>JAVRFV010000203.1:112206-213294 GCA_032716605.1 Paralithodes platypus | reverse complement strand
GCCAGTTTCCTTTTGCCCGTTTGAGTTACAAAGAAGTCAAGGATTGAGATTTTTGTCAAGTTCGTTGGCGCTGAATATAAGTCAAGCTTTTCATTAACCCTTACATTTCATACCGGTCTCCTTATTCTACTACTATTAGTTTGCTTTTATTAACATTTACTTTCAGACTTCGTCTTTTACATGCTTAATCTTAGCCAACTCAAGCTCAGATTCCCGCTCATGCTTTCGTTGCTCAAGCTCAGCCTCATGCCTTCGTTGCTCAGCCTGATTTTAGCCATCTCAAGCTGGAAGATCATATCTGCAGTTAAACCTTGAGGAGGAGGAGATGCAACAATTGGGGGACCCCCACCCAGTGACAAACCACGCAGTGACTATCGGCCTGCGGGAACGTACCCGGCTCCGGAGCCCGAGGGGGCGCCATGGTAGGAGTCGAGTGGGATGGGGGCTGGGCCGAAGGTGCCCCAGCTCCCTCTCCACCCGAAGTCCCACGCACCCCGCTGAGCACACAGGCCACCAGGTCACTTCTCGTCATGCTGCTAGTGCCCACATGCCCCATGACCGTGGCCAAACACTGGAGACCATACAGATCAATCCCCGACACCCGGTCAACAGTAATAGGCATCTGCAGAAACTCCCATGCATCCTCCTCACTAGTTACTATTACTTCTAACAAACCCCGCTTGTGCACCTCAGAGTCTACTTCCCGTACTGTGTCCTCACCGTACATAGATCCGTCGTTCGACATAGTGTCCACCGAAAATTCTCAACGTTTATAAAAAAAGTACTAAACTCTAGTCATGTAGTTTCACCTCAAAAAAATGCTCGAAGACAACTCAAGTGCTATACTCGTGCCCAAAAAAAAATCACGTGTCCAAATATTCTTCAAAAAACAAATGTCCACAATCCTGCAATTCTTTCTTAGATACTAGGCAAGGGCACTATTTGTATTACTGCATAACAACAAATGGATCCTGGTTTCTACTAAAATAAGATACTAGGCAAGGTACGCCATTTGTTACGACCGGGCTACGAATAAAACAAGGGCACTTAATGATTGGACTGTAAATAGGGATCGCCAGGGTAGAACCAGATACTGAGATCTGGATCTACAAGAGAGCATCCCCGTCATTAACGTAACTTTAATCATACCGCCTTAAGAACAACGCTAGGCTATGAGCCTGTCATAACACAGTCCAACTTTATATCCAGCTAGATCAGACACTAGGACATAAGCTCTTTTGTTATATATGCATTATTATTCACAGCATTTATTAGTCTAGGTTGTTGCTGAGCCGCACACCCATAGCAGACTGTTTCGTTGATGAGGAAGTACTTCTTTTAGTGTCGAGCATTACTGCCGTTGCGTATTTATAGTATTCTCGTGTTAACATTATATTAGTTATTTCAGTCTACACGTGTGGTGTCCTGCATTTATATAATTTAAGATACGAGCATCTTATGAGCATCAGACTTTCTTCAGAAGTTTCCAGGTCTATGCTGTAGGACTATACTTCACTTTCTTTCAGATAGGAGTGAAGAGTTTATTGTTTTTTAGAGTAACTGTATTGAAGCATCTTTTTATTGTATTACTCTGCAGTGATTATTGATTTTCCATAGCTTCCCTTTTATGCATTTTAACGTAACTTGCATCTTGTTTGTTATCAGGCTATAGCAGTGTGGGTTAGCCTGAAGTACATTTATGCCCAGTTAAGGATACCCCGTTATCGCAGATTAACTCTGGAGGGTATAGGTGTTTTTGTTCGCCGGCATATAAGTTCGAGGGTTTGGATCTATTACCGTTGTTGCATAGTGCCCTATTACTAGTCCAATCATTAAGTGCCCTTGTTTTATTCGTAGCCCCGGTCGTAACAAATGGCGACCTTGCCTAGTATCTTATTTTAGTAGAAACCAGGATCCATTTGTTGTTATTGCAGTAATAACAAATAGTGCCCTTGCCTAGTATCTAAGAAAGAATTGCAGGATTGTTGGACATTTGTTTTTTGAGGAATATTTTGGACATGTGGATTTTTTTGGGGGGGAACGTAGTATAGCACTTGAGTTGTCTTCGAGCATTTTTTTGAGTGAATAGTGCTACATGAGAGTTTAGGTACTCCTTTTTTTATAAACGTTGAGAATTTTCGGTGGACACTATGTCGAACGACGGATCTATGTACGGTGAGGACACAGTACGGGAAGTAGACTCTGAGGTGCACAGCGGGGTTTGTTAGAAGTAATAACTAGTGAGGAGGATGCATGGGAGTTTCTGGAGATGCCTATTACTGTTGACCGGGTGTCGGGGATTGATCTGTATGGTCTCCAGTGTTTGGCCACGGTCATGGGGCATGTGGGCACTAGCAGCATGACGAGAAGTGACCTGGTGGCCTGTGTGCTCAGCGGGGTGCGTGGGACTTCGGGTGGAGAGGGAGCTGGGGCACCTTCGGCCCAGCCCCCATCCCACTCGACTCCTACCATGGCGCCCCTCGGGCTCCGGATCCGGGTACGTTCCCGCAGGCCGATAGTCACTGGCAGCGTGGTTTGTCACTGGGTGGGTCCCCAATTGTTGCATCTCCTCCTCCTCAAGGTTTAACTGCAGATATGATCTTCCAGCTTGAGATGGCTAAAATGCAGGCTGAGCAACGAAGGCATGAGGCTGAGCTTGAGCAACGAAAGCATGAGCGGGAATCTGAGCTTGAGTTGGCTAAGATTCAGCATGTAAAAGACGAAGTCTGAAAGTAAATGTTAATAAAAGCAAACTAATAGTAGTAGAATAAGGAGACACTGTATGAAATGTAAGGGTTAATGAAAAGCTTGACTTATAGGTAGCGCCAACGAACTTGACAAAAATCTCAATCTTGACTTCTTTGTAACTCAAACGGGCAAAGAGGAACTGGCTGTAAATATCCACACCTATTTCCTGGTGGACTCTTCCCAAATGGTAGAAACGTCAGCCCGATGACATTCATTAATTTTGAGTTATTAGAAGTTAAGGGGTAAAAATTATTGTCATGTTTGCTGGTGCAACCTATAGTAGAAGAGTGGTTACAGATGACTTTTGACAGTCACGGTAAGTATGGGGTTAAGATTAGGAAGACGTATTGAGATACGATCCTATATATCTTTTATTATGTTCCTTCCAACAACCAACTATACTCCTAAAATCGATTAATGAAATTTACAAACACATGTGGCAGTCTCTTTTAAGGGTTAAGTTTGAACTCTTAGTAAGGATGACTTAAGGTGTCGATGTCCTTAGGAGTTAGATATTATGTTTTAGTTATAGGTTGATTGTAGATTGAAGTGTAGGTTGATATCAGCTCTCGTTCTCTGCTCGTAGTTTGATAGATATGTGATAGATTATATTATACTATCTTTCTTTTAGTTAAAGTAAAGCTGCCACCACCAATTACCATATAAATATTAGATTGAATACTTATAGGTAAAAGGAAATTAAAGGACTGTGGTGATCCAAAACCAACTTTGATATTTATTCAAGTAACAACTGAAGTAGATATACAGGTATACTATTAATATACGGGAGAATGTATTCTGTCAAGAAAGAATATCTCCCAGACCTTGATGTGACTGAGGCCTGAATCTATCTAACCTCCAACTGAAGGAAGTTGGCAAATACTATTGCTTCCTTCCACTGGCTACAAGATGTGGGATAGGATTGGTATTGTTCCTCCTGAACGAGAGAGTGTGCTGCCCTGTACCTGAGTGAAAGGCCAGTTCCCCTCCACGTCCAGCCCAGCAGAACCACGAGAGAGCATGCTGCCCTATACCTGAGTGAAAGGCCAGTTCCCCTCCACGTCCAGTCCAGCAGAACTCCGAGTCCTACGTTGTCCAGAGTCTCGTTCATGGCCACCTCTATACTATACCCTAAGTGTCTCTGTGTGTTATAAGTTGTGGCTATTGTTGTGAAGGTAAGATAAAATATGCGAGTATTCTATTATACTTAACTATAGATCTGTGCCTAAGATCTATTTTGAATCTGTGATACCTGTGTAAACTCCCTAACTTTGATCCGTGCAGTGTTTCATTAAGTACGAGATATTGCTAAGATATATTGTGTAAATCCTTCAGAACCTAAATTGTATGTACGTTACATAATCATTTTTACACGTGTTAATTAACCAGAATACTCTCAGATTTTATTCCTATGTATTGATTATTCTTTGTGTATCCAAGTTGAACTGAAAGTGTATAACGTGAAGTGATTCCCTATTTAAATTCAATATTTACCTAGAACCTACGCCCAATTTAGGATTTACATATCCGTGTAATTATCACCAGAGAACTGATACTACCATCCTTTAATTTGAAAGTAAAGACCCTTTCCGTTGAGTTAGAATTCATTCATAATCAAGATACCTGATTTCTACTAGTTCTTGTGAGTAATGTAATAATATACGTTACTCGTTACTCGGGTCATATAATTCTTTCTACACCAATCAAGGAACTCAGATTGTCCAGTTCTTGATTCGATCCGCCTATTACTTGGCTATAGATCATATTTAGTACTTGATATAGTAATCCCTTGATTTATATTCGTAATTCGTATTTACGTTATAATACAATGCTACGTTAGTTCTGCGTCTCTTTAGGATATTGTTAACCTATGCAAAACTCCTTTCCTGCCACCCTCTAGGGTATTTCTTAAGTGTAACTTCAACGTATTCATTTAACTATAAATAGCTCCCTCTTCAGGCAATCTTCGCACACATATATAAGTATGTTTCTTAAAGTTATAGTAAAGTATTCCCTCATCGTAAACTTTGTTTATCCATTCCAATTCAGTCACTATAATTATTGTGAATCTGATTTCCTTTACCCGTGTGAATTAACCTCATCTATGATCGAATCTTATTTTTCGTGGCTCGTGTGAGAGATTATTCGCAATAACTCTTAGATAGTTGAATTCAGAATTCAGATACTTGGGATACTTGCGCAGGTCTCATGCAAATCTGAGCCCTCTAGGTGCCATAGGACCAGAGTAATTAACCGCGATGCACCTTATGCGTCTCTGGGGCTTAGGGTTACATACATTGCCGACGCATTCGTTGTGACTCTGATGCCCAGTGGGTTAAAGTAATAGTTACTTTCCGAGACCGCAGTCCACCTGATGTATAGCCTATAGCGCGGCTCCTTTGATGTCCTCACCTGAGCGCGGGCTTCCTTCCTGTTGCCTACCACGCATACCAGCCACGCAGCTGAGTGATAAGTTCCACACTCTATCGTATCTTTGTCAGAATACTTCACGCTAGACATTTCGCTCGTATATGTATTATTGTCAAGGATTCTTGTTTGTGTATATATTTATCTGTATATTTTTGTGTATTTCCATTCTTACATTACCACATAAGTGATAAATTGAAACTCAGTAGAGGGAGGAATTAGTTCACTCTCTTATTAACTTTGTACTTACTTGCTGTTCTAATAACAGTATAGTACAGTATTATTATTTATATATGTTCATGCCATTGAATAACTAAGAGTGTAATCTAACCTGTGTGTTTATTGTGTTATCGTTGCCTGATTGAGTAGTTAACTATCAAATTCACTAAGCTCGACGTGTCTCTGTTGAAATCTAGTCCACATCTAAGTATCCGAACTCGGATTTCTAAGATATAATACTGAAGCCAGTCGGATTACAACCCGGCATAACAAGTACTGTATGAAGTTGAAACACGGCTGCCAGTTGTTCTAAATGTAATAACTTTAAATAACTGTACGATCTTAACACAAGTCTTATAATCTGCAATGTTTTAAATTACTACTCTTAATCAATTAGAACTATAATCAATATGCCAGTAGGCCTGGTGCTGATTTCCGTGTCCAGTTATACAACTTGAAGTAATTTACATCCTGTTAAAATAAGCAACATGGTTGCATCAGCCACAAAAGATTCATGACTGTTAGAGCTTCTATTAAATTTGAGCGGAGTGTGTTCGTTTGTGTGTTACCAAGTTTACCCGTCATTCAGAAAGACCCTAGCAAATTATATTGTTAGCATCGAGGGGGGGGGGGGGGGGGGGCTTACTTTTAGGGACTGAGACTGTATATTTAGGGATTGTATTTTTACTCCCGATATTTCAACTACATCATCACTGTTATTTATAAATTCAGTACATATCAGCGAATCATGGGATTCGCTGATATGTACTGAATTTATAAATAACAGTGATGATGTAGTTGAAATATCGGGAGTAAAAATACAATCCCTAAATTTAGCACTTATTATCACATACATACTTCCTGACTCAACCTTAGAAAAATTCAAAAGCCAACTCAACAAGATCAAAGTTTAGCTGGTAGGTTGTATTCTGGTCCAACATAGAAAGTCAAATCCAGTTGTTCAGCTTCCCATGTTGATTTCTTCCGTTGTTGTTTAGTTATAGTTCCTGTTTCGGACCCAATAGACAGCCTATCTGGACATTCTCTCTCTGCTGGTATATCCGAAATACTCTCTGGTGCACCTGGAGCATGCATTGTAGGCTGACTGATTAGATCACAAAAGTCGAATTCAGTTGTTGATTGTCCCTCCTACTATTGCTCTTCTATCCTGACCTTTATACTAATCGGTGGTGAAGTTCCCTTTCGGTACTCTTGACTTAGATTCTCTAGTGTCATGACACAGCGACAAGGTATCGGGCTAACGTGAGGAAATGGTAAGATCATGAACTTAATAGCTTCACTTGATCTGCCACTGGCCGTTATACGAGGTTCAAAGAACTCAGGTTCGATGTTTAGACCTTTTCACTGCATATGTCCTTGACCATGTTGTTGGACAGATACAGTATGGACTTCTATATGTAGAGTGCCGTTATTTAGACGGTATCTCACAAAGCCCGAACTATGAGAATGACCTTTACCATGGCAAGTATCTTTCTATAGTTTTAATAGTAAGGTTTTGGCAAAAAGAAGTAAGGTGGGGACATATCCTTGCAGTTATGCTTCTAATACCACAGGTGCAGACTAATAAAGATTCCCAGACTATGCCCCAAACAAGACTCGAATGTAACTCGACACTCCCGACCGATTTACGTTAAAGACCCGAACATTAGAGGAATATAATCCGATGCATGCCAGAGCAAGACCCTATCAAAACTCGAATGTGCCAAGAATCAGCCAACAAATATTTAACGGTGTTTACACCCAAAACTACCTTGACCCGATACAAAAGATATTATGAGGAACACCAGGGCATAGTCTGGGAATGTCGGGGCATTATCTGGGGATGTTCTTCTTTGACCAACATCGGGACAATATCGGATGTATTCGCCTCAAAAATGCAAGTCATCGTGTTCGGGGGTAGGTCGCGCGACGTTCGAGTTCTGTATGACGCGGCCTTTACTCCCTCCTTTATGCAAAGGGGCCTTTATTGGGTTTTTCAAGCTATCTGATATTTCTCCAGTGTCTAGACTCCTTCTCCACATTATAGCCATTATAGAGCTTTTCCTTACATTTCTTTATTAGGATCGAACTCCATGAGTCCGGGCATTGTGCTGCGTGGGATGGTATGTTGGCGATGGCTTCTGCTATATCTTTTGGCCCGAAATTATTATCCAGAATATGGTTGAACAATTGATGAACAATTAATTTAGGTATCTGATGACCTTTGTTTCGTCAGGCTCACTGAAGGTTGTTTCTTACTGCAGACGTAAGAGTTCGGTCATTTCCTTTTTATCCCCTGGGAATAACAGATCATCTTTACTTAGTGGGACGATGTTTGATGTGGTTTTAGCCTTTTGTTTGGCATATGAACAAAAGTACTTGGATGTTTCCTTTATACCTGCAAAAAATTTGCTCTCCTCTTCTATTTGTTGTAGTAAATATGAGATGCTTAGGTGTTCAATTTCCACAATTTCTCTACCTATTTTGATTTTTTTAATGTTCTGTAGTTTTCTTGTGTGCGTCTTTGTGTTAGTAATTTGCTTCTTCTGTACAGCTTCCTTCTTTCCCGTTCTTGTTTGTCTTACTGGTATGTGGTGGCTACATATTTGGGTCAAAGTTTCTGTTAATAGGACTAGGCATTCTGATGGTGTCCGGTTGTTCATTAAATATTCCCAGTCTATTTCTTCCATTTCTTCCATTTCTTGGTTTACCTCTTTCTACCATATATTTTTTATATTAAAGTTAGATTTACTGAAGGGGCTAGTTTTTTGTCTAGCTTCTGAGGTGTACTGTACACTTGCTAGGGTTGTTTTGATCTCTATTAATATATGATCTGAGTACGTTGTGTCCGATATTTTAACTAAAATATCCGAATTAATAATCATCACCATACAAGTTCAACAAGGAAAAAGAAAAGGAGCAGAAGAAGGGGAGGCTCAAACAGCAGAACCAAAGAGACACACACAGCAGGGAAAACGGAGAAAGACCAACGAAGGAGAGACTCAGATAAAAACCATCAAAGACGAAAGAAGGAGACACAAAGATAAAAAGAACAAAGAGCCCAGGAATACCAGCACACCACCATCACTCAACAGACAAAGATAAAACCAGGAACAAGGACCAGCGAACAGCCACGGAGAAGGAAAATTCACCACCATCAAAGAAACCAAAAGCAGCACCAAAATCACAGAAAGCAACTAAAACCACAACAAAAACCTCAACACATGGCTGCCCCGATTCCTGCTTCACACCCTTACATCAGAAGAAACGAGACACCCGAATAGCCACCATAAATCCTCCTCTACCAACCACACCAGGCAAGACCATTCAGAGGGCCCTAGAGATGGAACGAATATCAATTTTCCATATTTGCGAATGCAAATTTGTAGTTGTTAAATTCGCGAATTCGAATGCTAATTGCGAATATTTCAATCCTTATTCCATCCTTCAAGAACTGGTAATTCTTTTTATATCACCAACAAACGTTAATTAAATTATTATGAAATTAATGCTTAAGTAGGATTGAGATAAAATAGGTGTTTATAAAGGTTATCCCTCTGAATATTATGCCATGTCATTGACTTATATCTATAAATTTCATAGTAATTTAATTAATGTTTGTTGGTGATTAAAAATCTCTAAATCTAGCGCTATAGGCGCTAAGTTGGCGACTTTGCTTGGGGATAGAGGCAGAGGGACAGAGTTGCCCTTATCAACACCGCTACACTTCCTCAGTCCCAGTGTTGCCGTTTTTTTACTAAAATACCAGATTTGGTAAATTTGACTCTCTCAAGTGCATTTGGTACATCTCTCAATAAAATTGTCAATATATGGTACTAAATACAAAATCAGTGAGGAAATATGATGGAATATTCTTTATTGACATGTATTACATTGGATATGTATGAAATGGCAATATTGTGACAGTTCAACTGTCCAGGTCCAGCACACGTTCGTTTACCGGGCAGTGATGCTATTTTAGAATAATTTGGCACATTTCACTGGTTCGATCTGGTATTATTACCCCTTCTGTACTGGCGCCATCTTTTTCATTTGTTTCCTAGGTATGGTTTAGACGATTTTGTGCAGCTTATGAAGGATCTGGGATAGTAAACAGTAAAGTAAGATAGTTCGATGCCTGTTAATTGCTGGAGGGCCTCTCTAAGCTGAATATAATCGTCTAATATAGTAGCCAGAGTAAAGTTAAAAAAGACGTCGCTGGTACAGAAGGGGTTAAATACAGTTAAGTGGCAACACTGCTCAGTCCTCATTCATTCCACTCTAGCGGCCCCAACCCACATCTACACTTTTATTTATTCGTTTGTGTTAACTTTAACATTTAATATTTTATACTTATTTATATTTTCAATTGGTTTTGTAAAAATATTCGCATATTCGCAGATAGCTATGAATGGAAATGCGGATGTGAATACGAATGCGAATATTGAAAAACATAGCGAATATTCACACATTTGAATGCAGAACGGAATATTCGGTCCATCTCTAAATTTTCAGGCCACCATCAATAACCACGAGGCTCCAAAGAAGAAGATAGTGTACAGTCAGAAACAGAAGGTCCAACACAGACCCATAACAAAGGAGCAGTTGCGCCGTTCTTCCGCGCAGAGGCCGACCTACCAGCCAGTGAACTTCTAGGGGGCCATCTTAATCCACCCAGAATACGCCCCTCTGTACTTATGACCTTCTGACCTCCGTATACTTGACCTGGGACATAGCAACCAAAGTCGTCACTACCCCGACGAAAACCAAGGTAAAGCAAGCCATTCTAGGGCTTGGTTTACTTACATGTAAGCTATCGAGTCCTAAAATTAACCGTCCCATTCAAGTAAAGATTGAAGCCATGGTGAATATCTTTCAAGGTCTGAGGAGTTCTTTTCCCTATTACGGAATTAATATTATCACATGCCATGGTATAGTGCTTAATATTAAGATCTTTATTAGTCTGCACCTGTGGTATTAGAAGCATAACTGCAAGGATATGTCCCCACCTTACTTCTTTTTGCCAAAACCTTACTATTAAAACTATAGAAAGATACTTGCCATGGTAAAGGTCATTCTCATAGTTCGGGCTTTGTGAGATACCGTCTAAATAACGGCACTCTACATATAGAAGTCCATACTGTATCTGTCCAACAACATGGTCAAGGACATATGCAGTGAAAAGGTCTAAACATCGAACCTGAGTTCTTTGAACCTCGTATAACGGCCAGTGGCAGATCAAGTGAAGCTATTAAGTTCATGATCTTACCATTTCCTCACGTTAGCCCGATACCTTGTCGCTGTGTCATGACACTAGAGAATCTAAGTCAAGAGTACCGAAAGGGAACTTCACCACCGATTAGTATAAAGGTCAGGATAGAAGAGCAATAGTAGGAGGGACAATCAACAACTGAATTCGACTTTTGTGATCTAATCAGTCAGCCTACAATGCATGCTCCAGGTGCACCAGAGAGTATTTCGGATATACCAGCAGAGAGAGAATGTCCAGATAGGCTGTCTATTGGGTCCGAAACAGGAACTATAACTAAACAACAACGGAAGAAATCAACATGGGAAGCTGAACAACTGGATTTGACTTTCTATGTTGGACCAGAATACAACCTACCAGCTAAACTTATTCATAAAGAAATAATGATAGCAATTACAAGGGGTACAATAAAGTGGATCTATAATAATAGGGCATATGATGAGAGACTAGTGACGGGATTATTGCATGCCGATCAAATAAGCTACACAAAGGCAGCATTTAAAAAGGTTGACAAATCAACATTCAAGAAAAAGAGAAATGGCCTTGAGACAAGAAGTCCTCAAGGTCATCAATACAAGAAAGCGCAACGCTGAAATGGAAAAAAGGTATAAAATTTTGCAACATAATGTAAGACATTGGCGTACACATAAAGTACAATTATTAAATATTTATGCAAACATAGATCCTGATGTGATATTATTAAATAGTCATGGTCAGAAAGATGATGAAAAAATTAAAATTTTAAATTACATCACTTATCAATCAAATAAAAGTAATGAAATTAATGATGGTCCATACTACCGCAATAGCAATTAAAAGACACATAAAACACAAAATAATAAACAACTTCAATAGTGACTGCTTAGCAATAAAATTATACACTACATTAGGAGAAATAATAGTTTCTACGATGTACTTACCCCCAAGAAGACCGCATTTACCACATTTAGATATGATTAACCTAATAAATTATAATCAACCAACGTATATAATAGGAGACCTTAATCCTAGACATGCTATCTTTGGAAATAGAGATTCTAATGAAGTGGGAAGATCACTTAATATGCTAATGAATACAGGTAGACTTCGATATTTGGGACCAAACTTTAATACATTCATGGGACATAGATCTTGTACTAACCCAGATAAGATATTTACGAACAACAAAGTCCATCATAACTACCATATAGAACAAGGTCCACTTACTATAAGTGACCATTTGCCAATCATATTTACATTATCAACAAGTCCAATTCAAATACCTATCAAAGAGAGATTACACATGAGTAAGGCTAATTGGGATAACTATAAAAATGACTTGAGTAATTATAATACACCTAATTTACAGAACAAAGGCACAGATGACATAGAGGTGGAAATAAATAAGATAACACATCAAATCAGAGAAGCTGTAAATAGAAACATACCAAAAACTAAATATAAGACATTGCCGCACAGTAAAACAACACATAAACAAAGGCAGTTACAAACTATATTCGTTAATTTAAACAACTACATTCACTTATTTGGTGCAAATAAAATTGTGATGGACAATATAAAACGAGTACAAAATGAACTAGGAGAAGAGGCATTGGAGATGTCGAGGGCTAAATGGGACAATATTATATAATCTTAGTGAAGAGAAAGACCCCAAAATATTCTGGAAAAGTATAAATAGAATAATAGGTAATCAACAGGATACAATGACAATTATAAAAGATCATAATGGAGTGGAAATTGAAGAAGATGCAGATATTGAGGAAGCTTTCAGGAGAGAATGGAGTAAAGTATTTAGAATCAGTGAAGAAGAGAATGAAGAATTTGATAGTGATCATGAGGAAGAAATAAATAACTGGATGAATAATAATTTTCAAAGAACTCAGCCTTACGGGATCATTGATATGGGAGATTGGATAAGAGAGATTGGAGCAATAAATTAATTGGAGTTTTTTCACTTTTTAAGGTCGTTTAAAGAGAAAGCACCAGGGTCTTCAGGTATAACTAGGAATATGATAATGAATTTACCTGAAAACATGATTAAATCATTAATACATGTTTTTAATGCTAGTTTAGCAACTGGCTATTATCCTGATGCATTTAAGACAGCCAAAATGATATTTATACCTAAGCCTCAGAAAGACACTTCACAGATCATTAACTATAGACCTATATGCCTACTTGAGTTCATGGGAAAGTTATTAGAGAAGATCATAAATAATAAACTAATTCAAGCAATTGATCAACATATCAATCCACGACAACACGGATTTAGGAGAGGCAGGGGAACACAAACAGCTCTAGCTATAACAACAGAAATTATTTCCAAAGCTAAATCTCAAAACAATCAAGTTATTTTAGTCCTACGTGATGTATCAAAGGCATTCGACAAGGTCTGGCATATGGGCCTAAAGTATAAGATACTACAATTAGGATTACCAAGTAATATGGAGAAAATTCTTTGTAATTATCTGGATAACAGATATGCCCAAATTAATATTAGAGGTATTACCGGACCAAAATTTAGATTGTTAAGTGGAGTACCACAGGGAGGTTGTTTATCCCCCACCTTGTATGCGATTTATACTTCTGATATACCTCAACCAACACCATTTAGTGAACATGTTATCTTTGCAGATGATATTACTCAGATAATCGCAACACCAAGTAAATCCGTTAATATAGCAATCAGATGTGTGAAGAGAGCAATAGAGTCAATAAATACATATGAAAATAAGTGGAAAATTAAAACCAATTTGAGGAAATTTAAAGTAATTCCGTTGACAAAAAAACACTATCCACAACTGGTAATAAATGATAATATTATTAACTATTCCAATGATGGAATTATACTTGGCATGAAAATTACAAAAAATGGATATCACAAATTTGTAAATGAAAAGGTAGGGAGAGTAAAAAAGATACTTAATGACATCACAATTTTTAGAGATACTTCAACGAAAACTAAAGAAAAACTCTACATGTCACTGATAAGATCTATTCTTACCTACCCAGCAGTACCATTAAACATTATTAGGCCTAATTTAATGAATAAGTTACAAGTTTGCCAAAACAAAGCTTTGAAATATATACATAATGTTAATTACCCAAATTTAGTTACTAGTGAAGAGTTACATGCAAGATCAGATATGAAACCAATAAATATAATATTGCACGAACAGGCAAAAGCAATATGGAGCAAAGTAGAAATGCTAGAAATAGGTAATCAAAATAACATGCTAAATCCGGATGAAAATTTGATAAGATTAGAGCCATATATCTTTAAGAGTAGTAAAGACGTATCTCAAAACAATGATCCTGTCCCTATATATACATTTAACTAATACTTAAAGGGAAAACTTTACTTATTGTGACACTCAACTGACAGAGATAACCAAATTATGACATACCAAACTAGATCAACCAAAAGGCTCTGTAAATATACTGTGAGGTAGAGGGCCCACCACGGGCTGTTTACATCCTAAGACATTACCGTTTGGGGGCCAGCATTGTACTTACCATGGTAGCACCGACTGTGGGGGTACAATCCGTGCCCTATCATAACATACACACAGTACCACATTAACCGGATCAACCTAATGCGACCCTCTGGAGCTGGTGCACTGCTACAGCAAACATAGGTTGTATCCTTATATCTCGATGTTCATCCATCGCACTTGGTGGGTACAACATGGATATTTAAGTGAAGGAATTCATTAGAGGTGGAGTGAGTGAAAATTAATATATAATTACTATATAATATTAAGGCAAAATCTCTGATTATTATTAGCAGTTACTGATCGGAGATAATAGTTGGTGGCTTGTTTCGGCCATTGACTGTTTTCTGATCAGTGATAGCAGTATAATTGGGAGGATGTCATTCAATAATAAAATAAATCATAGATAGAGGTAAAATAGGCATGATAGTCTATACTTAATGGATAATAAAGAGTAATTATTAAAACTTAGTAAATTGGGGCAGAATTTCCGATTAATATTAGCATTTGTTGGTCTGAGGTAGTGGTTGATGATTGTTGTCAATAGCTATGCCTCTGACCAATGATAGCAGTATGATTGGGAGGATGCCAATGGGTAAGATAATTCACTAGAGGCGGAGTCAGTGAAAATTTATATATAATTACTATATAATATTAAGGCAAATTCTCTGATTATTATTAGCAGTTACAGATCGGAGATAATAGTTGGTGGCTTGTTTCGGTCATTGACTGTTTTTCTGATCAGTGATAGCAGTATAATTGGGAGGATGTCATTCAATAATAAAATAAATCATAGATAGAGGTAAAATAAGCATGATAGTCTATACTTAATGGATAATAAAGAGTAATTATTAAAACTTAGTAAATTGGGCCAGAATTTCCGATTAATATTAGCATTTGTTGGTCGGAGGTAGTGGTTGATGATTGTTGTCATTAGCTATGCCTCTGACCAATGATAGCAGTATGATTGGGAGGATGCCAATGGGTAAGATAATTCACTAGAGGTGGAGTGAGTTGAAATTTATATATAATTACTATATAATATTAAGGCAAAATTTCTGATTATTATTAGCGGTTATTGATCGGAGGTAATAGTTGGTGGCTTGTTGCAACCATGGACTATTTTCTGATCAGTGATAGCAGTGTAATTGGGAGGATGCCATTCAATAATAAAATATATCATAGATACAAGTAAAATGGGCATGATGGTCTATACTTGATGGAATTGGATTGATAATAGTGATAATAAATAAAGCAGAATTTCCGATTGCTATTGGCGGTTGTTGATCAGGGGTGGTGACTGGTGATACCACTCTGACTAGTAAAAAAAAAACAAAAAAAAAAAAAAAAAAAAAAAAAAAAAAAAACGGGGAATGAGAGAATAGAGACATTTTCATATATACATTATGCTATTCCAACAATACATACTCTATTGTATGTATCAATTAAAAGGTATCATTTAGTTATCAGTTGGATTGTTTTCTATTTTATTGTATTGACTCGTTACATATATATAATGTATGTATATTTAGGTGTATTATGCAGCGGGTATTCACTGAAATGTTTATCTTAATTAAAATTAACTTAATAATGGAAGAGCAGGGCAACAAATATATAGAAATGATATAACAAAGTAAGACTGACTACTAAAATATATTTAAATTACTGAATATTATATAATGATAACAATGAAGCGTTCTGGTTGAGCCCAGAATCTTTTACTCTCTAACTATATTTCTAACTTCTATCTATTCTTCACCTATTATTACACACCCCAATACCCTCCAAGTTAACCCTCCAAATAGTCTTCCATTCCAAAGTCCCAAATTCCTCCAATCTATTACCAGTCTGTTTCTATCTTTACTCTAGCCATCAGTCAGTCAGTCAATAGTAGCCTAGGACATGTCCTCGTTCACGCTCGCGTTAGTCCGATGAAAGTATATACCCTATGTCATGACATTAAGAAGCTATCATTCAAGACCCAAAACCAACTAATCCATCTGTATCCCTATCCACACGGCAGGACCACCTAAGCGGCTCGACGGAAACTAGACAACCGGACCTAATAACTCTCATCTCTACCTAGAGTGTGCTTATCACTCCAGACCTGCAAAGTGTTATATTAGGAGTGAAACTTAAACCACATTAACTCATACACCAGTGCTACCCCGGTGTAATGACTTAGGAAAATAGAGCGACTGTACGGCTCTGTTTTATTTCCACACCAGAGCGACCAGGTGTATTGTGTTCTTTCCCTGTGATGTGATAAATCCTGAATATGCCAAGAAACCTAAGTATATCTCTCACAGTTAATATAAGAGATGAGTCAATGTATTGAAGAGTATCAGTATAAATTCTACCCTACACCAGTGACTTAAGGTGTATAGTACATGGTCAAAAGAGAGAGAGCATCCAGTATATTCCTAGTTCCCTCGTAAATTATCGCCGTGCTAGGCACATATATGTATATAACCATTGTTGTAGTATAAATCAGCATTGTTGTCCTACCTATTTGAACTATTAATTAAAGTTGTTAATATGATGTACTCAGTGTTATATTTTACCCTTTACTCCTTCTGTGCATGTGTTGTATGATTTTGACTTCTCCAGTCGAGTAGAACCTGCCAAAGACCAATACAAACCCGGTAAAAACTCTGACATAACATAAACACTGTGTACTAGGGAGTCATTGTTAGGGAAGACATTGTCTTAAATATTGTTTTCGTGTGTGAGTTTGGCAATATGCTGGGTAACAATAAAGAAGTCACAAAGTTTAAATAGTTATCTCACATTTGCTTCTCAGGAGTTATTCGCCACTACTTGATATTCTAGTTGCCTTCACTTGATGTTTGATATGTTAAAATCTCCTAACCACATAATATTTGGTGTTGGGTTTCCCAGGGTTTCCACTTATGTTTTTGATCTTGTTGAGTTGACTTTTGAATTTTTCTAAGGTTGAGTCAGGAAGTATGTATGTGATAATAAGTGCTAAATTTAGGGATTGTATTTTTACTCCCGATATTTCAACTACATCATCACTGTTATTTATAAATTCAGTACATATCAGCGAATCCCATGATTCGCTGATATGTACTGAATTTATAAATAACAGTGATGATGTAGTTGAAATATCGGGAGTAAAAATACAATCCCTAAATATACAGTCTCAGTCCCTAAAAGTAAGCCTTCCCCCCCCCCCCCCCCCTCGATGCTAACAATATAATTTGCTAGGGTCTTTCTGAATGACGGGTAAACTTGGGAACACACAAACGAACACACTCCGCTCAAATTTAATAGAAGCTCTAACAGTCATATGAACCTTTTGTGGCTGATGCAACCATGTTGCTTATTTTAACAGGATGTAAATTACTTCAAGTTGTATAACTGGACACGGAAATCAGCACCAGGCCTACTGGCATATTGATTATAGTTCTAATTGATTAAGAGTAGTAATTTAAAACATTGCAGATTATAAGACTTGTGTTAAGATCGTACAGTTATTTAAAGTTATTACATTTAGAACAACTGGCAGCCGTGTTTCAACTTCATACAGTACTTGTTATGCCGGGTTGTAATCCGACTGGCTTCAGTATTATATCTTAGAAATCCGAGTTTCGGATACTTAGATGTGGACTAGATTTCAACAGAGACACGTCGAGCTTAGTGAATTTGATAGTTAACTACTCAATCAGGCAACGATAACACAATAAACACACAGGTTAGATTACACTCTTAGTTATTCAATGGCATGAACATATATAAATAATAATACTGTACTATACTGTTATTAGAACAGCAAGTAAGTACAAAGTTAATAAGAGAGTGAACTAATTCCTCCCTCTACTGAGTTTCAATTTATCACTTATGTGGTAATGTAAGAATGGAAATACACAAAAATATACAGATAAATATATACACAAACAAGAATCCTTGACAATAATACATATACGAGCGAAATGTCTAGCGTGAAGTATTCTGACAAAGATACGATAGAGTGTGGAACTTATCACTCAGCTGCGTGGCTGGTATGCGTGGTAGGCAACAGGAAGGAAGCCCGCGCTCAGGTGAGGACATCAAAGGAGCCGCGCTATAGGCTATACATCAGGTGGACTGCGGTCTCGGAAAGTAACTATTACTTTAACCCACTGGGCATCAGAGTCACAACGAATGCGTCGGCAATGTATGTAACCCTAAGCCCCAGAGACGCATAAGGTGCATCGCGGTTAATTACTCTGGTCCTATGGCACCTAGAGGGCTCAGATTTGCATGAGACCTGCGCAAGTATCCCAAGTATCTGAATTCTGAATTCAACTATCTAAGAGTTATTGCGAATAATCTCTCACACGAGCCACGAAAATAAGATTCGATCATAGATGAGGTTAATTCACACGGGTAAAGGAAATCAGATTCACAATAATTATAGTGACTGAATTGGAATGGATAAAACAAAGTTTACGATGAGGGAATACTTTACTATAACTTTAAGAAACATACTTATATATGTGTGCGAAGATTGCCTGAAGAGGGAGCTATTTATAGTTAAATGAATACGTTGAAGTTACACTTAAGAAATACCCTAGAGGGTGGCAGGAAAGGAGTTTTGCATAGGTTAACAATATCCTAAAGAGACGCAGAACTAACGTAGCATTGTATTATAACATAAATACGAATTACGAATATAAATCAAGGGATTACTATATCAAGTAATAAATATGATCTATAGCCAAGTAATAGGCGGATCGAATCAAGAACTGGACAATCTGAGTTCCTTGATTGGTGTAGAAAGAATTATATGACCCGAGTAACGAGTAACGTATATTATTACATTACTCACAAGAACTAGTAGAAATCAGGTATCTTGATTATGAATGAATTCTAACTCAACGGAAAGGGTCTTTACTTTCAAATTAAAGGATGGTAGTATCAGTTCTCTGGTGATAATTACACGGATATGTAAATCCTAAATTGGGCGTAGGTTCTAGGTAAATATTGAATTTAAATAGGGAATCACTTCACGTTATACACTTTCAGTTCAACTTGGATACACAAAGAATAATCAATACATAGGAATAAAATCTGAGAGTATTCTGGTTAATTAACACGTGTAAAAATGATTATGTAACGTACATACAATTTAGGTTCTGAAGGATTTACACAATATATCTTAGCAATATCTCGTACTTAATGAAACACTGCACGGATCAAAGTTAGGGAGTTTACACAGGTATCACAGATTCAAAATAGATCTTAGGCACAGATCTATAGTTAAGTATAATAGAATACTCGCATATTTTATCTTACCTTCACAACAATAGCCACAACTTATAACACACAGAGACACTTAGGGTATAGGATAGAGGTGGCCATGAACGAGACTCTGGACAACGTAGGACTCGGAGTTCTGCTGGACTGGACGTGGAGGGGAACTGGCCTTTCACTCAGGTATAGGGCAGCATGCTCTCTCGTGGTTCTGCTGGGCTGGACGTGGAGGGGAATTGGCCTTTCACTCAGGTACAGGGCAGCACACTCTCTCGTTCAGGAGGAACAATACCAATCCTATCCCCCATCTTGTAGCCAGTGGAAGGAAGCAATAGTATTTGCCAACTTCCTTCAGTTTCAGTCAGGCTATATTCGGGTTATTTTTAGTATTCAGTTTGGTCTAATTCAATAACATAAGGACATGTGAATATCGTTGTTTTGGCTATGGTGAAGGTAGTTTTTAAGCTAAGAAAACATGGTAGTTATTCATTTATGCACACAGAGATTCTTCATCTCTCAATATGGTCCCCCTATTTTTAGAGTGACGTAATGGTGACGTAATGGAAAAAAATTTGTTCATCGTAATATCTGGCTTTTCTTATTCTACGGGCTATAGTTCTTTCACTTTGGTGGTACTATCCCCAGTCTTCCCGGGAGGTACTGTAGAGAGGGGACTGGGATTCCCATTTATTCAAGTATTGGGAGGGCTCTTGGTATTGCATTTGCAATAAACAGTTCTTCCGTCGTAATGCAAGTCAGGCTTGACCTGGTGATATTCCTTGGCATTCTGTCTCGGTCCTTGCCATTGGAGGAGCTGGGGTCCCGGTGATTGGTTGGGAATTGAACTTCTTTTTTGGGTAGACTGACCTAGTTTCCCGGAAATTAGAGCATGGGTAGATCCAGGAAACAGGGTAGGCTGACCTATTCCGGCCGGTATTAAAGCCTGAGAAACTGGTCTGGTCTTATTCGGTTTGGCCTTTTCCTGAGGTCGTCTTCTCCTGTGTGACGCCTACCAGCGTTGGCAGAATCGCCTCTCGTTAGCCACTAGCGCTCGCCAGGGCAGTGAAATGGGCTACAGTTATCAGAGAATGTTGTTCTTTCTTTCATAGTACTTGCATTGTTACAGACAGTCCAGTGGTGGTCTTTATTTTCGTCTGTGACAACGGGAAGTATTTTATATTATTAGTAGAATATAAGATGCATTGTAGTGGGAAGTTGAGAGAGAGAGAGAGAGAGCGGGTAGTGAGTGTTGCCTCCCTCCTCCCGGAGGATTTTCCCGCCCGCGCGGGCTTTCTCTCGTCTTTGATTGGCTGGTGGTTCCTGGCGCGTCCTAGGGGCCTGCTGCCTTGTGACGTATTGGCCCGTAATTGGCCGACCATAGCGCTTTTGTGGGCTCCTGCGGTACACAGCTGTTCTCCTCAGAGCAGGCTAGGGGCGCACACGACTAACATCCTTTTTATAACTGTCCCCCATATCTCCACCATTCTGATACTGTCTCTCTCACTCAACTTCCTTTCTTTCATTCCTCTAATCTTTTAACGTCACAGCACTCCCTTTGGGTTCTTGTACATGATTTCATATCGGCCCATCGTATTGTGTGCGTCGCTCTCATATATATTTACATGTATTAGAATAGGCTATAAGGGTTCTTAGTCAATGGAGGTTTGATGACTGTGTGTGTCTCCCTCAGTGTCCTTAGTCTATGGAGGTTTGATGACTATTTGTGTGTGTCTCCCTCATTATCATTAGTGCTCTGCTCGGTTATTTAATGCTAGACTGGGATGAGGTTTCTGTTGTCGTTGTCACCGATGTGTGTACGGTTTCTGTGGTAGCCTAGGTCGTCCTTTTGGTTGTGTCTTTTGCGAGTGCAGCATCGTGTTGTAAGAGGGCATTAGCCTACTACCATATAACACAGTGCTGCCTCTTTGCTTGACTTTAGAGGGATCGCCAGGGTAGAACCAGATACTTGAGATCTGGATCTACCAAGAGAGCATCCCCGTCATTAACGTAACTTTAATCATACCGCCTTAAGAACAACGCTAGGCTATGAGCCTGTCATGCTCAGCCACAGTTTCCTAACCTTGATATCCCAGCTAGACTTTATTCGCTGAGCAGACACTAGTTAGGACATAAGCTCTTTTGTTATATATGCATTATTATTCACAGCATTTATTAGTCTAGGTTGTTGCTGAGCCGCACACCCATAGCAGACTGTTTCGTTGATGAGGAAGTACTTCTTTTAGTGTCGAGCATTACTGCCGTTGCGTATTTATAGTATTCTCGTGTCAGTTAACATTATATGTCCTATCTATTAGTGTATTCAGTCTACACGTGTGGTGTCCTGCCTCCTGCATTTATATAATTTAAGATACGAGCATCTTATGAGCATCAGACTTTCTTCAGAAGTTTCCAGGTCTATGCTGTAGGACTATACTTCACTTTCTTTCAGATAGGAGTGAAGAGTTTATTGTTTTTTAGAGTAACTGTATTGAAGCATCTTTTTATTGTATTACATCTTGCAGTGATTTAATTGATTTTTCCATAGCTTCCCTTTTATGCATTTTAACGTAACTTGCATCTTGTTTGTTATCAGGCTATACCAGTGTGGGTTAGCCTGAAGTAGAGTACATTTATGCCCAGTTAAGGATACCCCGTTATCGCAGATTAACTCTGGAGGGTATAGGTGTTTTTGTTCGCCGGCATATAAGTTCGAGGGTTTGGATCTAGCGTACCGTTGTTGCATAGTGCCCTATTACTAGTCCAATCATTAAGTGCCCTTGTTTTATTCGTAGCCCCGGTCGTAACAAATGGCGACCTTGCCTAGTATCTTATTTTAGTAGAAACCAGGATCCATTTGTTGTTATTGCAGTAATAACAAATAGTGCCCTTGCCTAGTATCTAAGAAAGAATTGCAGGATTGTTGGACATTTGTTTTTTGAAGAATATTTTGGACACGTGGATTTTTTTTTGGGCAACGTTGGGCACTTGAGTTGTCTTCGAGCATTTTTTTGAGTGAATAGTGCTACATGAGAGTTTAGGTACTCCTTTTTTTATAAACGTTGAGAATTTTCGGTGGACACTATGTCGAACGACGGATCTATGTACGGTGAGGACACAGTACGGGAAGTAGACTCTGAGGTGCACAAGCGGGGTTTGTTAGAAGTAATAACTAGTGAGGAGGATGCATGGGAGTTTCTGGAGATGCCTATTACTGTTGACCGGGTGTCGGGGATTGATCTGTATGGTCTCCAGTGTTTGGCCACGGTCATGGGGCATGTGGGCACTAGCAGCATGACGAGAAGTGACCTGGTGGCCTGTGTGCTCAGCGGGGTGCGTGGGACTTCGGGTGGAGAGGGAGCTGGGGCACCTTCGGCCCAGCCCCCATCCCACTCGACTCCTACCATGGCGCCCCCTCGGGCTCCGGAGCCGGGTACGTTCCCGCAGGCCGATAGTCACTGGCAGCGTGGTTTGTCACTGGGTGGGTCCCCAATTGTTGCATCTCCTCCTCCTCAAGGTTTAACTGCAGATATGATCTTCCAGCTTGAGATGGCTAAAATGCAGGCTGAGCAACGAAGGCATGAGGCTGAGCTTGAGCAACGAAAGCATGAGCGGGAATCTGAGCTTGAGTTGGCTAAGATTCAGCATGTAAAAGACGAAGTCTGAAAGTAAATGTTAATAAAAGCAAACTAATAGTAGTAGAATAAGGAGACACTGTATGAAATGTAAGGGTTAATGAAAAGCTTGACTTATAGGTAGCGCCAACGAACTTGACAAAAATCTCAATCCTTGACTTCTTTGTAACTCAAACGGGCAAAGAGGAAACTGGCTGTAAATATCCACACCTATTTCCTGGTGGACTCTTCCCAAATGGTAGAAACGTCAGCCCGATGACATTCATTAATTTTGAGTTATTAGAAGTTAAGGGGTAAAAATTATTGTCATGTTTGCTGGTGCAACCTATAGTAGAAGAGTGTTACAGATGACTTTTGACAGTCACGGTAAGTATGGGGTTAAGATTAGGAAGACGTATTGAGATACGATCCTATATATCTTTTATTATGTTCCTTCCAACAACCAACTATACTCCTAAAATCGATTAATGAAATTTACAAACACATGTGGCAGTCTCTTTTAAGGGTTAAGTTTGAACTCTTAGTAAGGATGACTTAAGGTGTCGATGTCCTTAGGAGTTAGATATTATGTTTTAGTTATAGGTTGATTGTAGATTGAAGTGTAGGTTGATCTCAGCTCTCGTTCTCTGCTCGTAGTTTGATAGATATGTGATAGATTATATTATACTATCTTTCTTTTAGTTAAAGTAAAGCTGCCACCACCAATTACCATATAAATATTAGATTGAATACTTATAGGTAAAAGGAAATTAAAGGACTGTGGTGATCCAAAACCAACTTTGATATTTATTCAAGTAACAACTGAAGTAGATATACAGGTATACTATTAATATACGGGAGAATGTATTCTGTCAAGAAAGAATATCTCCCAGACCTTGATGTGACTGAGGCCTGAATCTATCTAACCTCCAGTACCTCTCCACACCTCTCACCTCCCCTGGTCACCTCGAAAACCTCTACAACACGTGATTGTCATTGGTCATACGATCAGTGCATGGGCGACACCAAGATGCCAGAGTAAGCTTGATTTGTGTGGGAGAGGAACCTGAGTCATTGAATTTGAAGAGGTGAAAGATAACCAGGTACAGTCCACCACATAAATATATGGACACTGTAAGTAAAGCACCTTAAAATTATATGATAGATGTAATAAATGATTGCATAGTAGAATAATACTATGCAATCGTGAGATGTAATTAGAGTGTATGTATCTGGGAGCCATGATTAAGAAAAGGGGATAATATATAAAGGGGATAATGATAAGAGAAGTAGAACACAGTAACACAAGGAAGCAAGAAGTTATCAACTACAACGTTGACATGGAAGTATAATTGGTTGAATAACATGTTTCTTAGTAAGGTGGGTGGGCATTGTGGTGTAGTTCCGCTGCGTGTCTGCCTGTTGAGAATGGAACCTCTCCGGGAGGTCTAGGACCGGAGGAGTGTTTAAACCCCATGGTCTCTGGGTCCTCTCCTGGGCGACCTATATGTGTGTGAAATATATTTATTATTTTATCTTATTCTGTTGTTTTTGTTATACTTTGTTGTTCCCGTTAGGGCTCGGTCTCGAGTCGGTCACCCCCAGCTCTGGGGTATGTGCCTGGATATAAACATACATACATACATACATTACATATTCATCACAAATTCTTTGCGTACAATAAATAAACAATATTTTTTGGACAACATTCACTAAACTGGATACAATAAAAACAGCAATATTCACCTTTCAGCAATATACTTAACACCGGTACTCTTAACCCCTTCTGTACCGATGACATCCTTTTAATTATACTCTGGCATCAATGATATGATTATATTAAACTTAGGAAGGAGCTCTACAAATTAAAAGGCTACGAACTATTTCATTGCATGTTTTGAGCTACAACAGATCCTCCTTAAACTGCACAAAATCGTCTAACTATAGCTAGAATATAATTGAAAAACGTCACCGGTACAGAAGGGGTTAAGCAAACATATTAGCGTGGCTACCAAGGGTCAATGGAGTTTTGGGGCACTTATAATTCCCCACCACACCCACTTCCTACCACCATATCCGTCAAGCAGGCAAATTGCAGGAGCCACCACACTCCAGCACACTTCAAAAGACGTAGCCTTCTGACCCCTTTGTTGCTTTCCTTCCGTGGTCTGTGAGCCGTGAGGGAGTCATTACCTTGGTATTCAAAGGTGGTCCACTGCTCTCTTATCATGGCGGAGAATAGTCATGGTGAATAAAAGTAAAAGCATATTCGAAAGTTGTCATAATACATAACTGATGGTGTTTTGAACTATGGAATTTAGAATCTTGACTGATTCTTACTTGTTGTTTTCTTGTGTTAGCTGAAACAGCATATTTTAAACAAACGTAATCATGCAATCACCTTTGTGTCTGTTTTCTTAAATAGTTAATATAGTACTGAATATTTGCTATGGAATGTTGGTATTGGTTATAACCAAATTCAACTTACTAACTTAATGTTTTACCTTATTCAAACCAACATTATTAATTTTCACGTTCCCTTATAATATTGTATGGTTTATGATAAAACTACATATTACAATTGCAAACTTCATTCATAAACATGTGAACAATTATTTGTACCCTCGAATCTTTGAAATAATATATTTGTCTTAATAATTTCCGCATTCTAATCGTTACTAATACATGTATCAGTGTTTATGGAAACTATATTATATGTTAATTTGTGAAGATATTCTATAAATACATGTTCCAGAAAGGAATGGGTAATGGGATGAAGGGAAATGTATCAAGTTTACATGGAAAATTGTGTCGGATATATTTTAATTAGAGAGATACAGTGCATTAACAGATACTTTGTTGGAAATGCACCTTTAAAACATCCATCAGCAAATGGATCATGCCTGATACTCTCCCTAAATTAATGTCTTGAGTACTGAGAAAGGGTTAAAGATTTATATGTAATATAGCGCCTTATTGTTTTCGTTAGTTAATATATTTGAAAAATAGAATATTATTTTATGTTTGTTGTTGATTATTTAAGACAATATTTTTGTATTTGTATGTATAGTTTAATATTGGATGAAGTATGGAAATGAAAACAACCAATGTACCATTAATATAATAAAACATTCAGATATCAACATCATTCAACTTTCTTTATTTTCCATCTTCAGTCATCATTGGTGAGTAGAGAAAGGACAAATTATTGTAGTGCTTTGAACATTATTGTAGAATGTGCACATTGATTAGTGATTGTGCCCAGATTCTTGTTATACTATTAATTATTATTTGCTGACAACAATGTGTATTATATCTTTCCATCACTTCATAGGGGAAGTGGGACATTAATTGATTGTAGAGTTGGCTATGGAGTGTGATTACTTAATATTTGTGATTATTATTGATTCTATATTAGTTTATGTTATTATATATTATATTTTATATATTTGTTTTATGTTTTGCAATTAAACAATGCAACCATATCAACAAAAAGTTCTGCTGGGTAATGGATTCATTTTGGGATTGTTAATTAATGATTGGTTTTAAAATATTTCAAAATATACATTATAATATTTGATTTCTTTAGTAATCGTAATCATTGTCCAAAAAAATATTATCAACTATCACGAGTTTCAGGATTTTGAAAGCAAGAAATTCACATAAGCACCATCACTGCATCTAAAATAGTTCAAGAGATATTGTATCAGTAATACTTCCCAAACATTTAATGGGTGTTGTGGGTTTTTTTTTGTCTGCCGTATAGACGCTTCTGGTTCGCAGCACCTTATATATACTGTATATATATATATATATATATATATATATATATATGAGCTGTGCATTTTGCTGGTCTAGGAAGGTAAGGTCTTCCTAAAGATTCATGGTAATCTCTACCTAGTGTCAGAGAGCAATAGCACCAAACATAATTTAAAATTAGGGAATAGGGGGTTCGGGGAGAGAGTAGTTTAACAGGGCATACAGGAATATCGAGTGTATATATTACCATCAATAGAGAGGAATATAGTATTGAAATGACGGGGTTGAGCATCCACACCCCAATCACGCCCGAAAGAATAGCAGTGATCCAGAGCAGCAGGTGTTACGACCGGGGCTACGAATAAAACAAGGGCACTTAATGATTGGACTAGTAATAGGGTACTATGCAACAATGGTACGCTAGATCCAAACCCTCAAACTTATATGCCGGCGAACAAAAACACCTATACCCTCCAGAGTTAATCTGCGATAACGGGGTATCCTTAACTGGGCATAAATGTACTCTACTTCAGGCTAACCCACACTGGTATAGCCTGATAACAAACAAGATGCAAGTTACGTTAAAATGCATAAAAGAGAAGCTATGGAAAGATCAATTAAATCACTGCAAGATTTAATACAATTAAAAGATGCTTCAATACAGTTACTCTAAACAACAATAAACTCTTCACTCCTATCTGAAAGAAAGTGAAGTATAGTCCTACAGCATAGACCTGAAAACTTTTGAAGAAAGTCTGATGCTCATAAGATGCTCGTATCTTAAATTATATAAAGGCAGGAGGCAGGACACCACACGTATAGACTGAATAGACTAAAAGATAGGACATATAATGTTAACTGACACGAAAATACTATAAATGCGCACCGGCAGTAATGCTCGACACTAAAAGAAGTACTTCCTCATCAACGAAACAGTCTGCTATGGTTGTGCGGCTCAGCAACAACCTAGACTAATAAATGCTGTGAATAATAATGAATACATAACAAAAGAGCTTATGTCCTAACTAGTGTCTCCTCAGCGAATAAAGTCTAGCTGGGATATCAAGGTTAGGAAACTGTGGCTGAGCAAGACAGGCTCATAGCCTAGCGTTGTCCTTAAGGCGGTATGATTAAAGTTACGTTAATGACGGGGATGCTCTCTTGGTAGATCCAGATCTCAAGTATCTGGTTCTACCCTGGCGATCCCTCTAAAGTCAAGCAAAGAGGCAGCACTGTGTTATAAGGTAGTAGGCTAATGCCCTCTTACAACAACACGATGCTGCACTCGCAAAAGACACAACCAAAAGGACGACCTAGGCTACCACAGAAACCGTCGAAGTCGTGTAGGTATAAGCAAACCGTGCACACATCGGTGACAACGACAACAGAAACCTCATCCCAGTCTAGCATTAAATAACCGAGCAGAGCACTAATGATAATGAGGGAGACACACACAAAGAGTCATCAAACCTCCATAGACTAAGGACACTGAGGGAGACACACACAGAGTCATCAAACCTCCATAGACTAAGAACCCTTATAGCCTATTCTAATACATGTAAATATATGAGAGCGACGCACACAATACGATGGGCCGATATGAAATCGTGTACAGAACCCAAAGGGAGTGCTGTGACGTTAAAAGATTAGAGGAATGAAAGAAAGGAAGTTGAGTGAGAGAGACTGTATCAGAATGGTGGAGATATGGGGGACAGTTATAAAAAGGATGTTAGTCGTGTGCGCCCCTAGCCTGCTCTGAGGAGAACAGCTCCTGTAGACCGCAGGAGCCCACAAAGGCGCTATGGTCGGCCAATCACGGGCCGATACGTCACAAGGCAGCAGGCCCCTAGGACGCGCCAGGAACCACCAGCCAATCAAAGACGAGAGAAAGCCCGCGCGGGCGGGAAAACTCCTCCGGGAGGAGGAGGGAGGAGGGAGGCAACACTCACTACCCGCTCTCTCTCTCTCTCTCTCTCTCTCAACTTCACACTACAATGCATCTTATATTCTACTAATGATATAAAATACTTCCCGTTGTCACAGACAAAAATAAAGACCACCACTGGACTGTCTGTAACAATGCAAGTACTATGAAAGAAAGAACAACATTCTCAAATTTCATTAATTTCATTAATTTCATTAATCTATTTTAGGAGTATGGTTGGTTGTTGGAAGGAACATAATAACTATAGCCCATTTCACTGCCCTGGCGAGCGCTAGTGGCTAACGAGAGGCGATTCTGCCAACGCTGGTAGGGGTCACACCCCGCCCAAGATATGGGACCGCTCAACATTAGGCGAGCACCATATCTGAGAAGGCAGAATGCCGACAAGACCCGCCACAACCAGCCACTCCACCAGAAATGAAATGCAAAGCTCAATCATAAATAAAACAACATTTTAGCATAAAGAAAATCTTATAACCCCTCCCAAACATAATAGTATTATTTTAGCCTGCTATGATCCCAGAGCGAGCTTCACAGAGCCCAGCCTACTAAGTGAAAGACAGGTTCAACTTACGACTTAAGCTATAACATTGGCAACTTACAATTAACTATAAAAAAGAAAGAGTTTTTATGTGATTTTTTATTTAATTTTAATGTTGTTTTTGACGGCTGCTCTACAGGGGCAAGCCTGATTTTTCTCCACTCTCAACACACTGACTGAACGGCGAGGGTTCTCCTGCAAACAAACCCTCCCATGACAAACAATCAGCCAAAACATTATCAGTGCACTTAGCATGCCACACATCCAACTTGTGTTCCGGCAGCAAAACAACACCTGACACTGATAACCTGCCCAGTTCATCCCAAGACTGGCACTTCTCTTCGCTCTTTCCGGCAACGGGGCCTGCCAATAACCTTTCACTAGTTCTACCTTCGTGACGAGGGAGGCAGCCCCGATGCGGTCTATGGTATCGTCAATTCTAGGTAATGGATAGGCGTCTGTCAGGGATAATGATTCCACACTCTTGCAATCACCATACACATGGATCTTGCCACTCAACTCAGGTTGCAAACTCACTGGCAACGACCACTCACGATATCCTTTATCCCTCAGACCCTTTTTCCACATGTCGTCTAGCTCTGTTTTCTCGACAGGCTGTTGAGCAGGTTTTATACGGTAGGGAACTAACTTGAGCCTTGCACTGTCTCCAGCCTCCATGTCGGATTCTACCCCGTACATCAGGCCTGGAGAAGCAACAAACATGCGGATGTACTGCCACAGCCTAGTAAACAACTTATCTCACAGAACAACATGCCTCGTGCCCTCCCACAACCCAGCCGAGACCGCAGCTTCTAAACTAAAGTCTCCCTCCTTCTCCACCTTCGTCCCTAGAACAGCCAGGTCATGAGAGGGACAATCAGTACCACCTGTGCAGTCACTCCCATAGTTCATAATTGCTAAGGCTTCCCCGCCGATACCGTACATGCGCACCTCTGCATTCCTTACGACTACATCTGCCTGCGCAGCATCACCGCCTTCAGCGACATGGCCAGATACAGTCGGTCTATGGTAGGGCTGTTGCATTCGACTAGAGCAGCATTGGGAGGCTATGCGACGACCGGGCACATCCACTCCACAGCCAACCTCACCAATCTGCTCAATGTCCTTCTTCTGACCACCACCCGTGGCAGCCATGGGCCGACCCTGACCTGACAACCATGCCAAAGCCTCGTCGCCCACCTTGAGCCACCGAATCAACGAGGCTAACAGTCTACAAACATTCAAGTGACCTGCCCGCGGAACATCTTGTACCGCATGAGTTGTGAGGCTCGGGTGCTCGGCACGACCAGTGGGGTATGAACCGAGCTGGTGCTGGAGCGCTGCACACTGCTGCTCAGGTAGGTGCTCTAGCGCTTCCACAGCCACCAGACTCGTGTCCCCCGCCCACTGCTCCGCCGAGACATGACAATCTCAACTCTCCTCCACCTGTGCCCTACTGCCCCCCTCTCCTTCTCCACCTTGGCCGATGCAGACCAACGCAGGGACAGTAGGCTGCTCAGGTGGTTGCCTCACAAACTCCTCCAACAGGTTCACATGACATGTTTTCCCCGTCCTCGTGTTCAATAGCCCCGTTCCCACAACTCTCCTCTACCTGGAAACTACTAAGTCGCGGAGTGCCATCACACCCAACCATGTCACTTGGGGTGACAGCTTCTGGGGCCACTCCGGAGCTCACCTCTGGGTCAAGTACTAAGTCACTAAGAAGAGCCGCTGGAGCAAAACTCACAAAACTCACAACTTTAGCTTTCTCCTTCTGACCGTTCCTCCGCTGGTCTAGAGACTGAGGAATAGGCTGTGACACTTTAGATGCACGAGATCGGGTGACAACACACGCCCTCTGCTGTGGTTGACACCTCTCGACCAACTCCTGCCCCTCCCTACTCACGTCGGCCGCCCTCTCGGCACCGACTAAGGGTGGAACCTCATAAGCAGGTACCGCAAAGTCGTTGCCGAGAAAAAGGTCGACGCCCTCTACTGGCAGTTTCTTCACGATTCCAACATCCAACTCTTGTGTCACACCTTCAACCTCCAGCTCTACTCGAACCAACGGGTATGACCTTGTAGCATTAATACCCTAAACCACAACCACCCGTGCCGCGTTTATAGGTTGGCCTGTAAAGTTTTTCATCAGAGTCTGGGATGCACCTGTATCACGCAACAACTTCAACCCATGCTTGCAACCAGCCCAACTCACACAGCCTGCAAGGGCAACGCATCATATGCCTCTATGGTCGCAAAAAGCATCGCGGACAGGTTTCGAGCCTTCCGGACACTTCTTCACTGGCTGTGCCCCCGCATCTGACATATCACCCCGGGTAAATGCAGGAGACCTCAGAGACACCCCAATGTTGCTAGCCAAAGACAAGACTGCAGTAGGTTGGTTACTAGGGCAGGAACGTGCAAAGTGCCCCTTGTTATGACACTTAAAAGACTCTACTTCACCCTTGGGCTTCCCCTGAGGTGGGGAAGGGCCGGGACAGTTTTAGGTTTGTGATCAAAATTGGTATCATTGCTCTTACTTTCGTTATTAACTTGTGCATCACTGACTCGGGGGGGTGGAGTGTTGCACCCTTTGTTAACTGCATCGGTCCGTTGTGCAGACCCGCACCCACGAATCAGTGACATTCTCAGGTCAGCCAACTCGCCTGCCTTTTGTAGAGTTTTAGGCTGTTTCTCTTTGAGGTTCAAAGTCAGGTCGCCGCCTGTGCACTTGAAAAATTGCTCTAGAAGGAATAACTGCTCAATCTCCTCGAACGTCGTCACCTTCTCTGACCTCAGCCAATTTCTCAATGCATCAGACAGTTCCCGGGCATGTTCTAGAAAAGTGCACTCACGACCCTTCGTAACACCCCGGAACTTCAACCTATATGTCTCTGGTTGTAACTCGTACGCCCGCAGAACAGCTTCCTTCAGTACCTCATAATCGATGCAAGACTCCAAGGGCAACGCATCATATGCCTTGAGTCCTTTGCCAACCAACCTAGAGGAAACAATGGCTGCCCACTTAACCCGGGAACTGCGGGGAGACTCTTAAGAGTTCCCCCGGCGGACTGCGGGGAGACTCTTAAGAGTCAGAGAAAAAAAAAATCAACTTTTGACATCGATTTTTTTTTTTGTTGGCCCCTGGGCCATGCAAAATCTCAGTCCTCTACCTCCCCTCCTTCCCCACTTTCCTCCTCTCCTTCAGTTATCACCTATTTCCCTTATTCTGAGGTATATTTTCGTGCTAACATTAGAAATCCGGTTGCAGGGTGTGGTCATCACTGATAGCAAGCGAATGCAAGAGAGATAGAGAGAGTATCGATCGACTGTGTCTCAGTGGCCTTGGGGGAAATTGGCGGGAAAGCAGCTTGCCTCACCTATACATTATACAACTCGCGGGCTATATCTCCGATTTTGACCATCCAAACGCTTTTTTCACTCGTTTTATTGTTGTTTCAGGTTAATACCTTTATAATCAACCCATATGGATAAGTATTAATGCTATTAATGGTACAATTAATATTTTAGTGACGGAAACACCTCAAATACATGCGCACAGGGAGAGCTGTCTAATTAGCCCCATGCGCACTTCAGAGGTTAACCTCGGGCCATTGGTGCTCCCGGCACTTCTTCTCAAAACGCAGGAAAAATTTGGTGACACCCGACTCGTCAAATGCAGGGACTAACTTAAGAAGGTGCGATAAAGACTGATCAAGACCTCGATTCCCAGAACCGAGACGCTGCCTTGTCGACTCCACCCGAGACTTCTCAAGCTCTATGTCTGCACAGTACATGGTCTTGCTCTCCTCAGCCTGAATCCTGAGCTCAGCCTCCCGCTGCTGCTGCTGAATCTTAGCCAACTCAAGCTCAGATTCCCGCTCATGCTTTCGTTGCTCAAGCTCAGATGCCTTCGTTGCTCAGCCTGCATTTTAGCCATCTCAAGCTGGAAGATCATATCTGCAGTTAAACCTTGAGGAGGAGGAGATGCAACAATTGGGGACCCACCCAGTGACAAACCACGCTGCCAGTGACTATCGGCCTGCGGGAACGTACCCGGCTCCGGAGCCCGAGGGGGCGCCATGGTAGGAGTCGAGTGGGATGGGGGCTGGGCCGAAGGTGCCCCAGCTCCCTCTCCACCCGAAGTCCCACGCACCCCGCTGAGCACACAGGCCACCAGGTCACTTCTCGTCATGCTGCTAGTGCCCACATGCCCCATGACCGTGGCCAAACACTGGAGACCATACAGATCAATCCCCGACACCCGGTCAACAGTAATAGGCATCTCCAGAAACTCCCATGCATCCTCCTCACTAGTTATTACTTCTAACAAACCCCGCTTGTGCACCTCAGAGTCTACTTCCCGTACTGTGTCCTCACCGTACATAGATCCGTCGTTCGACATAGTGTCCACCGAAAATTCTCAACGTTTATAAAAAAAGGAGTAACTAAACTCTCATGTAGCACTATTCACTCAAAAAAATGCTCGAAGACAACTCAAGTGCTATACTACGTTGCCCAAAAAAAAATCCACGTGTCCAAAATATTCTTCAAAAAACAAATGTCCAACAATCCTCCAATTCTTTCTTAGATACTAGGCAAGGGCACCATTTGTTATTACTGCAATAACAACAAATGGATCCTGGTTTCTACTAAAATAAGATACTAGGCAAGGTCGCCATTTGTTACGACCGGGGCTACGAATAAAACAAGGGCACTTAATGATTGGACTAGTAATAGGGCACTATGCAACAACGGTACGCTAGATCCAAACCCTCGAACTTATATGCCGGCGAACAAAAACACCTATACCCTCCAGAGTTAATCTGCGATAACGGGGTATCCTTAACTGGGCATAAATGTACTCTACTTCAGGCTAACCCACACTGGTATAGCCTGATAACAAACAAGATGCAAGTTACGTTAAAATGCATAAAAGGGAAGCTATGGAAAAATCAATTAAATCACTGCAAGATGTAATACAATAAAAAGATGCTTCAATACAGTTACTCTAAAAAACAATAAACTCTTCACTCCTATCTGAAAGAAAGTGAAGTATAGTCCTACAGCATAGACCTGGAAACTTCTGAAGAAAGTCTGATGCTCATAAGATGCTCGTATCTTAAATTATATAAATGCAGGAGGCAGGACACCACACGTGTAGACTGAATACACTAATAGATAGGACATATAATGTTAACTGACACGAGAATACTATAAATACGCAACGGCAGTAATGCTCGACACTAAAAGAAGTACTTCCTCATCAACGAAACAGTCTGCTATGGGTGTGCGGCTCAGCAACAACCTAGACTAATAAATGCTGTGAATAATAATGCATATATAACAAAAGAGCTTATGTCCTAACTAGTGTCTGCTCAGCGAATAAAGTCTAGCTGGGATATCAAGGTTAGGAAACTGTGGCTGAGCATGACAGGCTCATAGCCTAGCGTTGTTCTTAAGGCGGTATGATTAAAGTTACGTTAATGACGGGGATGCTCTCTTGGTAGATCCAGATCTCAAGTATCTGGTTCTACCCTGGCGATCCCTCTAAAGTCAAGCAAAGAGGCAGCACTGTGTTATATGGTAGTAGGCTAATGCCCTCTTACAACACGATGCTGCACTCGCAAAAGACACAACCAAAAGGACGACCTAGGCTACCACAGAAACCGTACACACATCGGTGACAACGACAACAGAAACCTCATCCCAGTCTAGCATTAAATAACCGAGCAGAGCACTAATGATAATGAGGGAGACACACACAAATAGTCATCAAACCTCCATAGACTAAGGACACTGAGGGAGACACACACAGTCATCAAACCTCCATTGACTAAGAACCCTTATAGCCTATTCTAATACATTGCAATATATATGAGAGCGACGCACACAATACGATGGGCCGATATGAAATCATGTACAAGAACCCAAAGGGAGTGCTGTGACGTTAAAAGATTAGAGGAATGAAAGAAAGGAAGTTGAGTGAGAGAGACAGTATCAGAATGGTGGAGATATGGGGGACAGTTATAAAAAGGATGTTAGTCGTGTGCGCCCCTAGCCTGCTCTGAGGAGAACAGCTGTGTACCGCAGGAGCCCACAAAAGCGCTATGGTCGGCCAATTACGGGCCAATACGTCACAAGGCAGCAGGCCCCTAGGACGCGCCAGGAACCACCAGCCAATCAAAGACGAGAGAAAGCCCGCGCGGGCGGGAAAATCCTCCGGGAGGAGGGAGGCAACACTCACTACCCGCTCTCTCTCTCTCTCTCTCTCAACTTCCCACTACAATGCATCTTATATTCTACTAATAATATAAAATACTTCCCGTTGTCACAGACGAAAATAAAGACCACCACTGGACTGTCTGTAACAATGCAAGTACTATGAAAGAAAGAACAACATTCTCTGATAACTGTAGCCCATTTCACTGCCCTGGCGAGCGCTAGTGGCTAACGAGAGGCGATTCTGCCAACGCTGGTAGGCGTCACACAGGAGAAGACGACCTCAGGAAAAGGCCAAACCGAATAAGACCAGACCAGTTTCTCAGGCTTTAATACCGGCCGGAATAGGTCAGCCTACCCTGTTTCCTGGATCTACCCATGCTCTAATTTCCGGGAAACTAGGTCAGTCTACCCAAAAAAGAAGTTCAATTCCCAACCAATCACCGGGACCCCAGCTCCTCCAATGGCAAGGACCGAGACAGAATGCCAAGGAATATCACCAGGTCAAGCCTGACTTGCATTACGACGGAAGAACTGTTTATTGCAAATGCAATACCAAGAGCCCTCCCAATACTTGAATAAATGGGAATCCCAGTCCCCTCTCTACAGTACCTCCCGGGAAGACTGGGGATAGTACCACCAAAGTGAAAGAACTATAGCCCGTAGAATAAGAAAAGCCAGATATTACGATGAACAAATTTTTTTTCCATTACGTCACCATTACGTCACTCTAAAAATAGGGGGACCATATTGAGAGATGAAGAATCTCTGTGTGCATAAATGAATAACTACCATGTTTTCTTAGCTTAAAAACTACCTTCACCATAGCCAAAACAACGATATTCACATGTCCTTATGTTATTGAATTAGACCAAACTGAATACTAAAAATAACCCGAATATAGCCTGACTGAAACTGAAGGAAGTTGGCAAATACTATTGCTTCCTTCCACTGGCTACAAGATGGGGGATAGGATTGGTATTGTTCCTCCTGAACGAGAGAGTGTGCTGCCCTGTACCTGAGTGAAAGGCCAATTCCCCTCCACGTCCAGCCCAGCAGAACCACGAGAGAGCATGCTGCCCTATACCTGAGTGAAAGGCCAGTTCCCCTCCACGTCCAGTCCAGCAGAACTCCGAGTCCTACGTTGTCCAGAGTCTCGTTCATGGCCACCTCTATCCTATACCCTAAGTGTCTCTGTGTGTTATAAGTTGTGGCTATTGTTGTGAAGGTAAGATAAAATATGCGAGTATTCTATTATACTTAACTATAGATCTGTGCCTAAGATCTATTTTGAATCTGTGATACCTGTGTAAACTCCCTAACTTTGATCCGTGCAGTGTTTCATTAAGTACGAGATATTGCTAAGATATATTGTGTAAATCCTTCAGAACCTAAATTGTATGTACGTTACATAATCATTTTTACACGTGTTAATTAACCAGAATACTCTCAGATTTTATTCCTATGTATTGATTATTCTTTGTGTATCCAAGTTGAACTGAAAGTGTATAACGTGAAGTGATTCCCTATTTAAATTCAATATTTACCTAGAACCTACGCCCAATTTAGGATTTACATATCCGTGTAATTATCACCAGAGAACTGATACTACCATCCTTTAATTTGAAAGTAAAGACCCTTTCCGTTGAGTTAGAATTCATTCATAATCAAGATACCTGATTTCTACTAGTTCTTGTGAGTAATGTAATAATATACGTTACTCGTTACTCGGGTCATATAATTCTTTCTACACCAATCAAGGAACTCAGATTGTCCAGTTCTTGATTCGATCCGCCTATTACTTGGCTATAGATCATATTTATTACTTGATATAGTAATCCCTTGATTTATATTCGTAATTCGTATTTATGTTATAATACAATGCTACGTTAGTTCTGCGTCTCTTTAGGATATTGTTAACCTATGCAAAACTCCTTTCCTGCCACCCTCTAGGGTATTTCTTAAGTGTAACTTCAACGTATTCATTTAACTATAAATAGCTCCCTCTTCAGGCAATCTTCGCACACATATATAAGTATGTTTCTTAAAGTTATAGTAAAGTATTCCCTCATCGTAAACTTTGTTTTATCCATTCCAATTCAGTCACTATAATTATTGTGAATCTGATTTCCTTTACCCGTGTGAATTAACCTCATCTATGATCGAATCTTATTTTTCGTGGCTCGTGTGAGAGATTATTCGCAATAACTCTTAGATAGTTGAATTCAGAATTCAGATACTTGGGATACTTGCGCAGGTCTCATGCAAATCTGAGCCCTCTAGGTGCCATAGGACCAGAGTAATTAACCGCGATGCACCTTATGCGTCTCTGGGGCTTAGGGTTACATACATTGCCGACGCATTCGTTGTGACTCTGATGCCCAGTGGGTTAAAGTAATAGTTACTTTCCGAGACCGCAGTCCACCTGATGTATAGCCTATAGCGCGGCTCCTTTGATGTCCTCACCTGAGCGCGGGCTTCCTTCCTGTTGCCTACCACGCATACCAGCCACGCAGCTGAGTGATAAGTTCCACACTCTATCGTATCTTTGTCAGAATACTTCACGCTAGACATTTCGCTCGTATATGTATTATTGTCAAGGATTCTTGTTTGTGTATATATTTATCTGTATATTTTTGTGTATTTCCATTCTTACATTACCACATAAGTGATAAATTGAAACTCAGTAGAGGGAGGAATTAGTTCACTCTCTTATTAACTTTGTACTTACTTGCTGTTCTAATAACAGTATAGTACAGTATTATTATTTATATATGTTCATGCCATTGAATAACTAAGAGTGTAATCTAACCTGTGTGTTTATTGTGTTATCGTTGCCTGATTGAGTAGTTAACTATCAAATTCACTAAGCTCGACGTGTCTCTGTTGAAATCTAGTCCACATCTAAGTATCCGAAACTCGGATTTCTAAGATATAATACTGAAGCCAGTCGGATTACAACCCGGCATAACAAGTACTGTATGAAGTTGAAACACGGCTGCCAGTTGTTCTAAATGTAATAACTTTAAATAACTGTACGATCTTAACACAAGTCTTATAATCTGCAATGTTTTAAATTACTACTCTTAATCAATTAGAACTATAATCAATATGCCAGTAGGCCTGGTGCTGATTTCCGTGTCCAGTTATACAACTTGAAGTAATTTACATCCTGTTAAAATAAGCAACATGGTTGCATCAGCCACAAAAGGTTCATATGACTGTTAGAGCTTCTATTAAATTTGAGCGGAGTGTGTTCGTTTGTGTGTTCCCAAGTTTACCCGTCATTCAGAAAGACCCTAGCAAATTATATTGTTAGCATCGAGGGGGGGGAGGCTTACTTTTAGGGACTGAGACTGTATATTTAGGGATTGTATTTTTACTCCCGATATTTCAACTACATCATCACTGTTATTTATAAATTCAGTACATATCAGCGAATCATGGGATTCGCTGATATGTACTGAATTTATAAATAACAGTGATGATGTAGTTGAAATATCGGGAGTAAAAATACAATCCCTAAATTTAGCACTTATTATCACATACATACTTCCTGACTCAACCTTAGAAAAATTCAAAAGTCAACTCAACAAGATCAAAAACATAAGTGGAAACCCTGGGAAACCCAACACCAAATATTATGTGGTTAGGAGATTTTAACATATCAAACATCAAGTGAAGGCAACTAGAATATCAAGTAGTGGCGAATAACTCCTGAGAAGCAAATGTGAGATAACTATTTAAACTTTGTGACTTCTTTATTGTTACCCAGCATATTGCCAAACTCACACACGAAAACAATATTTAAGACAATGTCTTCCCTAACAATGACTCCCTAGTACACAGTGTTTATGTTATGTCAGAGTTTTTACCGGGTTTGTATTGGTCTTTGGCAGGTTCTACTCGACTGGAGAAGTCAAAATCATACAACACATGCACAGAAGGAGTAAAGGGTAAAATATAACACTGAGTACATCATATTAACAACTTTAATTAATAGTTCAAATAGGTAGGACAACAATGCTGATTTATACTACAACAATGGTTATATACATATATGTGCCTAGCACGGCGATAATTTACGAGGGAACTAGGAATATACTGGATGCTCTCTCTCTTTTGACCATGTACTATACACCTTAAGTCACTGGTGTAGGGTAGAATTTATACTGATACTCTTCAATACATTGACTCATCTCTTATATTAACTGTGAGAGATATACTTAGGTTTCTTGGCATATTCAGGATTTATCACATCACAGGGAAAGAACACAATACACCTGGTCGCTCTGGTGTGGAAATAAAACAGAGCCGTACAGTCGCTCTATTTTCCTAAGTCATTACACCGGGGTAGCACTGGTGTATGAGTTAATGTGGTTTAAGTTTCACTCCTAATATAACACTTTGCAGGTCTGGAGTGATAAGCACACTCTAGGTAGAGATGAGAGTTATTAGGTCCGGTTGTCTAGTTTCCGTCGAGCCGCTTAGGTGGTCCTGCCGTGTGGATAGGGATACAGATGGATTAGTTGGTTTTGGGTCTTGAATGATAGCTTCTTAATGTCATGACATAGGGTATATACTTTCATCGGACTAACGCGAGCGTGAACGAGGACATGTCCTAGGCTACTATTGACTGACTGACTGATGGCTAGAGTAAAGATAGAAACAGACTGGTAATAGATTGGAGGAATTTGGGACTTTGGAATGGAAGACTATTTGGAGGGTTAACTTGGAGGGTATTGGGGTGTGTAATAATAGGTGAAGAATAGATAGAAGTTAGAAATATAGTTAGAGAGTAAAAGATTCTGGGCTCAACCAGAACGCTTCATTGTTATCATTATATAATATTCAGTAATTTAAATATATTTTAGTAGTCAGTCTTACTTTGTTATATCATTTCTATATATTTGTTGCCCTGCTCTTCCATTATTAAGTTAATTGTACAAAAGGCCAGTTTTAATTAAGATAAACATTTCAGTGAATACCCGCTGCATAATACACCTAAATATACATACATTATATATATGTAACGAGTCAATACAATAAAATAGAAAACAATCCAACTGATAACTAAATGATACCTTTTAATTGATACATACAATAGAGTATGTATTGTTGGAATAGCATAATGTATATATGAAAATGTCTCTATTCTCTCATTCCCCGTTTTTTTTTTTTTTTTTTTTTTTTTTTTTTTTTTTTTTTTTACTAGTCAGAGTGGTATCACCAGTCACCACCCCTTATCAACAACCGCCAATAGCAATCGGAAATTCTGCTTTATTTATTATCACTATTATCAATCCAATTCCATCAAGTATAGACCATCATGCCCATTTTACTTGTATCTATGATATATTTTATTATTGAATGGCATCCTCCCAATTACACTGCTATCACTGATCAGAAAATAGTCCATGGTTGCAACAAGCCACCAACTATTACCTCCGATCAATAACCGCTAATAATAATCAGAAATTTTGCCTTAATATTATATAGTAATTATATATAAATTTCAACTCACTCCACCTCTAGTGAATTATCTTACCCATTGGCATCCTCCCAATCATACTGCTATCATTGGTCAGAGGCATAGCTAATGACAACAATCATCAACCACTACCTCCGACCAACAAATGCTAATATTAATCGGAAATTCTGCCCCAATTTACTAAGTTTTAATAATTACTCTTTATTATCCATTAAGTATAGACTATCATGCTTATTTTACCTCTATCTATGATTTATTTTATTATTGAATGACATCCTCCCAATTATACTGCTATCACTGATCAGAAAAACAGTCAATGACCGAAACAAGCCACCAACTATTATCTCCGATCTGTAACTGCTAATAATAATCAGAGAATTTGCCTTAATATTATATAGTAATTATATATAAATTTTCACTGACTCCGCCTCTAGTGAATTATCTTACCCATTGGCATCCTCCCAATCATACTGCTATCATTGGTCAGAGGCAACAATCATCAACCACTACCTCAGACCAACAAATGCTAATATTAATCGGAAATTCTGCCCCAATTTACTAAGTTTTAATAATTACTCTTTATTATCCATTAAGTATAGACTATCATGCTTATTTTACCTCTATCTATGATTTATTTTATTATTGAATGACATCCTCCCAATTATACTGCTATCACTGATCAGAAAACAGTCAATGGCCGAAACAAGCCACCAACTATTATCTCCGATCAGTAACTGCTAATAATAATCAGAGATTTTGCCTTAATATTATATAGTAATTATATATTAATTTTCACTCACTCCACCTCTAATGAATTCCTTCACTTAAATATCCATGTTGTACCCACCAAGTGCGATGGATGAACATCGAGATATAACGATACAACCTATGTTTGCTGTAGCAGTGCACCAGCTCCAGAGGGTCGCATTAGGTTGATCCGGTTAATGTGGTACTGTGTGTATGTTATGATAGGGCACGGATTGTACCCCCACAGTCGGTGCTACCATGGTAAGTACAATGCTGGCCCCCAAACGGTAATGTCTTAGGATGTAAACAGCCCGTGGTGGGCCCTCTACCTCACAGTATATTTACAGAGCCTTTTGGTTGATCTAGTTTGGTATGTCATAATTTGGTTATCTCTGTCAGTTGAGTGTCACAATAAGTAAAGTTTTCCCTTTAAGTATTAGTTAAATGTATATATAGGGACAGGATCATTGTTTTGAGATACGTCTTTACTACTCTTAAAGATATATGGCTCTAATCTTATCAAATTTTCATCCGGATTTAGCATGTTATTTTGATTACCTATTTCTAGCATTTCTACTTTGCTCCATATTGCTTTTGCCTGTTCGTGCAATATTATATTTATTGGTTTCATATCTGATCTTGCATGTAACTCTTCACTAGTAACTAAATTTGGGTAATTAACATTATGTATATATTTCAAAGCTTTGTTTTGGCAAACTTGTAACTTATTCATTAAATTAGGCCTAATAATGTTTAATGGTACTGCTGGGTAGGTAAGAATAGATCTTATCAGTGACATGTAGAGTTTTTCTTTAGTTTTCGTTGAAGTATCTCTAAAAATTGTGATGTCATTAAGTATCTTTTTTACTCTCCCTACCTTTTCATTTACAAATTTGTGATATCCATTTTTTGTAATTTTCATGCCAAGTATAATTCCATCATTGGAATAGTTAATAATATTATCATTTATTAGTGAATGTAGTTGTTTAAATTAACGAATATAGTTTGTAACTGCCTTTGTTTATGTGTTGTTTTACTGTGCGGCAATGTCTTATATTTAGTTTTTGGTATGTTTCTATTTACAGCTTCTCTGATTTGATGTGTTATCTTATTTATTTCCACCTCTATGTCATCTGTGCCTTTGTTCTGTAAATTAGGTGTATTATAATTACTCAAGTCATTTTTATAGTTATCCCAATTAGCCTTACTCATGTGTAATCTCTCTTTGATAGGTATTTGAATTGGACTTGTTGATAATGTAAATATGATTGGCAAATGGTCACTTATAGTAAGTGGACCTTGTTCTATATGGTAGTTATGATGGACTTTGTTGTTCGTAAATATCTTATCTGGGTTAGTACAAGATCTATGTCCCATGAATGTATTAAAGTTTGGTCCCAAATATCGAAGTCTACCTGTATTCATTAGCATATTAAGTGATCTTCCCACTTCATTAGAATCTCTATTTCCAAAGATAGCATGTCTAGGATTAAGGTCTCCTATTATATACGTTGGTTGATTATAATTTATTAGGTTAATCATATCTAAATGTGGTAAATGCGGTCTTCTTGGGGGTAAGTACATCGTAGAAACTATTATTTCTCCTAATGTAGTGTATAATTTTATTGCTAAGCAGTCACAAAATAATAAACAACTTCAATAAAGTTGTTTATTATTTTGTGTTTTATGTGTCTTTTAATTGCTATTGCGGTACCATCATTAATTTCATTACTTTTATTTGATTGATAAGTGATGTAATTTAAAATTTTAATTTTTTCATCATCTTTCTGACCATGACTATTTAATAATATCACATCAGGATCTATGTTTGCATAAATATTTAATAATTGTACTTTATGTGTACGCCAATGTCTTACATTATGTTGCAAAATTTTATACCTTTTTTCCATTTCAGCGTTGCGCTTTCTTGTATTGATGACCTTGAGGACTTCTTGTCTCAAGGCCATTTCTCTTTTTCTTGAATGTTGATTTGTCAACCTTTTTAAATGCTGCCTTTGTGTAGCTTATTTGATCGGCATGCAATAATCCCGTCACTAGTCTCTCATCATATGCCCTATTATTATAGATCCACTTTATTGTACCCCTTGTAATTGCTATCATTATTTCTTTATGAATAAGTTTAGCTGGTAGGTTGTATTCTGGTCCAACATAGAAAGTCAAATCCAGTTGTTCAGCTTCCCATGTTGATTTCTTCCATTGTTGTTTAGTTATAGTTCCTGTTTCGGACCCAATAGACAGCCTATCTGGACATTCTCTCTCTGCTGGTATATCCGAAATACTCTCTGGTGCACCTGGAGCATGCATTGTAGGCTGACTGATTAGATCACAAAAGTCGAATTCAGTTGTTGATTGTCCCTCCTACTATTGCTCTTCTATCCTGACCTTTATACTAATCGGTGGTGAAGTTCCCTTTCGGTACTCTTGACTTAGATTCTCTAGTGTCATGACACAGCGACAAGGTATCGGGCTAACGTGAGGAAATGGTAAGATCATGAACTTAATAGCTTCACTTGATCTGCCACTGGCCGTTATACGAGGTTCAAAGAACTCAGGTTCGATGTTTAGACCTTTTCACTGCATATGTCCTTGACCATGTTGTTGGACAGATACAGTATGGACTTCTATATGTAGAGTGCCGTTATTTAGACGGTATCTCACAAAGCCCGAACTATGAGAATGACCTTTACCATGGCAAGTATCTTTCTATAGTTTTAATAGTAAGGTTTTGGCAAAAAGAAGTAAGGTGGGGACATATCCTTGCAGTTATGCTTCTAATACCACAGGTGCAGACTAATAAAGATCTTAATATTAAGCACTATACCATGGCATGTGATAATATTAATTCCGTAATAGGGAAAAGAACTCCTCAGACCTTGAAAGATATTCACCATGGCTTCAATCTTTACTTGAATGGGACGGTTAATTTTAGGACTCGATAGCTTACATGTAAGTAAACCAAGCCCTAGAATGGCTTGCTTTACCTTGGTTTTCGTCGGGGTAGTGACGACTTTGGTTGCTATGTCCCAGGTCAAGTATACGGAGGTCAGAAGGTCATAAGTACAGAGTAAGTATTCTGGGTGGATTAAGATGGCCCCCTAGAAGTTCACTGGCTGGTAGGTCGGCCTCTGCGCGGAAGAACGGCGCAACTGCTCCTTTGTTATGGGTCTGTGTTGGACCTTCTGTTTCTGACTGTACACTATCTTCTTCTTTGGAGCCTCGTGGTTATTGATGGTGGCCTGAAAATTTAGAGTTGGACCGAATATTCCGTTCTGCATTCAAATGTGTGAATATTCGCTATGTTTTTCAATATTCGCATTCGTATTCATATCCGCATTTCCATTCATAGCTATCTGCGAATATGCGAATATTTTTACAAAACCAATTGAAAATATAAATAAGTATAAAATATTAAATGTTAAAGTTAACACAAACGAATAAATAAAAGTGTAGATGTTGGTTGGGGCCGCTAGAGTGGAATGAATGAGGACTGAGCAGTGTTGCCACTTAACTGTATTTAACCCCTTCTGTACCAGCGACGTCTTTTTTAACTTTACTCTGGCTACTATATTAGACGATTATATTCAGCTTAGAGAGGCCCTCCAGCAATTAACAGGCATCGAACTATCTTACTTTACTGTTTACTATCCCAGATCCTTCATAAGCTGCACAAAATCGTCTAAACCATACCTAGGAAACAAATGAAAAAGATGGCGCCAGTACAGAAGGGGTTAATAATACCAGATCGAACCAGTGAAATGTGCCAAATTATTCTAAAATAGCATCACTGCCCGGTAAACGAACGTGTGCTGGACCTGGACAGTTGAACTGTCACAATATTGCCATTTCATACATATCCAATGTAATACATGTCAATAAAGAATATTCCATCATATTTCCTCACTGATTTTGTATTTAGTACCATATATTGACAATTTTATTGAGAGATGTACCAAATGCACTTGAGAGAGTCAAATTTACCAAATCTGGTATTTTAGTAAAAAAACGGCAACACTGGGACTGAGGAAGTGAAGCGGTGTTGATAAGGGCAACTCTGTCCCTCTGCCTCTATCCCCAAGCAAAGTCGCCAACTTAGCGCCTATAGCGCTAGATTTAGAGATTTTTAATCACCAACAAACATTAATTAAATTACTATGAAATTTATAGATATAAGTCAATGACATGGCATAATATTCAGAGGGATAACCTTTATAAACACCTATTTTATCTCAATCCTACTTAAGCATTAATTTCATAATAATTTAATTAACGTTTGTTGGTGATATAAAAAGAATTACCAGTTCTTGAAGGATGGAATAAGGATTGAAATATTCGCAATTAGCATTCGAATTCGCGAATTTAACAACTACAAATATGCATTCGCAAATATGGAAAATTGATATTCGTTCCATCTCTAGGGCCCTCTGAATGGTCTTGCCTGGTGTGGTTGGTAGAGGAGGATTTATGGTGGCTATTCGGGTGTCTCGTTTCTTCTGATGTAAGGGTGTGAAGCAGGAATCGGGGCAGCCATGTGTTGAGGTTTTTGTTGTGGTTTTAGTTGCTTTCTGTGATTTTGGTGCTGCTTTTGGTTTCTTTGATGGTGGTGAATTTTCCTTCTCCGTGGCTGTTCGCTGGTCCTTGTTCCTGGTTTTATCTTTGTCTGTTGAGTGATGGTGGTGTGCTGGTATTCCTGGGCTCTTTGTTCTTTTTATCTTTGTGTCTCCTTCTTTCGTCTTTGATGGTTTTTATCTGAGTCTCTCCTTCGTTGGTCTTTCTCCGTTTTCCCTGCTGTGTGTGTCTCTTTGGTTCTGCTGTTTGAGCCTCCCCTTCTTCTGCTCCTTTTCTTTTTCCTTGTTGAACTTGTATGGTGATGATTATTAATTCGGATATTTTAGTTAAAATATCGGACACAACGTACTCAGATCATATATTAATAGAGATCAAAACAACCCTAGCAAGTGTACAGAACACCTCAGAAGCTAGACAAAAAACTAGCCCCTTCTAACTTTAATATAAAAAATATATGGTAGGAAGAGGTAAACCAAGAAATGGAAGAAATGGAAGAAATAGACTGGGAATATTTAATGAACAACCGGACACCATCAGAATGCCTAGTCCTATTAACAGAAACTTTGACCCAAATATGTAGCCACCACATACCAGTAAGACAAACAAGAACGGGAAAGAAGGAAGCTGTACAGAAGAAGCAAATTACTAACACAAAGACGCACACAAGAAAACTACAGAACATTAAAAAAATCAAAATAGGTAGAGAAATTGTGGAAATTGAACACCTAAGCATCTCATATTTACTACAACAAATAGAAGAGGAGAGCAAATTTTTTGCAGGTATAAAGGAAACATCCAAGTACTTTTGTTCATATGCCAAACAAAAGGCTAAAACCACATCAAACATCGTCCCACTAAGTAAAGATGATCTGTTATTCCCAGGGGATAAAAAGGAAATGACCGAACTCTTACGTCTGCAGTAAGAAACAACCTTCAGTGAGCCTGACGAAACAAAGGTCATCAGATACCTAAATTAATTGTTCATCAATTGTTCAACCATATTCTGGATAATAATTTCGGGCCAAAAGATATAGCAGAAGCCATCGCCAACATACCATCCCACGCAGCACAATGCCCGGACTCATGGAGTTCGATCCTAATAAAGAAATGTAAGGAAAAGCTCTATAATGGCTATAATGTGGAGAAGGAGTCTAGACACTGGAGAAATATCAGATAGCTTGAAAAACCCAATAAAGGCCCCTTTGCATAAAGGAGGGAGTAAAGGCCGCGTCATACAGAACTTGAACGTCGCGCGACCTACCCCCGAACACGATGACTTGCATTTTTGAGGCGAATACATCCGATATTGTCCCGATGTTGGTCAAAGAAGAACATCCCCAGATAATGCCCCGACATTCCCAGACTATGCCCCAAACAAGACTCGAATGTAACTCGACACTCCCGACCGATTTACGTTAAAGACCCGAACATTAGAGGAATATAATCCGATGCATGCCAGAGCAAGACCCTATCAAAACTCGAATGTGCCAAGAATCAGCCAACAAATATTTAACGGTGTTTACACCCGAAACTACCTTGACCCGATACAAAAGATATTATGAGGAACACCAGAGGATCACCGGCCGCATCTGCCCGACCATCAGAAGACCTTAACACGATACTAGAAGAATGTGTGACGAACACCTGTACCTGCCCTATATAAACAGGGTGTGGTCGCACACATGCAAGTCGCACATCATGCATCACCACGGTAACATGGCGCTCCCGGAGCTCTACCCACCCACGGAGGAGGAGTTGGAGATGGCCATTTTTATCAGGAGCTTGTTGTAGCCCACCTAAACCACATGCTACTCATCACCACCATCCTGAAGAACGAGCGTCAGTGCCATGTAAGACCCAGGACACCAGGAAGCTGCAGCGTCAAACCTTGGATCGCCCAGAGAGCCACATACGGACACTACCACCAACTACTGAAGGAGCTAGTGGACACTGACAGGACCACATACAAGTATTATCTGCGTATGGACGAGGACCTATTCAATGACTTTGTACGCCGTCTGACACCCAGGATCAAGAAGGAGACAACAAATTGGAAGAAGCCCCTGGAACCAGGTTTGAGATTGGCCATGACACTACGATTTTTGGCCACAGGGGAGGCATACAAGAGCATGTCCTTAAACTTTCGTGTAGGTGCAAACACAATCTCCCTGGCAGTACGTGAGACATGCAAGGCTATAATCCAGGAGTATATGGAAGAGGTTATTGTGTGCCCATCAACACCCGAAGGTTGGAAACAGGTTGCCAAGGGTTTCGAAGAGAGGTGAAACTTCCGGCACACCATAGGAGTAATCGATGGCAAGCACATTTTTTTTTTTTTTTTTTTTTCTATATTCCAACTTACTTCCTCTCGGGCATAGGCTGAGAGCCTTAACATTCACCGCTTTACAATGAGCAGTGAAGCCCGTGAGGTCTTGTTCCAGTCTAGGGAGTGAGACATGTGAAGCACGTAGAGTACAACGAGCATCTGCCATCTTGCCTTCACATGAGGCACGGTGCTCACTCATGGCCCGAAACGACCCCATCTCTGAAGCCACCTCGTTCCCGTGCTTCACTGTCTCAACCCCTACACTCGGACTCTCACACTTACACACACACAACGCCACCTGTTGAGCAGATAACTCACCAGCCATACAACCTCCAGGAAACTGCGGCTCCCTCTTCGTTTGTGTGGGATGGCGTATCTCCGAGTTCAGGGAGAGTGTGAATGAGGTCATGCCATGGCCGTTTAGGAAGCAGGGGAAGTGACTCCATTTGGGTGAGGTCCGGGATGTCCTGGGACTGTGAAAGTGACTGACCTGACTGAAATTGAGTGTCATCATCAGTCCCTTCAGAGTTTGAGGAACTCTCTAATATCACATCCTCTGTGGCGAGGAGGTCCACAGATGCTTCCTTGCCCTTCCTAGTTGCTTTGCGGCATGGTAGCTTGTTGCCCTTGCCCTTGTGGTTGCTGTGTGGTGTGGAGAGGTAGAACTTGTTGGGGCAACTTGTGCGGAGGGTGTGAGAGCGATGGAGGCTCCGGCAGCAATATATAGGGCCCGTGCGCTTGGTTGCCAGCGTACGATTCGACTCGCATTCTTGTGTGTCGCCCCACGCTGCTCCCTCGCTTCTCTCTTTATCTTCTCTGTCGAGTGGAAATTTCCGCGTGCCACGTGTACCACCCGATACAGACAAGATGCTTCTGCTGATGTTCGGGGTAAATTCCAGTCTTTATCGTCTCTCATTCCTGTCATACGAGTTGTGTTCTTCCCAAAATCTTCAATAGACTCGCTTGATCTTGCCTTATTCCTCTGTTTATCGGGGGAATGTCGTATTTTATTCGAGTATATCGTCTCTCATTCGGTTGTTATTATGGTTAATGTTGCCTTATATTCATACGAGTCGGGTTAATGTCTGCTTATGTTCGGCTAGATCGAGTTAACTTCGTCAATGAAAATAACAGACGAACAACGGCCGAAACGAAATAACGTGACCCGAATGAAACCCGAACATAACCAGAATGAGAACCGACAAATTTTTAACGGTTTTTACACACGAATATCGGCTAGAAGTTAACGCATGCACTAACTTCTGGCCGAACCCCAGGATGTTCGGCTGCACCCCTGAACATCCCCGGAGCTTCCCCCGAATCAACGAGAACATTGGCCGAATTGACCCGAATTTACCCGAAGATTTGAAAATTTGAATTTTGTTTGCAAGTCATCCTGTTCGGGGGTAGGTCGCGCGACGTTCGAGTTCTATATGACGCGGCCTTAAAGCACTATACAAAAACTATCACCCTGTAAATCTGACTTCCCACATCATTAACACTTTCGGCTACTATGTGACCTCAATAATAATTACGAAGCCATAATTGGTGTAAAAAATTTCGCTCGAAGTGACACTGGTATAATGATTAGACAATACACATTAAATAACAACGTATACACTTACTCACTTAGGCTAGGTTTCGAAATTATTCACAAGTACAATCCTCCCGCCATTCTGTAGGTATTCATAGTTCTGAATTTCTAATGTTATAATGTATTCATTTGGTATGGTGTGATATGCACAACACTTACCGATAACAATGCAGTGGTAAAAACGGGAGAGGAGAGGACCAGAAGTGCACTCATTTTTCATTTTCTATTGAGCTCGTCCCGGAATCTATACGACTCCTTATCTTAGGATTCTAAACAGGATTGTCCATTTGTATCGGCACTAGCTCAGAGAAGAGTGTAGATAGGGGAAAAGGGGTGTTGGAGAGAGAGGAAGCTGTCTCACTCCCTATTTGCCTCTCACCACTACAACCACACTACAACCACATATCACCCTCTCCCTGTGTCTCTGCCTCCCAGTCTGTCCCCCCCCCCCCCCCCACACACTCACACACACTATCCTTCTCTCTCTCTCTGTGTGTGTTCCAGTCTGCCATATCTATACCAGTGGCGTTTCTAGCACTAAGAAAGTGGGGGAGGGGGGGGGGGGGTTTTAAGGCCAAGGTAAATGTGGGGGGGCTAAGGGTGGTGGGTAGCGAGCGAAGCGAGCCTCTCCAGCTTTTGGGGGGGGGGGGGGCTTACGAGATTGTTGGAAAAATTCGCAGTTTTAGGTGCATTCTGAGGCCTATTATTAAAAACTATTTAGATGATATTCAGCTTATCAGTAATGGCAAAATGATGGAGGAAGACCATGACCTTGGCTAAAAAATAAGGCTTTATAATAGAGCATTATGGGATGTAGAACAACACAAAATCTGCAAGTCCCAGATTAAGGTACTTTGTCTAGGAATGTGAAAATTCAAGCTCATAGCTCACACACTTTTATTGTATAAAAAAGGCACTCCACACTAAGCTTGATGGCAAATTATGAAAATGGGATAATATGCCAGTGTTTTACATTGTACAGTTAGAAAAAATAAGTGATGCCTTTGCACCAAATATCAACAATACAAAAATAGTGAAGGTATTCAACAATAATTTGACTTTACTCACAAGTATAATTCTATACATTCATATCTTACTCAACATCAGACAGGTATTAATACAACAAAGAGCGAGCCAAATATATAAATAACAGCTATATATTTGGCCGCTGTACGTTAGCAAGAAACAAAACAAAATGTCTGACCTCACATGCATTGAACATAATGTCTGACCTCACATGCATTGAACATAATGTCTGACCTCACATGCATTGAACATAATGTCTGACCTCACATGCATTGAACATAATGTCTGACCTCACATGCATTGAACATAATGTCTGACCTCACATGCATTGAACATAATGTCTGACCTCACATGCATTGAACATAATGTCTGACCTCACATGCATTGAACATAATGTCTGACCTCACATGCATTGAACATAATGTAGATGAATAAAGTTTCCTGATATGGGCATGAAACTGCTATATAATATTGACGTTTCATAGCCTATATTAAATCCAAGTAGTGGTAATTACAGTATATTGTTTCAGTAGAGTATAGGTAGCAATATATTTAGTATAGCTTAATCCTACGATTATCGTGTCGGCTATCAGACTCATCAACAAAACTCTCCAAATCAATCACCTCAGCCAGAGAGAGCACTTTCAATCGATAGTAGAGCGATGTTACTCAATCTGTCACTGGTCATAGAATTTCTGAGAAATGTTTTCACTAATTTCAATTTTGAAAAACGTCATTCACATGAAGCGCTGGTAACAGGAAGAGTTACAGCTATGAACAATAGTTTGTACAAACAAATGTTCCTCGTTAATGTTTACATTTGTATTGCCTTTAGAGTCTTTATTTCCCATACCTTGTTCTTGGTTTATCTTGCTTTATTTCCTCTACTAACTTATTTTCATGTTCTTCTTTAACCTGTACTTTTATCATTAGCCTACCTGTACTTTATTCTTCTGCCTTTTGTAAGCGTCAAAATGTTCTTCTTTCACCTCTTTCCTTTTGTTTACCTTGCGTCGCTAGTAACATTCGAGTCTCCGTGAAATTCAGATCATAGTTCTAATAATACAATCACTGTAATAATAATAAACATTGAGAATTTAGAATAATAATGTATTATACTAACACTAATTAACAATATCAGAAACTTTTAAAGTAAAATTATATTCATGTCGTCATGAAGGAAAACGGAGATGGCAGGCGAAAGACAGGGATTCTATACTGATCTATTTTGAAGCCTTCCCTGAACTTCAATTTTGCTAATAATAGGAACTGCACCACATAATAACTAATGGTTCACACCGGTAGTTATACTTACTCATGCTAAAGAAAATATTGCATATGTTTGTTCTCAATAGTATGGAGTAAATGATTTTAAATAATGCGAAATGATGCGAACAAATATCAAATAACTACAAGAAAGTAACCAACAAAGATAGCTTCCTGGATTGCTTCACACAAATGCTTCACAGTGTGTTGTGTGTGCGTTGCCCTCTCCCCCCAACCCCACCCCTAACTATCACTGTGGGCCGCCGTCCAGTAAGAGTCCTGGCCTTACCTCTTGCCAGAGAGGAGTGGGCTAGAGACTATGGTATCCGAGTGTACAATAGCAGTTACAATAGTAATAACAATAACAATAGTTACAATAGCAGTAAATCAAATTAATGACATCTGAGCCTGATCGGATGTCAAAAGCTCAGTTCCCCAAGGAACAGTGTTAAACTTGTTCAGCACTTCTTACATTATGTTTATATGAATTACCTGGTAACATCATACAAGGTTGCCGTAGCTGCATGTGCATATTTCTCGACATTTTGCCGAGTAGTTGTATTTGTTGAATAGCCTACTTCAATCTGAATTTGATTCATGAATCCAAATACGCCTATGGCGAGTACATATTCCGTCTTACAAAGTGATAAGTACTTTCGAAAAGCAGTTGGTTGAATGTGTTTCCCTCCTTGCAAAATTTGAACTGTAGGTGTATACACGTTGGTAAGCAAATAGTCATAATTGGGGCTAGTTTGTGTAGCCGTGGCCATTTCATGAGAATATCCTTTGGGTCTCAACATGCCGTCCAACACCCTGTCTCTGATCATGTGATTATGACTTAATTTATGACGAAATGCAGTATCAAAATCTACCACATATTTCCAGAAGTGTTTACTGACATCACATGGTGTAGCAACACTGTAACTCATTGGTAAACCTAAGAAGCCAAAATGTGTTCCTTTTTCTTGAATGAGTCTGCGTGTATCAACTGAATGTTTAGCATTAATTGTGTATTGATCACTGTAAAGTCCAGCATCTTTTGCTACTTTCACTAATGCTGTGTTGAGAACTCCCTGAATGCCCGAGTTGAAAGTCACTCCAAGAGATAGGCATTGTCTATAGAACATTCCAAATACCTGAGGATTCATACTGAACAAATCCATTATGTAGGATTTTGGGTTTGGTTCAGTGGGTTTACCCAATATGTCAAAAATCAGTGAAGCATTGTTATTTTGTTTATGACGTTCTTCTAATAAACTTTCTAAGTTTTGCCGTTTAATTTCTGCCTCGACGGACTCCAATGCTTTTCGCATTGCAATCCTGTCTCGCAACTGCCCAAGTGGTTCGTCGTTAACTGTATTTCCTGCTATTATATTATCCAGAATATCAACAAGAAATTTAATAACAGTTACTTCTGTTACTCCATCAACAGCTGCGTGATGTGCTGTTACTAGCAGGTGATACTGATGAGGCTCCCCCTCACCTTCCATAAGTCGAAACTTCCACAGAGGTCCATCATGTTCATTATATGGCTCCTTCATAAGCTTCTGGGCAGCACTTTGTACATCTGTGCTTTCAATTACCTGCAAGTGAGTATCGTTACTGAGTAGTTTCTTAATACCGAGACAATATTCTGAAGAATAGTTAAATTACCAAATGGAGAGAGTTAGTCAATCTATAATAATACTAAATAATGCTGACTTGTTTTCTTTCTTATTGACTGGACCAGCATATTTGAATGACAATATTGTTATGCTGCTGGCAACGAAACCCAAATACCTTATACAACGAAGGTTTGGCAAATTTAGGCTAGAGTGATAAATCCCCTTGACGCTATCCATCTACAATACTACCACTAATGCGTTATCATATACTGTATACAAGTTGCTGAAGCACCCCCCACCCCCAATATACTAACAAACAATATATACTACTACTACTACTACACGTCATAATAACACTACTATTATACAGTAGCATAATGATATATCAGCATGTCAAAACAATTAATATAGTTTATAGTTATACAGATACAGGAGCCCCAGCACCATGAAAGAAAGAACAGCGTAATTACCAGCGTTTTACAGCTGGTGTACAGTAATACAAATAAGATTCGGATATAAACCTTGAAATCTATTGTAGGTTCCTTCATCTCCCCAACCCAGAGAGCATCTCCTCGGTGACGGAAACATAATCGCATGACATCAACTTTCCTGGTGAGAGAGAACAAGAATATTTAATTATTTGGTAATTTATTAAAGCTAAAGCTGAACTTACTGGCAAGCTCAACAGCTCTCTCTGATATTAACAGTTTCGTTGTGAAACAAATATATATATATACATTCGAACCCACTCGCTCCACATATTTTTTGGAAGAATTGGGCCCTGTATCCACTCGATCATGTGCGGAAAATACAAACTTGTCCGACATTATCCTTAAACTAAATTAATGACAAATATTTCCATGCATCTGTGATGGCTTTACCCAAACACCCACATGGTACGATATATCTTGTTGCTAGTGTTACGCTGGCCAGCTTGCCAGAATGCACTCGTAACTCGCTAGCGCTCGCCAGGGCAGTGATATGGACTACAATAATCGTAGAACGATGTTCTTTCTTTCATAGAGTTCATGTTGTCACAGACAGATCAGTGGTGGTCTTTATTCTTGTCTGTGACACTTGGAAGTATTTTACATCATTGCTAGAATATAAGATGCATTGTGTGAAGTTAAGGAGAGAGAGAGCGGAGGAGGCAGCGCGGTGGTATTATGTACGTGTGCCTCCCTCGCTCGCGCGCGGGCTTTCCCAGGCCCTTGATTGGCTGGCGCGCTTGGCGCGTCCTAAGGACGCCTGCATTTCATGACGTAGTGGTCTGTAATTGGATGCCGCTGTCCTGGTGTTGGTGCTGGGGCTCCCGCCGCGTTTCTCCTGCAGAGCTTGGCACAGCGTGCTTGGTCCTACATGTCCTTTGCAATCTGTCCCCTATATAACCCCCTATACTACTCTCTCTCTCTCTGAACTTCTTCCTTTTCATACTTCTCTCGTTATTCAATTACTTATCCCTTCTGGTTCTGCATACGACTTCCATAGTCGGCCAGTCGTATTACCAGCACCAGCTCTCCATATATGTTTGCACTAGTTTTAGGGATTATTAGAGTCATAGTCATATGGCAGCCTAGTGTTGGGGTGCTTCTAATTAGTGAGCTGTTCTTTCCCATTATTTAATGCTAGACAATGGAAGGTATCTTTGGTCGTTGTCTGAGTTATGTATGTGGCAAGTCAGAGCCTGTACAACATCGACGAAGCTAGCTAGCCTGTAACCATTGTGCATATTTTCCTTTGCGAGTGTAGCAGTATACAGGTGAAGGGCTTTTGCCTATACTTACCTGTATGCTTGCTACCTCATTTTGTTGACCTTTGTGGAGCGCCAGGGCAAGACCAGATACTAGAGATCTGGACTTACCAAGAGAGCCTCCAAGTCACTTAACGTAACATAAGGGAAATCTGTTCAAGGGGAGACAGTAGGCTACGAGCATGCTTGCGCTCTGCCTAGTTTCCTAGTACCTTTTATGCCACTGCTAGACTTTATTAGTGAGGAAGACAGCATTGTGTTTATTAACTTTCATTGTGTAAGCTTTAGGAATTATTCACGCCTTATTTTAGCCTTGGTTGATGCATAGTGCACAACCCAGTTTGGCTGTTACATTGGCTAAGGAAGTACTGTTTCTGAGTGGTTATTATTAGTGCTGTCACAGAGTTGTTGCACTCCCTTGTTATATATATATATGTATCCTACTTATTGGTGTATTTAAGATACATGCTTTGGTGTCCTGCCCCTGCATTATTTCTGTTCTATATTAACGAGCATCTTAGAGCATCAGACCTTTTCAGAAGATCCCTTATCTGATTGCTGTAGGACTAGACTTCCAGTGTTTTCATAGAGCATTGAAGAGTTTAGTGTTGAGTACTGACTCACACTAAAGTTAACGTAAGCATTTATTCCTTTATTAAATCTTATATAGTTTATTCAAGCATTGTTATTACTTTAGAGCATTTTCGTAATGTAAGTACTCCTGTTGTGAGTTGGCTTTGCCGTCATCGGAAAGCCTTTGTAGAAGTGCACTAAAACCCAGTTAATTGATACCCCGTTATCCAGTAGATTAACTCTGGTGGAGGGTTTTAAGTGTTTTTGTTCACCGATGTAATAGTTCGAGGGTTTGGAATTAGCGTACCGTTGTAATAGATATAACAAATGGCCGTTGTTGCAGATATAGCCTATCATCTAGTCCATTATTAACCCAGCAAGTGCAGGAAGACTCTTAATAGTTTCCCCTGGCGACTGCGGGAAGACTCTTAAGAGTCTGGGGGAAAAAAAAATCAATTTAAAACACCCAAAAACAAATTTTTGTTTTGTTTTTATGTTTTTATTTTTGTTTTGCCACTGTGCCATGCCAAATTTCACTCCTCCACCTCCCCTCCTTCCCCACTTTCAACCCCTCCTTCAGTTATCACCTATTTTCCCTGTTATTCCCTTATTCTGTGGTGTATTTTCGTGCTAACATTAGCGAGTTGGTAGCAGGGCGTTGTCATCACTGTTACCAAGCGTGGGAAAGAGCGAGAGAGAGACTATTGCGTAACAGTGTCTCTCCAGACAAGGGGAGGGGAGGAGGGCAGGGAGGTTGCCTCAGCCATACATTATGTAACTTCCGGCCTGTATCGCCGATTTTGACCATCCAAACACTGTTTCCACTTGTTTTATTGTTGTAACAGGTTAATACCTTTATAATCAACATATAATAGGCGCATATGGATAAGTAGTAATGCTATTTATGGTAAAATAACGATGTTAGTGATGGGAACAGCTCAAATACGTGCGCACAGGAGTGTGGTATCTCATACCCCCCATGCGCACGTCTTAGGTTAAGTGCCCTTGTTTATTTCGTAGTGCCGGTCGTAACACTAGCTAATATATCTTATATATTTTACCATTATCCCATTAACACAACATAATATTCCTCTGCCGTTGCCAATGCACCATTCAATATTATGAGAGGTTAATTAAGGCTAAACATGGCAACAATAATGAATAATGTAAAATGATATAAATACATATATATAATATAATTATACTGAATGACAACACATATTGGTGTATGAATGAAGAGTATACGAATATCTTTCATTGCAAACTGTATGTACACCTTTGAATCATGATCCAGAATGTTATACTGGGCGAATGCGACGTTCCTTTCCTTCCGGAATCTGACATTTAAAACCACAAACAAAAATGTACCAGTGCCGGGAAAATGGATGCAATATGTGATTAGGTGGCATGTTTCCATACCACCACCTTCTCTCTTCCCTTTACATGTTCCTCCCCCCCCCCCCCTCCCTCTCTCCCTCAACTTCCCCCCTTTCTTTATTCTACTTTTTTCCCTCCCGCCAAAAATATATTCAGTCACCCTCCTACCTCTCCCCTCCCTCATACAGTGCAGGCAATAGCCTCCAGAGATCAAGGTCTATGTCATGCCAGCGCCTATGCACTCAAGACATTCCCATCACAATAATCCAGTTGTTCATTGAATGTTTGCTTTTTACAACTAATTACAAGTACAATATGCAAATATGGTACAGTAATATTGCTTTACATGATAAATATATTAAATCATGTCAGAATTGAATTTAATAATATACACACTGGCGGACCTGTCAGAAACTGGTCTATTTTATTCCTCAGTTTGAATATCTTCAGAAAGTAGTTTTGTTGGGTAGTTAATCTCTATCTATCTATTGCCGGACGCCTTATTCCCCTTACGAGGGTGGCCATAGACAGAATGCCCCCAAGCGGACCTATTCCCTGTAAGAGGGACAACCCGAGCCAGTTTAGTGAAGGACTTACAGGGTTGATCACTCAATTTAGGATCCGTCCGACTCCGAGGCCCTCTGTGTATCTTGTTAGCACCATTTTTCTACAGTGGTGTTCGGCTAATCCATCCACTAACCTGCCTTACCCTTAGGTAAGCAGTACGGAATTGTATCAGGTTTACTCCGCTAGACAGGTTGCCAACCAAGGCTGACGAGTCCCATCCACCCGGATTTGTATAAGGTTGTCTCCCCTAGATGAGTTGCCGACCAAGGCTAACGAGTCCCATCCACCCGGTAGTTAATGCTTACACAATAAAGCCAGATGGCTGGCTTAAATAAATATACTATAACTTGGACATCAAGGCCCCACGACTCCAGAGTCACCAGACCCCTAGGGTGTGCACCAAATTAGTGTTTTTTATCTTGATTCTAGACTAAAGTGCTGTGTGGGCAGGCCCAATTTATCTTGTCACATTGTAGGTTAGGCCACAGCAGCCTCCCAGGAAGGAGACTCAAATGTCGGGGACCAAGGAGGGGCTGCAGAGGGGCAACAACACTTCCAGGATGCAAAGGATGAATGGTAAGGGAAACGATGAACTAAGATACTCAGCAGGAAGAGTGTGCGTGGTGAAGAGAAGAGATGAACATGGTGGAACCAACTCACACCCTAGAGATTGAAAGCGGCCCAGGGCAACAACGGGCACCATTGGAAGGACGTTGCGTCCTTCCAGTGGGCGAGCCATGGGTCACAGGTCCAAGGAGACGGTAGAGAGGAACATGGCGCAAGTTGAAGAAGCCGGCACAGATGGATGAGCAGAGGATCTGTAACCTTCTAGGGATGCAATGTATCTTATTGAACTAGAACAGAATACACTGTCACCTTTTATTAGGTTTTATTTAGGCTGCCCTCACTCCTCCACATCTACTAACGAGGCCTAGTATCTTAATATATTTTTAACCCATGTTCAGCGCCGATCATAATCCTTCAGTATAAAAAGTTAACACTAGTATTGGCAGCGAATGTCACCCGTCACTAATATTGGAGACTTGTTCTCAACTAATTTTGGGCGGGAGCTACTAATATGACTTGAAGGCAATACTGGTAGGTGCTGGCAACACTGCACATGCCTCCTCTAGCTGCCAGCAACTGCCCAGACCATTGAGTAAAGAAGGATAGAGGCAAAAGCGTGACGTCACACAGTTATTTCGCCGCGCGTCCTAGGGATTTAGTGGCTGTTGTAGGGCATACAACCAAAACACCTCAGTCGTTTTTCCTTATTAGATACTCATTGATATCTATGCGCCTGGCTTGTCTGCAGTGTTACCAAAGTTAAGGGAAATGCCACAAAATGAGGGGGCAATAGATTAGAGAGGGAACGTCTTTATGAGTGATTTAATGTTGGTAAAAACACTTGTAAATTGTTTAAAATAAAATTGATATATAAAAGCAAGAAGAAAATATTAGGATTACATATACAATATAAAAAATACTTATATGATGTAACCTGTATAGCTACAAGCAACACAACAGGAATTAAAATGTAATTTTGAATATATATTATTAGTTACATGTTAATGTAGATGTTAATTTATAAAGTTGCACTAAAACAGGACATTTCACGAAATATGTTAATATGTTATACTTACATTATGACATCTAGGGATATTTTGTCCCAGCATGTTTGGTGTTGGCAACTCCCCACTCTCACAACAACAATGGTGGGGATAGAAGAGACGTGACTGTGAAGCTCCTCATAATGACGACAATATCACGATGATCTGGCCTTTACAGTAGCCTCTACTTATGTATATTTAAGTCTGTCATGTCTATAGAGTCTCTGGATTGCATAGAACTGATTATTAATAGTGTTGTTAGTACAAGGTAGGGATTAATACGGTACAAATTAATGGGGACCTTCCCATTTTCCTTTGCGATCGTGCTGCCATCTCTCGAACGCGCGAATCGCTATTTTCATATTTGTAGCGTCTCTCTATCCTTCTGTACTCTATGGCCCAGACCAAGGATTCTATAAATTATTATGTTCCTTCCAACAACCAACTATACTCCTAAAATCGATTAATGAAATTTTACAAACACGTGTGGCAGTCCGTGGATTCGAATCCAGGATGCTCACACCGAAAATCAACACCTTATGCATCGCACCACGAAGACAGTTAAAGAATGGTGGACACTGCCTATGATTTATTATGCAACTTCGAATCCTGCATATCAATCTAAGCATGTACACACATCCCAACTGCAACTCACGTAGGCTATGCATATGTGAATGGAAAGAGCAATTAATGGGGCCTTTAACACCTTAAGAGCGGCCTATGCGGTTTATTTATATGTACCGCCCAGCGGGGTGTTTTTAGCCAAAATAGGGCTGTTTACGTGATCATTTTCATGCCTAAATAAGACCCAGAACGTAAAACAAGTATCTATCCCTGAAAGGGCATAAACAGAGCTTTCGAATGACACCATAACGATCCTTTTATGATGGCTAGTTTTCTTGCAATAACCGTGCAACGCGAGTGCAAAAAGCATGTAATTAGCCACTTTCCCGATACAATTCCTTATATAGCGAGTGAGAGAGGGAGGAGGGAGCTGGGATTCGTGTCAGTATGTTCGCCGCGGTGGTCTGGAGCAGTCATACGCTCGCTACTCTCCTGCCACCACTTGTCTCTCTCTCTCAGCAACATTACGTGCTGAAATTGCCACTCGACCTATGTCGAGCGCCGCCACATAGTCCAGCTTTATTTAACTCGACTTATGTTGCTCGCCGCTAATTAAGGGTTAAAAGGATGGAAAAGTGAGAGGTAACAGTTCTGATAATCGTGATCCGCGCACACAAGAGATGGCAGCACAATCTCAAAAAAAAAGGGGGAGGGTTCCTATTAATTTAAAATAATCCCTGCTTTGTACTAATAAGTTAACACTATGAATAATCAAATCAACATTATCCATAGACTCAGTAAACATTACCTTTTTTTTTGAGACAATGAACGGAGGAAGGAAAAACACAGATAAAACAAAAAGGTCCATGTGCCTAAAGGCATCCTCCATTCATAAAACGTTTGTAACAACTGGATTTAAACTTTTGTAGATTGTAAGTTTGTGGAAAGCAACACGAGGGAAGTGAATTCCAAAGAGTAGTAGTTCTAGGGATAAATGAATTTTGATAAGCAGAAGTTCTGCATTGTCGAGGAGAAAGTGTAAATTCATGGGCGCTCTCAGCTGCCCTAGTTCTACGGGGAAAGATGTGGAGAGGCGGCACAATTGAAGCAAGTTCCTCGGAACAATTGCTGTGAAAATATCTGTTGAATAATGCAAGGGATGCAACGTTTCTTCGTATGGATAATGTAGGAAGGTCCTGTGTGATTGCAGGGTTATTGATTAATCTAATAGCTTTATTTTGATTGTCCAACTGCCTCAATGCAACCACTCCACTTCCACTCCACAGAGGTGAACAGTAATCCATCTGAGAACGCACATGACTTTTATATATTACGGCCAACTGCTCGTCAGTGAAGAATTCTCGAACTCTGTACAGGAGTCCCAGTTTGTTAGAGGCATTCTTAGCAATGCTTCTAACATAATGTGTCCAGCTCAAGTTAGTAGTTAATGTTACACCGAGAATGTCAATACTAGGGGAAGTGGGAATATTTACATCATTAAAAAATATATGGGAGTCAGTGAGATTCTGTCGGTTAGAAAATTGAATGTACTTGGTTTTCTGTGCATTAAAGGAAACTAGATTATTTTGTCCCCATTCTTTAATTCTAGAAAGGTCCTGGTTCAGAGAAATTGCAGTGTTTATTTTTGAATTTATAAGATCGGGTTGGGTGAAAGAATTGGTAAATGTGAAGGAACTGTGGAGTGTTGAGTCATCTGGGTAGGAATGTATTGGATTATGAGTGGTAGATATGAGATCATTGATATGAATGAGGAACAGAGTTGGGGCCAAAACTGATCCCTGGGGAACACCAGCATTTATTGAGTGAAATTGAGAATAAAGGCCATCTACCATTACACATATTTTTCAGTTATGAAGATAAGAAGAAATTAGTGGAACTAATGATGCAAGGCCGTAGTGTGACATCTTCGACAATAAGGATTGATGCCAGACTCTTATCAAATGCCTTTGATATATCCAGTGCTATTGTATGTGTTTCACCATGTTGGTCTGTAGCTTGGTTGATTTGATGCGTAAGAAGGCAAAGAATGTCTGCAGTTGATCGACATCGTCTAAAACCATATTGCCTATCACTGATTAATTTATTATTCTCAAGATGCTTAATTATGTGATTATTTAATATAATTTCAGAGACTTTACCAAGAGTGGAAGTTATAGCTATTGGTCTGTAGTTTGATGGAGATGAAGAGGCACCTTTTTTAGGAACTGGATGGATGTTTGCTTCTTTCCAGGGTACTGGGAAGCATGAGGTATGAGTACACAGATGGAAATTTTTTGCCAATACAGGAGTGAGCACCAAGGAGCAATTCTTAACCTAACAAGTGCGCATGGGGGTAATTGGAAACGTCCCCCTGTGCTGACGTATTTGAGGTGTTTCCGTCACTAAAATATTCATTGTGCCATTAATAGCGTTAATACTTATCCATATGCGCCTATTATGGGTTGATTATAAAGGTATTAACCTGAAACAACAATAAAACAAGTGAAAACAGCGTTTGGATGGTCAAAATCGGAGATATAGCCCGCGAGTTGTATAATGTATGGGTGAGGCAAGCTGCTTTCCCGCCAATTTCCCCCAAGGCCACTGAGACACAGTCGATCGATACTCTCTCTCTCTCTCTTGCACTCGCTTGCCATCAGTGATGACAACACCCTGCTTGCAACTCGCTAATGTTAGCACGAAAATATACCTCAGAATAAGGGAATAACAGGGAAAATAGGTGATAACTGAAGGAGAGGAGGAAAGTGGGGAAGGAGGGGAGGTAGAGGACTGAGATTTTGCATGGCCCAGGGGCCAATTTTTTTTTTTTTTTTTTTTTTTTTTTTTTCGATGTCAAAAGTTGATTTTTTTTTCACTCACTCTTAAGAGTGTCCCCGCAGTCCGCCGGGGGAACTCTTAAGAGTCTCCCCACAGTTCCCGGGTTAAGTACTATTGGAGGAATTTCATCTGGACCAGGAGCTTTATCTACTGAGAGATTCTGCAAAATAGTGTTGACATGTCTGGTGTGGATCTTAAGTGAGGGAATTTCAGGCGAATTAAAATTAAGTACAGGGACATCTTAATTTATTTCATCTAAGGTTGAGTTGGTGGAGAAAATATCCGCAAGAAGTTAAATAGATATAACTAAAGGCTATTCTAGAGGCCAAATCATCATGAAATTGTCGTCATTATGAGGTTCACAGGCAAGCATCCTCTACCTCCGCCATTGTTTTTGTGAGACTCTGGGCTTGCCAACGTCAAACAGGCTGAGACAGAATATCCCTAGATGTCATAAGTATACCCTAACTATGCATTTAGTCAAAATGTCCAATTTGAATATACCTTTTTAATTTAATATCTACATAACATGTAACTAGTAATATCAATTTGTATTCTTGTTGTGTTGTTTGGAGTTTTCATTGCATCATATATGAGTATTATATATATTGTTATTTATATACAGTACATGCGGAAGTTTCCTTATGGTTACACTGCAAACAAGCCAGGCACGCAGATATCAAGGAGTATCTATACATGCAAACAAGTTTAAAGACTGCTTCATCCCCAGAGAGCGTGGTTTTAGTCTCTTTACTGTATGTAGTACAATACAATAAAGACTTGCCACAACACAGCCCCATCATGTCATCACCATGGCCTAAGTTGGCATAACGCTAACATTGTCTCAACAAGACCCAACAGAGTCCCCCAGCAGCACTTGCACCTGGCACAATCGCACTACACCTGCCTTAACCGTGCTACAAGGCAGTTACAATTATCACCGTAACTGCTACTGAGGCTGACTGCACTACCAAAAGTGGTGGGCGGTGGGGTCGCTGCATCCCTATGCCGGAGAAAACGGCCGACTTGTGCCCGTGGGCTGTGAGTGTAAACAGCCCTTCACACAGCCGAGAGGGTCGAACAATTGTGCCAACACCCGTAAACATTCTCTTTTGATAGACAAAGGACTGGAGTCAAGTCTGTCATTGAAGGTCAAACTATCAGAGGCAGTTAACCAGAGGAGTCCCAGCGTGTTATCAACCTCTTGGTCTTATGCAGCATCCCCGCCCTGTTGCAGACGACCCCGTAGCTGAGGACTCTTAGTGGCCCATTCATTCAGGAATAGATGTGCTTTTGACATGATTTTTTGGGCATTCCAGTACTGATTTATAGCAGCACTCTCATCACAATCTGTTCCTTGGAGGGTATTGATGTACAAACCTCTTCTAACAACTGCAACAACTTTTGGAGACTCATGCACACTAGACAAATGCTTGAGGATGATGACATTAAGTATAAACTGTGAGCAAGTTGCTCCAAACAACACCACACAAAATATAAAGGGGGAATTGAGGTCGGTAGGATCACTAGGCCATAGGAAGTGCGTATAGTCTGTTAATTAAAAACTAGAAAGAAATGCCTATCAGAATGTATGGTCGGACCCTCCCTGTGTTCCTAACTTAAATCAGAATATATCCCGAACACCCATAACATTTACACCCGTTAATAAAAGACTAGACAGAAATGCTAATAAAATATGTGTCAGGTCACCCTTGCTCTCCTACTGCTGTCTTAGTAGTTGCTCATCCGCCTGTTGGGCCATCAGGGCCTCCTTGTCCCAACTGAAGGTATTATCCGCTAAGATTTTTGTTTTTGTTTTTTTAGAACAAATACCATGGCTCTATGCCAAGCAGCTGAAAGAGTCCGCTAAGATGACTACCTTATTAATGACTCTGGGGAACACTGGGTTCGGCTTCATAAATTCTTCCTCGCTGACGCCACCCCAGCACGCACCAATAGGGAAATAATGGCAGCTCATGGATGTTGATAAAAAACACTGCCAACACGAACACAGGCAAAAAAGGACACCAAAAGGGCAACAGTAGGCCTAATAAAGGACAGGAGGGCAATATAAATAAGCAGACAGAAGGAGAGTAGTACAGGAAGGTATCGAAAGACCACTTTGTAGAGTCGGTGGTAAGAACGCATTTGGTTAAGTTTAAGTGGACTGTATACAAAAACCATGTCAATGCAGGATTTGACTTACACTTTGACTTAAATAGTTTGGTTGATAGCTCGAATAGTTAGAGCGAAAATAGAGACACATTGTGGTCACTACATATACTGTATAGGTAAGAGGTTGACTTAGCTAGAAGCTGGTTAGGTGATTCAAGACGTGTGAATGTTGTTGTCAGTACGGGTCCAGTAGCTAGAGTGAGTCACAAAAAATGTTCAGACCCGCAGGTATCCATGATGCATGCGCAGAACTACGATAATAAATACCAAAATATCTAATCATCTAGTGTTATGACTATCACGAAAATATATTTATTTTTAGAAATTTGTGTATAGCTTAATTTTAAACATATTTGATTTTAATTACTTAGAACCTGATTGACTGACTTAAATACATAAAGGCAAATATGTATCAATTGGCACCAGATTAAAAAACACATATTTCTAAGATGTCGCGATACCTATAATAAAGTCTCGACAATGACTATAGTGAAAGGGGGATTTACTGCAGTAATGGGAATTAATGGTGCTATTGGAACATGTTGGTTTGTTTTTCACACCAATTGAGGAAGATGGCAACAATTTATAAACTGTTCAACTTTCTTGCTCATACCAGAAGAAATGATACTGTAGGCTATCTGCAGTGTTCACAACTCCTCATAAGTGTTTCTCGACAGACTGTCGACACCACCACCTGAGTCATCTCATTCCCTTTCTACATTGGCAACAACAGGTCACAACCGTCTGTGCAGCAGTTTCCCCTTAATGTAATGTGACTGTTACTCTTCCACCAAACCTCTCTGCTCCCCAGCACATGCACACTGGGATTTTAGACTCCCATCCTACAACTGCATCCTCCCAAGTTTGTCTACTTCTATTAAAGACAGATCGACAGATGGATAACCCTCATAAACTGGAAGTTCTCAGAATGGCTGGTTTCATCTACCATTGTCACTGTTACCACTTGAATATTGCCCCCAGTGAACTTGGTAGGATTGTGGGAATCCTTATAGGTCACCAAGTCTTCCCCAGTGCTCCTTATCAAACATCCTACTACAGATCATCCAGAGCCACAGGTCAATGCAGACAAGATACAAGCTTAGTTCTTTCTCGTCAGGTGCCTATGCCAGTGAACTTACTACTCTCTCCAACACAACCAAATGCGAGGGAAGCACACTCTCCCCTGCCAAGTTGTTCCCCAGTGTATGCCTTCTACCGGTAACACCTCTATTGGTCTCACCTCTGCTGACATTTCGAACAATTAAAGTCAACCGGAACATAGTCGTGGCTGTCCGAATTAACTCCCTGACCAAGCAATGAATCCCATGCAGCCACCGATTCCTCTCTCTCTCTCTCTGACGCTCTGTCAACGCTCTCACGATATCGATCATAATTTGAGTATTAACTACTCATCCTCTTCATTCTTGTGCATGAAAGGTGGTTAAGAGCACGTTTAACCATCCTGTAGCTTAGTAAGTAACACTGCACGATATTTCGCTGTGTATTGACTGATAAACTTTGTGTTTATCACAAGACTCCTGCTCGGACAGGGCGCCACTAGCGCCATCTATTGTTTTGTTTTGTTTTGTAAACAAACGCTCTCTTACTAATTTATATCAAATCGTAGCCCCTAATTTTACCCATTACCTACTGTAGTAATTATCTATTTAACTGCCTTGTATGTAAGTAAAGCTTTGCATATTAATTTGCTAATAAACAATATTGTTTACTAACTAACCTGCCTACAGGGACTAACGCCGACGCCATTTTTTAAACAAACTTTTTTTGGGGGATTATACATATTAAATTCCAGACAATTTTGTACCAAATCTAAGTGCATTCATTTATCTTTTCCCCCTAGATATATTCTTGACTTTTTCTCCTCAGACTGATTTTACTTTAAGCTAAGGGTGGTATTTGTACAAACTAACCTAGCCTAACTCAACCTGCCAAGCTTTTAACCTAACCCAAGCCTAGCCTAGCCTATAGCAGCCAATCTGTTTTGTTTTTGTATTACTAACTCTTGTAGATATTGTATTTAGTATCCTACTGTAGCTACTGTATATATATCTGTAATTTTAGTTGTTGCTTGCACGATCTTGTAGTAATTTTTGACTGATACACTTTTTTATCTAAAAAGAGTAGGCTACTGCTTTACTAGGCTACAGCGACACCAGGTCCATCTGTTGACACAGTATATTAACCCCTTGTGTGCAGTCACACTTTATTTTTATATAATCTCTATTTGGTGAATTGTATATTTAGTTACATATTCTGTTATATATATATATTTGTTTAAAGTTAGGTTATTTTTGTTTTTGGTTAATCTAGGCTATCATCCCTGGTGGCCTATTTTTGTGTACTTAAATTTTTAAATTTTCAGTTAGGCTATCACCGCTGGTGGCCTATTTCTGCGTACCGGTATTTCATAATTTTTGTTTTCGGTTAGTCTAGGCTATCGTCCCTGGTGGCCTATTTCTGCGTACTTAAATTTTTAAATTTTCAGCTAGGCTATCACCGCTGGTGGCCTATTTCTGCGTACCGGTATTTCATAATTTTTGTTGTAGGTTATTTTTGTTTTCGGTTAGTCTAGGCTATCATCCCTGGTGGCCTATTTCTGCATACTTAAATTTTTAAATTTTCAGTTAGGCTATCACCCCTGGTGGCCTATTTCTGTGTACCGGTATTTCATAATTTTTGTTTTTGGTTATTTTTGTTTTCGGTTAGGGTAGGCCTATTTCTGTTTAAATAAAAATAAATTTGTTTTCGGTTCGGTTATCACTGCATATTTAAATTTAATTTTGTTTTGTTTTAATTTTCGGTTAGGCTATCACCGCTGATAACCTATTTGTGCGTATTTCAAATTTGTTGTTTTAAGTTATGCCTATTTATGTAAGTGAAGTAACCTGAAGTGAGTTAAGTGTTTTTAAGTGAGTGAAGTGATCTGAAGAAACTGACTGTTACCATGCCTCGCACTTGTACGAACTGCGCCAGTAGGTTTGGTGAGTCCATGTTTGCTACTGTCGATCTTCAAGTCTGCCGTCTCTGCCAGCAACGAGAGAATTTGACAGTGAAATTAGATGAAGCCTACAACAAGATCAACGTCCTCACCATGAAGCTGGAATCACTCCAAGAGTTTGTAACACTCAATGTTGGAGTACCACAAACTTCAATTGTCACCGCAACTCCAGCAGCCACCAACGCCCCAACGTCAACTGCCAACAATTCAACGCCTGCAGTAGCCATTTCAGCTGATGGTTCCGATACTCAAGAAACAAATGGTGACTCTCTTCCCCCTCAAGACAACTTCCGTGTCGTGAAGAACAACGTTTGCCCCAAGACCAGGAAACCCATACCGATTACCGAGTGTCAAAACTGCTTCCAGATACTCACAGACTCAGATGACGAAGCGGAAATAGAAGAAGTCCGGCTCGTGGGAGACTCGATGATACGTGGTCAGCTCACAGAGTTTTGCGCCAGAGCACCTAAGACCAGGAAGCGTTTTTGTGTCCCTGGTGGTGGTGTGGACGACGTAGTTGCTGCAGTTGACGAAGTATCTAAGCTGGCCCCTGCTAATACAATGTACGTCATCCACGTTGGATCCAACGATGTACAGCGAACCCGGTCGGAAGATTGGCTTTTAAAGTACCAGCAGCTGATCAAGTCATTTAAGGAGAAGTCATCAAGGATCATCGTCTCAGGAATCGTCCCCCGGCTTGGTGTAGAGAGCCGATTTTACAACATAGCCACCAGCACAAATCGTTGTCTAGCAAACCTCTGCAGGAAGGAAAACGTGGGATTCGTCGACACCTGGGACAATTTCTACTACGATGACTATTTGTTTTCGGACGATGGAGTTCATCTGAACCAGGTGGGAGCAGCACGTTTTGGGCGTCTTCTCAACGATGCGGTGAAGGATTTTCGGAGAAGAAATCGACTCAGCACAGGACAACCAGGAAGGAGGACCGAAGACAGCGAGGGTGGCAACCTGCGAAGGAATTAAATGCTAATCTGTCAAGAACCGCGAATTTGGATAAAGCTCCACCAACACGTCCCAAATTCAAAACCGCCAGGGATAACGACCGAGGACCGATGACAGCCATGAATGTAAATGTAGATCCGACCAGAACCAAAAATTTGATTAAAGAACGTTCTGTGAATTCTAAAACCGCAACTTTAAAGGTATTCTATGCAAACGCTCGTAGCATACGCAATACATTTTCAGAATTAGAGGAACTAGTGTTTACTGAAAATTATGATGTGATTGGTATAACACAATTTTGGATCAATACAGAAGATAGAGACTTTTTAGCAGAGTATTCACTTCCCGGTTATGTAATGTTTGAGAAAAGCCGAATAAATAAAAATGGAGGTGGCGTTTTATTTTATATCAAAGAAAGTCTTAACCCGACCCTCTTGTCAAAACCTCAAATTGTGAACGTCGACACATCTTTTGTGCTAATAAAGAATAATAAAGGTACAAAAATAATACTTGCATTAATATACAGACCTCCAGCTCAATCAGTGCAAACTGACCGAGAAATTTATGAACAAATTGCAGATGTAAGTAACTCACAAGATACCGTATTTTTTGGCGACTTTAATTTACCTGTGACCAAGTGGGGCGATACTCTTACTTCACACTCCAGACATGACTTGTATACGAACTTGCAAGAGAGTTCGCTTTATCAATTTGTTCGAACACCGACCCGTGGTAATAACGTTCTTGACATTGTACTTGCAACAAAAGAAGAATTAATGGAGAATTTGAATGTTGGTGATGAATTCAGTAACAGCGACGATCGTACGATAACTTTCACTTTAAACTTTACTAGTAACGAACCAAATAGTACCATCGAAAAAGTCCCTAATTTCAAGAAAGCAAACTTTCATAAACTTAGAGCTATGTTTAAAGAAACTGACTGGAGCTTTTTAATTAACAATAACGACATAAATACATCTTGGAAGTTATTCGAAACCACTTACCTAAAAGCAGTGCAAGGCTGCATGCCATCGAAAATACAGCGTCCAGGCCATAATAATAAGCCCAAATGGTGGAATAAAGATATTTCAAACTGCCTGCTTGCTAAAAATGTTGCTAATGATAGATTAAAATCCTCACAAAATGACGAATAACCGGTGAAATTTGTAGAGCTACGACGCAAAGCCAAAAAGTTAATTAAGCAAAGTAAAAAGAGCCTAGAGTTACATATTGCGAATCAAAGTAAAACAAACCCGAAAGAATTCTATAGTTATATCAGAAAGAAGAAAGTAGTTACTTCAACTGTTGGACCGTTAGTCGATGAAAATGGAGAATACACCAAAGACGAAGTACAAATGAGTAATGCCCTCAATACCTTCTTTGCATCAGGTTTTACAACAGAAGACCTCAGTGATATCCCTACACCATCGCCGATTCAGATTGATAATTCAGATGTTCTAAGCAATATCACCGTTACAGAGAGAGAAGTATTGAATTGTTTAGATAAACTCAAGGTAAATAAAACGCCTGGACCTGATACAATCTCGCCTAGAGTTCTAAAGGAAGCTAAGGATTAGCTCTCCAAACCACTGACATTACTATTCAATAAATCCTTGCAGTCTGGAACTATGCCTGATCAGTGGAAGATAGCCAACGTAACACCGATATTCAAAAAAGGCAGCAAATCCCTACCCAGTAACTATCGTCCAATTAGCTTAACCTCAGTTGTATGTAAAATGCTAGAAACGGTCATAAGAGACAGACTCGTAAATCACTTAGAGGAAAATAACATACTTAAAGATACTCAACACGGCTTTTGTAAAAAACGTTCCTGTTTAACAAACCTCTTAGACTTCTTCCACGATATCCTCAACCTCTACGATGAGAGTAAAGCTGTAGATATTATATACCTTGATTTTCAAAAGGCCTTTGACAAAGTTCCCCACAAACGTTTACTGCTAAAACTAAAAGCGCATGGAATACAAGACGGTGTGTTGAAATGGATAGAAAATTGGCTCAGCGACAGAAAGCAAAGAGTAGTCATAAACGGTAAGGCATCTAAATGGACCAATGTAAGTAGCGGGGTACCCCAGGGATCGGTACTAGGACCAATTCTCTTTCTAATTTACATCAACGACATAGATGAGGGTCTCACCCGTACAATCTCAAAATTTGCTGACGATACAAAAATTGCAAATAGCGTACTCTCAAAAGAACAAGTTGACGATATGCAACACAATCTAGATAAATTGTCATGTTGGGCCCAAATTTGGCAAATTAGTTTCAATGCGGATCAATGTAAAGTACTACATATCGGATACCTAAATGAGAAAGCAAACTATTCGATGAATGGCACTCAGCTTAAGAATGTAAACAGAGAAACCGATCTGGGAGTAACAATATCGAGTAACCTAAAACCGAGTCAACAATGTTCAGAAGTTGTTAAGAAGGCAAACAAAATAATTGGCTTTATAGGCAGGTCATTTGAGCATAAATCCAAAGAAGTTATCCTAACCCTTTACAATTCCTTAGTCTGCCCTCTTCTGGAATACTGCGTTCAGTCCTGGTGCCCTTATTACCAAAAAGATATAAACAAGCTAGAACGAGTTCAACGTAGAGTTACCAAAATGATACCTAGCCTAAAGAACAAACCATACGAAGAGCGTCTTAGAGAATTAAATCTATTTCCTTTAACCCAGCACAGATTAAGAGGTGACTTAATTCAAGTGTTCAAAATCATCAAAGGCATCGACAATATGAACTGTAGTAAGTACTTCACTATCGACCAATCTAATTACACGCGGGGAAACGGTTGCAAAATTATTGGTAAATCTTTTAACTCACACGAATCTAAGAATTTCTTTTTCAATCGAGTTGTCAACTTGTGGAATGGGCTTCTCCGAGACGTTATAGACTGCAGCACCGTTGATTCATTTAAACTCCGCCTAGACAAATATCTCGCATCAAACCCGCGACTGACTGCGTTTGTAAATGAATAACTGTATTTTATCCTCCCCTCAGTTACTAACCCATATGTCCCCTACTAACGTCCTAGTCCTGCCACGGACATTAGTTCCAGGGCAGTAGTTCCCTTTCCAATGTTCCCTTACCCATTCTAAACCACTGTTTGGACACTTGATCCTCAGTGTTTTGGAGGACAAGCAGCCTAGAAGGGTCACTAGACCTGTTGTTGCTTGATTTCCTTTGTACTCCTTTGTACTCCCCTTTCACATTCTGGCACTGCGGTGTTACTGCGTCTCTCAATACAATGACGGGTATTGCATCCCCTCATCATCATCGTCACCTGATACAATCTCACCTAGAGTTCTAAAGGAAGCCAAGAATGAGCTCTCCAAACCACTGACATTGCTATTCAATAAATCCTTGCAGTCTGGAACTATGCCTGATCAGTGGAAGCTAGCCAACGTATCACCGATATTCAAAAGAGGCAGCAAAACCCTACCCAGTAACTATCGTCCAATTAGCTTAACCTCAGTTGTATGTAAAATGCTAGAAACACTAATAAGAGGCAGACTTGTAAATCACTTAGAGGAAAATGGCATACTTAAAGATACTCAACACGGCTTTCGTAACAAACGCTCCTGCTTAACACATCTCTTAGACTTCTTTCACAATATCCTCAACCTCTATGATGAGAGTAAAGCTGTAGATATTATATACCTTGATTATCAAAAGGCCTTTGATAAAGTTCCCCACAAACGGTTACTGCAAAAACTAAAAGCGCATGGAATACAAGACGGTGTGTTGAAATAGATAGAAAATTGGCTCAGCGACAGAAAGCAAAGAGTAGTCATAAACGGTAAGGCATCTAAATGAACCAATGTCACTAGCGTGGTACCCCAGGGATCAGTACTAGGACCTAATATATTTTTTATTTACATCAATGACATAGATGAGGGTCTCACCTGTACAATCTCAAAGTTTGCTGATGATACAAAATTTGCAAATAGCGTACTCTCAAAAGAACAAGTTGACGATATGCAACACAATCTAGATAAGTTGACATGTTAAGCCCAAATTTGGCAAATGCGGATATATGTATATAACTACATATCGGATACCAAAATGAGAAAGCAAACTATTCGATGAATGGCACTCAGCTTAAGAGTGTAGACAGAAAAACCGATTTGGGAGTAACAATATCGAGTAACCTAAAACCGAGTCAACAATGTTCAGAAGTTGTTAAGAAGACAAACAAAATAATTGGCTTTATAGGTAGGTCATTTGAGCATAAATCCAAAGAAGTTATCCTAACTCTTTACAATTCCTTAGTCCGCCCCCTTCTGGAATACTGCGTTCAATCCTGGTGCCCTCATTACCAAAAAGATATAAACAAGCTAGAACGAGTTCAATGTAGAGTTACCAAAATGATACTTAGCCTAAAAAACAAACCATACGAGGAACGTCTTAGATAATTAAATCTATTTCCTTCAACCCAGCGCAGATTAAGAGGCGACTTAATTAAAGTGTTCAAAATCATCAAAGGCATCGACAATATGAACTGTAGTAAGTACTTCACTATCGATCAATCTAATTACAGGTGGGGAAACGGTTGCAAAATTATTGGTAAATCTTTTAACTCACACGAATCTATGAATTTCTTCTTCAATCGAGTTGTCAATTTGTGGAATGGGCTTCCCCGAAAAGTTATAGACTGCAGCACCGTTGATTCTTTTAAACTTCGCGTAGACAGATATCTTGCATCAAAATCGCTACTGACTGCGTTTGTAAATGAATAACTGTAATATATTCCTCCCTCAGATTCATCAAGGATTATTGCGTATAATTATATACTACTAAGACGTTTCTCTCTTTTTCCCAGATATACGAAAGATCACTTATAACTGTATTATGTTACTAACCCATCTGTCCCCTACTAACTTCCTAATCCTGCCACGGACATTAGTTCCAGGGCAGTAGTTCCCTTTACAATTTTCCCTTACCCACTCTAAACCACTGTTTGGACACTTGACCCTCAGTAGTTTGGTGGACAAGCAGCCTAGAGGGGTCAATAGACCTGTTGTTGCTGGATTTTCTTTGTTCTCCTTTGTACTCAAGATCCCTTAGTGAATATACGGATCGCACCAATCTAGAGAAGTCTTCTGGCATGACCCTCCCCTTAGGCGACGGTAATTAATCAGACATAGACTACAGTAGATCTGGACTGGACACGAACATGGATCTTTGCAGTAAGGGACCCAAAATCGGAGAACGAAGCCGCAAGTTTGAGCCTCGAAACCGCGAAAATGTGATATTTTAGGGTTTCGAGGTTCGAACTTGGGGGTTCGTTCTCCGATTTGGGTTCCATTACTGCAAAGTTCCATTTTCGTGTCCAGTCCAGATCTACTGTAGTCTATGATCAGGCTATCCATTGTCAGGTCCTGCAGTACCACCATAGTGCACCTCGGCTTCTCCCAGGAACCACCATTCCACATGTCACACTCCAGGCTACCCATACTTCCCTATGCATATACCATCACCAAAGACATGGGCTTGACATTCAATGAAGCCATATACTTGACACATTCTGCTTATCACCTAGTTCCTTTGTTAACTCTCTCTCTCTCTCTCTCTCTCTCTCTCCTACTGTATATTTTATCTTCCCTACTAATGACTATTATACTTGATATCCAATCTGCTGGGGCACTCTTCCATTTTTCTATGATAGCATACACAGGTACAGTCGTCAGGATGTATTCGTTTCATTTTCCCTGTTAGTAGCACTGCACGGTAGAGAGGTAACCCCTCTACCCCCTTTCCTTGTTGGTTCCATACCTCCACCTAAACCCTCCCATTATCTCTCCGACCCCAGAACTACACCCACCCTCCCTTCTCTCGCTCTTACCCAGCTAGGAGCTACTTCTGGCACCTCACCGATTACATTTATTCTGAACACCTGATGAAGGAATGCAGTATTTCACACACATCTCTCGGCCACCGCCTCCTGCACATTACAAATATGAAATAAACGAAACCTAACCTGAAGCTGCTAATTACTACCGTTACTAGTAGGGTTTACGTTACTGTATAGTGATATGGATATACCAAGTATGAGGGGTAGAAATAGACATTTATATATTTATATAAGGTATAATGAGATTATTTGGTTATACACGAAACTGATATACAGAGTGATATTGTAGTAGAAGACATATAGATCAGTTCAATATTATAACTTGTAGTTAGTCTGGGATATAATAAATGGGCGTTATATAGTTTAAGTAATTATTCTTAATAGGTGTGAATTCAAATTATATTGAAAGTTATCTCAAGAGAATAAGCTTGAATAGGCCTGAAGCTTTCAATAGTATTATGTGGAGTAGATACTCTACGTCTTGCCATTACTCAGGGAGTGTTTAACGCAATTTGCTATGTTTCAACCCATATTGCTACATAGCCATAGCGGACGCCCCCCTTAACTTGGTTACAACACAAGATACCTGATAAAATAGAGTAACCTTATGGCAAGGTGTTAAGGGTAAGGTAACAAAATGAATAAGTCCTTCCCGGATGTATGGGTGAGCGAAAGTGTTGAGGGGAAAGGGAATTTTAAAATAAGACCCACCCTCATGGATAGATGAGCGTAAGAGTACCCGAGGGGTTGTTAGTAAAAATGGGGCATATATATTGGTTATCAACCCTTCAGGATTATTTAACTTGTTTACGTCAAGTAATATTTTCAAGCCTGGAGGCTGTTTTTAAAAACTACAGTTCATTGCCCGAGGGTAGTTCGTGTCCCATTCATATAGAGTAGTTTTACATTATGGCCAATTAGGAAAGCAATGTGGCCTAATGATTGGGTAGATAGCTATGTTAAGAGTGTTGAATTAACGTAATGCAGTCACATGGCCGACTCACGGGGCACATTCTCGGCAATAATTCATAGCATGTATTGGCAAATTGGCTGTTTACACTTCATGAGTCCTGAATTGTCTGGAAGCAGTGAGATTTGTGGAGAAAATTATTAAGCAAATGTTTAGTTCTTGTATACGGTGCTAATAAGTAGTTATATTAGTATTAAATAATTGTATACAAAGACATAATTCAAAATAATTGAATGGTTTATTTTGTGTGTTTATTGATGGGAGAGACTCATGGAGGAATTGCCATTACAACGATGCAAAGGAAATACAACTTCGCGTGGGTTAGTTTACCACCTTTATTAGAGTATGATAATTCAACAGTATTAAACCATCAGTGAATCGGTATGAAGCTATCAGGTTTCAAGGGTAGGCCTAAATGTATCAGTATGAATCATATGTAAGGTTTTCGTCGAACATCCCCCCACCCCCCTCTCTCTCTCTCTCTCTTGCTTTCAAATTTAGTAAAGTTCATACTTAACTCTACCTATGATACATTGCATTCCTTCATTAGTTGTTCAGAATACATGCAATTTGTGAGGTCCAGAAGTAGCTGGGTGAGAGCGAGAGAAGGGAGGGTGAATGTAGTTCTGGTGTCGGAGACAAAATGGGAGAGTTTTTGGGGTATGGGACCAACAAGGAATAGAGGGGATACCTCTCCACCAGGCAGTGCTACTAACGCCTAGTCCTGGGGAAATGAAACTAATTAATCCTGACGACTGTACCAGATCCATTCAATCAATACGTCATCTCGTTCATATTTCAGCATCTCTCTCCAAACTCCATATACTGTATCTCTGATGTTTTACTCGTCTACACCCGCACCAATACCTCGCACCATTGTTCCCTCCTGACCCCCTCCTCCTTCACTGTTCCTTATAATTCCCCATTCAATTAAGCTCACAAACATTAGTATTTCTACATTTGATAACTCAGAAAGTGTTTTCTCCACAGGTCTACTGACAATTGCTTCTCTACTAGCACTATGCCTGATCAGTGGAAGCTAGCCAACGTAACACCGATATTAAAAAAAGGCAGCAAATCCCTACCCAGTAACTATCGTCCAATTAGCTTAACCTCAGTTGTATGTAAAATGCTAGAAACGGTTGTTACGACCGGCACTACGAAATAAACAAGGGCACTTAATATTGGACTAGAAGATAGGCTATATCTGCAAAAACGGTACGCTAATTCCAAACCCTCGAACTATTAAGCCGGTGAACAAAACACTTAAACCCTCCAGAGTTAATCTACTGGATAACGGGGTATCAATTAACTGGGTTTAGTGCACTTCTACAAAGGCTTTCCGGTGACGGCAAAGCCTACTCACAACAGGAGTACTTTACGTTAATAAAATGCTCTCAAGTAATAACAATGCTTAAATAAACTATAACAAGATTTAATAAAGGAGTATATGCTTACGTTAACTTTAGTGTGAGTCTGAACTCAACACTAAACTCTTCAATGCTCTATGAAAACACTGGAAGTCTAGTCCTACAGCAAACAGATATGGAATCTTCTGAAAACGTCTGATGCTCTAAGATGCTCGTCAATATAGAACAGAAATAATGCAGGGGCAGGACACCAAAGCGTGTATCTTAAATACACCAACAAGTAGGATACATATATATAAAACAAGGGAGTGCAACAACTCTGTGACAGCACTAATAATAGCCACTCAAAACAGTACTTCCTTAGCCAACGTAACAGCCAAACTGGGTTGTGCACTATGCATCAACCTAGGCTAAAATAATGCGTGAATAATTCCTAAAGCATACGCAGTTAAAGTTAATAAACACAATGTTTTCTTTCTCACTAATAAAGTCTAGCAGTGGCATAAAAGGTACAAGGAACCTAGGCAGAGCGCAAGCATGCTCGTAGCCTACTGTCTCCCCTTGAACAGATTTCCCTTATGTTACATTAAGTGACTAGGAGGCTCTCTTGGTAAGTCCAGATCTCAAGTATCTGGTCTTACCCTGGCGCTCCACAAAGGTCAACAAAAATGAGGTAACAAGCATACGAGCAAGAGTAGGCAATAACCCTTCGCTTGTATACTGCTACACTCGCAAAGGAAAAATATGCACAAGGGTTACAGGCTACCTAGCTCCGTCGAAGTCGTACAGGCTCTGACTTGCCTCATACATAACTCAGACAACGACCAAGGATGCCCTCCACTGTCTAGCATTAAATAGTAGGAAAGAACAACTCAATAATTAGAAGCACCCAAAACTATGATACCATGTGACTATGCCTCTAATAATCCCTAAAGCTAGTGCAAAACATATATGTGAGAACTGGTGCTGGTAATACGACTGGCCGACTATGGAAGTCGTATGCAGAACCAGAAGGGATAAGTAATTGAATAAAGACAAGAAGTATGAAAAAGAAGAAGTTCAGAGAGAGAAAAGTAGTACAGAGGGTTAGATTGGGGACAGATTGCAAGGGACGTCTAGGACCAAGCACAACATACCAAGCTCTGAAGAGACACGCGGGAAGGATGCCCGCACCACCTTACTAGGACAGCGGCCTCCAATCACAGACGACTACGTCATGAAGAGCAGGCGTCATATGACGCGCCAGGCCAGACGACCAATTCACGAGCGTGAGAACCTCCGCCCGAGCGAGGAAGGCACACGTACATACACACGCACATACTACCACCTCGCTGCTCCTTCTCGTTCTCTCTCCTTGCAATTCACACTACACATCTTATACTCTATCAATGATATCAAATACTTCCAAGTGTCACAGACAAGAATAAAGACCACCGCTGATCTGTCTGTGACAACATGAATACTAAGAAAGAAAGACCATCGTTCTACGATTATTATAGCCCATTTCACTGCCCTGGCGAGCGCTAGCGAGTACGAGTACATTCTGGCAAGCGGGCCTGCGTATCACGGTCATAAGAGACATACTCGTAAAACACTTAGAGGAAAATAACATACTTAACCCGGCAAGTACGGGAAGACTCTTAAGAGTTTCCCCGGGTGACTGCGGGAAGACTCTTTAAGATCCTGGGCCTAAAAAAATCCATTTAAAACACCCCATTTTTTTTTTTTTTTTTTTTTTGCCCCTGGGCCATGCCAAATATCACTCCTCCACATCCCCTCTTTCCCCACTTTCCTCCCCTCCTTCAGTTATCACCTATTTTCCCTATTATTCCCTTATTCTGTGGTCTATTTTCGTGCTAACATTAGCGAGTTGGTAGCAGGGTGTTGTCATCACTGTTACCAAGCGTGGGAAAGAGCGAGAGAGAGACTATTGCGTAACAGTGTCTCTCCAGACAAGAGGAGGGGAGGGAGGTTGCCTCAGTCATACATTATGTAACTCCCTGCCTGTATCGCCGATTTTGACCATCCAAACGCTGTTTCCACTTGTTTTATTGCTATAACAGGTTAATACCTTTATAATCAACCTAATATAGGCACATATGGATAAGTATTAATGCTATTTATGGTAAAATAACGATGTTAGTGATGGGAACAGCTCAAGTACGTGCACACAGGCGTGTGGTGTCTCATACCCCCCATGCGCACGTCTTAGGTTAAAGATACTCAACACGGCTTTCGTAAAAAACGTTCCTGTTTAAAAAACCTCTTATACTTCTTCCACGATATCCTCAACCTCTACGATGAGAGTAAAGCTGTAGATATTATATACCTTGATTTTCAAAAGGCCTTTGACAAAGTTCCCCACAAATGTTTACTGCTAAAACTAAAAGTGCATGGAATACAAGACAGTGTGTTGAAATGGATAGACAATTGGCTCAGCGACAGAAAGCAAAGAGTAGTCATAAATGGTAAGGCATCTAAAAGGACCAATGTAAGTAGCGGGGTACCCCAGGGATCGGTACTAGGACCAATTCTCTTTCTAATTTACATCAACGACATAGATGAGGGTCTCACCTGTACAATCTCAACATTTGCTGACGATACAAAAATTTCAAATAGCGTACTCTCAAACGAACACGTTGACGATATGCAACACAATCTAGATAAATTGTCATGTTGGGCCCAAATATGGAAAATTAGTTTCAATGCGGATAACATTAATGTAAAGTACTACATATCGGATACCTAAATGAGAAAGCAAACTATTCGATGAATGGCACTCAACTTAAGAATGTAAACAGAGAAACTGATTTGGGAGTAACAATATCGAGTAACCTAAAACCGAGTCAACAATGTTCAGAAGTTGTTAAGAAGGCAAACAAAATAATTGGCTTAATAGGCAGGTCATTTGAACATAAATCCAAAGAAGTTATCCTAACCCTTTACAATTCCTTAGTCCGCCCTCTTCTGGAATACTGCGTTCAATCCTGGTGCCCTATTACCAAAAAGATATAAACAAGCTAGAACGAGCTCAATGTAGAGTTACCAAAATGATACCTACCCTAAAGAACAAACCATACGAAGAGCATCTTAGAGAATTAAATCTATTTCCTTTAACCCAGCGCAGATTAAGAGGTGACTTAATTCAAGTGTTCAAAATCATCATAGGCATCGACAATAATATGAACTGTAGTAAGTACTTCACTATCGACCTATCTAATTACACGCGGGGAAACGGTTGCAAAATTATTGGTTAATCTTTTAACTCACACGAATCTAAGTATTTCTTCTTCAATCGAGTTGTCAACTTGTGGAAGGGGCTTCCCCGAGACGTTATAGACTGCAGCACCGTTGATTCATTTAAACTCCGCCTAGACAAATATCTCGCATCAAACCCGCGACTGACTGCGTTTGTAAATGAATAACTTTATTTTATCCTCCCCTCAGTTACTAACCCATCTGTCCCCTACTAACTTCCTAATCCTGCCACGGACATTAGTTCCCTTTCCAATGTTCCCGTACCCACTCTAAACCACTGTTTGGACACTTGATCCTCAGTGTTTTGGAGGACAAGCAGCCTAGAAGGGTCACTAGAACTGTTGTTGCTTGATTTCCTTCTGTACTCCTTTGTACTAATTAATGCTCATCTTTCAAACTCTTATCCCTTTCTATATAACACTATCTAACTTTTGTTACCTTTTTCCAACACAATATCTTACACTCTCTTCATGATATATATTATGTTGTTTTCATATTTAGTATCTACTCTAATCTGAGCATCCCTCACTACTCTCTTCAACACTCATGCTTTCCACATACGTTTCTCTTGTCTGGTTCTCCATTTCCGTAGTTATATTATGTGCTCATACAGTCAAATACTTTGGCCAAAATGTATTATTAAAAGTTAGAGGAAAGACATAAGATCCCAACTGTGTTTATGACACTCCCTTTCATTATCGGACACATTTGACTCATTCTTAACCCTTCCTGCCCGGTTGTCATTTTAAAATTACACCGTGGCAGATGGGCAGGAGCCTGGGTGTCATTTTAAAATCCGTAAGCTTGAAAGCCTATTAAGCGTGGGTAGAAAGCTGTGCGTCGAACCGTATGTAAACAAAACCGGTCGGAGCGACCTCCAAAAACAAGAAGAAGTTGGACTGTTGTTGTTATTGTTTAGTAGAACGAGAATTAGTGTTTGTTATTGTCCGATATTGCTAACATCGCATCAAAACTCTCTCCACGGAAATCGTCATCACAACTAAACCAGTTGACCTAGAGAGCTCTACTCAACGCTAGTCTACAGATACGAAACAGTGATACATTTCGAGATGTGTGTGAATTCTCTAGCAGTTAAAATAACAAAGCTAGGCCTAGGCCTATTACAAAGTTTTTTGGTCAGATAACCCGGATCCTAGTGCTGTCATTTAGAAGGCCAGCCCGGGGGGGAGGGGTTAACCCCTACACCACGGAAGGGCTCTTGAACGCCCATAAAAAAGCATATAACAGGTACCCGGAAGGGCTCTTGAACGCCCAGTGGTTGAAAGCCTGTGAGCTTCGTGTGCGGGGCGTCGGTCCGACGCATGTAAACAACAGCCGGCTGGACCGACGCCCCGCATCTCCGGCCACAAGAAGGAGAGCGTCGCTTGGTCGTGTGTGCCTGTATGTTGTTGTTAAGTATCGAAAAGTAGTGTAAAGTGGCTGTCTTTGCCATAAAGTTATCTCCAATGAAATCATCATCACAACTCAACCAGTTGACTTAGAGAGCTCTACTTAACGCCATTCTACAGGTAAATAACACAGCTACGCTTGGGGATGCGCGGGAATGCGGGAAGCAGTAAGAATAACAAATATACGGTAGCCTAGCCTAGACGTTTTTCGGCCAAAACACCCGGGTTTCGGGGAATATTTATGTAATTCGTAGCCGGGGCTGGAGGGTTAAAGTCACACACATAATACTGGGAAACATTCTTCAGTCTGCACTAAAAATCTCAAAATCAATTTCCTATTCATATCTTTAGATATAAACTGTACAACTATACTTCCCACAGTATGTGGTCATAAACAACTAAGCCTATGTTAATACACTTTTTCCTTAAACTAATAATTAATGCATAGATACAAACAGTATAGATTCTATAATGTTATTGAAATGACGGGTGTGAAGACAAGCCCTACAGAGAGCAGTTGCAGAATAGCCAGTCTGCAATTGAAAGACCCTAAGAAGACAGGAGAACGAAAGGAGAGAAGAAGAAAAATACAATAGGCACCCCTGTTTCCCCGTGCTCTAATCATCACACAATTACAGGAGCGACCCCTGGTTCGCCGTGCTCTAAGACAACAGCCACCAGCCACAAGTATGGGACATTCTCACGGCCAATCCACGCCCTGCTCTCCAACTTTCACAGCCAACCACAGCGCAGAATTTCCTCAGCTCCCGGATATGCAGTACACTGAAGAAATGTTTATGCAAATAAAACATGAACGGCCCGAAGTCTACAGATATAAATGGATGTAGACAGGAGGACAAATTATGACAAACCGGGAGATATCATAACCCTCTACGAAGAATAACTCATAGGCGAGCTGTAATAACGTTTGTCTAGGAGTTTAGCTTATGGACGATTCTGTACATATAGGATTGCTCCATTATTAGGCTAAGTAACTAGCACCTAAGTAATCAATAAACTACCTATTATATATGTACCAATGTAAACAGCTATTATGTATGTCTACGATAAGTATTTACCTCACAACTTCATCACAACCAATTACCCCATATTTCTATGACCTTGAACCCCTGTAAACGAGAGTCAAGAATAAAGCCGAATATTACCTCTAAGAAATTGTAGAGGAGTATGCAAACCTCAACTGCGGTACTACCTAAACCTGAATAAGGAGCAGAGTAGCTAATCACAGTAGTGGCTTGTACTATCCTGCCCCTACCCTGCCCGGAGAGTGTGCTTGCCTGAAGTGCCCCCCTGAAATCCTGCTCGAGTGACGCCCCACATTCCTGAAGTCCTGCTCGAGTGATGCCCTCTACCCCTGAAGTGCTGCTCAACGGACCTACGATCTACGTCGGCCAGACCCGTACTCTCTCTACCCTCCAATCTTACCCTAAGTGTCCCTGTGTATCTTATTTTGTGTTATTGTTGTCCAGGTATTGGTTAAAATATGTGAATCGTGTTGTGCTAATTTATTCTGAGAACTGTGTCCAAGATCCTTAATTGCATACTGTGTTAATCCTTCTGAATCTTATATAAAGTCCTTGCTAGGTCTGTGTCCAAGACCTAGTTCTCAAAATTAATTCATCTCCTCCAGAACGTCCTACGCATGCGTCATATAATTGTGTTAACTAATTCACGTCGCCACGCACTCACAAATTTTCCTAATATATGTATTCTCTTATGTATGTTGCAAGTTGAGGTCAAAGTGTATTTCGTGCTATAATTCCCCTTCATAATTCATCACCGATTACCTAGAACCTACGCTCATTTTCATAATTAATTTACGTCAGTCTCCTCATTGAGAAGTGTTGTTATTCTATAAACATATTTACTTCTCGAGTTCCCCATTTAATTTTCCATTAATTAACCGCCATTGTAATTATATTATGAATTAGTATTTACGTTCATTTGATTACTGATTTAAGTCATTCTGATTCTTCATGCCTAGGAATTCTAGCATTGCATAGTTTCTATTACTTAATTATTATTCATATATCATACACCCCGTATTACGGTGTATATTTCTTAAGACTCTGTTAACTCGTTCAGACATCTTCGTTATACTGTTTTGAGTATTTCCTTCGCACAACTTCGTCGTGTGCGTTACTTCCTTTTCATAATTAACCGTTTATTGGCGGCGCGCAACTTATGTTGTGTGAAAGAAATTTGGACATGGTTTTTGCACTCGTGTTGCGCGATCATTGCAAGAAAACTAGCGGTCGTACAAGGATGGTTGGGGTGTCATTGGAAAGCTCTGTCTATGCCCTTTCAGGAATAGATACTTGTTTTACGCTCTGGGTCTTATTTAGGCATGAAAATGATCACGTAAACAACCCTATTTAGGGTAAAAACACCCCACTGGGCGGTACATATAAATTACCGCCTAGGCCGCTCGTTTGGTGTTAATGTTGTATTAATTATCATTTTACGCTATCCATTTATAAGCGTCTCCAGAGTACTCATTGACTAAGTTTGTTTAGTCGATTCTAATCTGTTCTTAAATACAATTAGTAAATATTATTCTATAGTTGATTCATAATTGTATGCTAAATTTACATCTGAATTCCTCAACTCCTTTCGTTATTATTACATACGATCGATCATTTGAAGTGAATATAAGATTCCCATCATAAATTACATAATTTGCGTTTCACTGAGAATAAATTGTGCAAATAATTAATTAGTATACTGCCACCTATTCCATAAGAATATTATTAAAACTAAATTCATAGTTTCACAAATTCGAAACTAAATTTCCACCCCCGCATTACATGACCTGACCCCCCTTAGTCATCTTCCTATGAAATGAGCTACAAGGTGGTTTCCCTCGCCCTGTGCGGTGTTGTCAAATATTCAAAGCTTTAACAACATATGTTAGTTTTTCAGGCTATTAACACATTAATTTTAGCTTTTATGACTATATATATTATATTACAATTTTTAAAGGTTATGTGGTGTTAAGAAACATATCATTTTAAGGATAGATAGAAGGAATTTATACAACATATGGCACGCTATTTAGAACATGCTGCCATTTTTCTGGGGACAGCTATAAATAGATTTAAGGAGTGGTAGGATATGCGACGTTGCCAAGTAATGTCAATGCGGTTCTGTTGGCTATGCATGCACTCACACACACCCCTACAGATACACACACAAACACACACATACATACACAATCTCCAAAATGCAATATAGCACAATGTAATCCCATCAAAAGAGAGAGAGAGAGCGAGCTGGATACGAGTAATGGCAACACTTTAAATGGCCTCAAACTACGACAACAACATCACCCAGGTCAGCCGTCACTAACCCTCATTCATAGCGCGACCACCATGGAAGGAAAAACTCGCAAAAGTTACTCTCATCTTCATAGCCAGGCAAGGGAGATGCTGTACAATGTAAATAGGTATATACAAATATAGCCTACCTATTATTTCGTTTCTGTAACTTTTATACAAGAATACCAATAACCCTTCCAGACATAAAAACGTATTGTACATTTATTTCAAGTTCCCTTCTAAATGTGGTTTTCTTTGGTTTCCCGTTTTCTAAAAGGTTTGTTTTGGTAGAAATGTGGCACCACCGCACAGGGCGAGCTTGACCTCCTTGGAGCTCATTTCAGTTGAGTTTGACTATAGTTAATGAAAAGGTCACCTTAGTAAACGCAACTACCTGGCTAGCGCGCCCCCACCTACCGTGTGACTCACCCACCATACCGGTGTGCTTATTTACCCTCTCAACTCACCCAGAATCTCTTGTATTGAGATTGTGTTCTAGTATCTTTCTTTGTTGATTTATTCACGGAAGACACTCGACTCGCATCATTATTATTATTACGGTTTGATACTATAAGTCACGTGTTATGATTTAGTTGCATATTACTTACCTTATTCATAACCACAGTTGATTACTAATTGAAGCTCATTGATGATCTAAAATTTATATGTATGCTATTCATTGCCTGATATTCCTGATAATTATCAAGGTAATACTTCATCCCGGATTTCGAATCTATATTCGTGATTTGGAAATAGAAATGTGGCAGAATGGTCTTGCCACTGGACTGGTAATCCAATGAACCCGGGTTCGAATCCTAATATGTCAATGGGAAGATATTATTGGGATGGAATTTGTGCTGTACCTAGTATCAGTGCATTACCACACCACACCGAAATGCCAAAGAAATACCCTCATTGTTCCCTAATTAAATAGCATTGTATGAATATTCCCATATTCAAAAATATGCTACAGGAGGGCAATGCCTAGTGAGTTAATTGCTCAATAGGTGGCATTCTGAGAGTGAGGGTCCAAGTCTGTGGGGGTGAGACTGTGAAGCGCAGAGGCGAGGCGGCTTCAGAGATGGAGTTGTTTCGAGCCGTGAAGCTTCGCATGTCTCCCTCCCTAGACTGGAGCAAGACCTCACGGGCCTCAAGGTGTTCAGCGTTGGAGTGTAAAGGCTATCAGCCTATGCCCGAGAGGGAGTAGTTGGAATATAGAAAAAAAAAAAAAAACATTGAGAACGTCTAGACCTCAAACGTTATCTTGAATAAACTTAGTTATGAATTATATGTGTGTTGTTACTGAGTTTTGTAGTACCTAGTTGAATACCTACTTTGTGATATGAAGAACGTGTTCGGTGTGACCCTGTTGAGCTTATTTACGGTCTATAAGTCCAGATCTGGATTTTAGTAAAGACTATATCACGAGCTGTAAATATTATAGCCCGACATAACAGTTATTGTGTAATAAATACATACACATCTTAAATTGATTTTTGACTAACTTGTAGGTATGTGGAATGCATGCAGACAGGGTGCAGGATGGACAGTGACTTACTTGTAGGTGTGGTGGAGTGCCTGTAGGAAGAGCACTGGGTGGAAGGTGACTTACTTGTAGGTGTGGTGGAGAGCCTGTAGGAAGAGCACTGGGTGGAAGGTGACTTACTTGTAGGTGTGGTGGAGTGCTTGTAGGAAGAGCACTGGATGGAAGGTGACTTACTTGTAGGTGTGGTGGAGTGCCTGTAGGAAGAGCACTGGGTGGAAGGTGACTTACTTGTAGGTGTGGTGGAGTGCCTGTAGGAAGAGCACTGAGTGGAGGGTGACTTACTTGTAGGTGTGGTGGAGTGCTTGTAGGAAGAGCACTGGGTGGAAGGTGACTTACTTGTAGGTGTGGTGGAGTGCTTGTATGAAGAGCACTGGGTGGAGGGTGACTTACTTGTAGGTGTGGTGGAGTGCTTGTAGGAAGAGCACTGGGTGGAAGGTGGCTTACTTGTAGGTGTGGTGGAGTGCCTGTAGGAAGAGCACTGGGTGGAAGGTAACTTACTTGTAGGTGTGGTGGAGTGCTTGTAGGAAGAACACTGGGTGGAAGGTGACTTACTTGTAGGTGTGGTGGAGTGCCTGTAGGAAGAGCACTGGGTGGAAGGTAACTTACTTGTAGGTGTGGTGGAGTGCTTGTAGGAAGAACACTGGGTGGAAGGTGACTTACTAGTAGGTGTGGTGAAGTGCCTGTAGGAAGAGCACTGGGTGGAAGGTAACTTACTTGTAGGTGTGGTGGAGTGCTTGTAGGAAGAACACTGGGTGGAAGGTGACTTACTTGTAGCTGTGGTGGAGTGCCTGTAGGAAGAGCACTGGGTGGAAGGTAACTTACTTGTAGGTGTGGTGGAGTGCTTGTAGGAAGAACACTGGTGGAAGGTGACTTACTTGTATGTGTGGTGGAGTGCTTGTAGGAACAGTGACGGGTGTAGGGGACGGTCAGAGTTAAGAATGACGCTACTGGTCACCTCAGTATGATTGTGCCTCACAAGGGACAACATTTCCAATAATCTGTCATCAGCTGGGAATTTCCAATATGTTGCTTTCGATCTGGAAAGACAATCCAAATAAATTACTGATATCAAATTTTATATTATAAATTTATTAGGGTCAATATCATAAGAAACCAATTAACATTCACCATCTTTTAGTTGATAATTACTCAAAATCACTACTGATTATGATATACGCCAAAAGTTGTAAATTTTGTCAGAACAAAAGAATAGAAAATTTAGACTATGATATTAATGGCGTAGGTACTGGAATTCGCTCTATTGTAGCCTACACTGCCGCCTGGAAAATAACAAAACTCCCATTTCTTAATATCGGAATAAAGCTTGAATTGCTAGGTCACTTAATTAGTCGCTAGAAAGGTTGATAATGGGCTGGTCTCTTATTAAGGATTCACAGTCGTTTTATATACTTATAAATAATATCGACATACGTATAGACCCCCAACGACTATTAGCCATAGCCCTGCACAAGGGAGATGGTAACTGCCGGCTTGCATCTCAGAAAAGCAGTCACCAACCTGAGGGAGAAGCGAACCCAGGACTGCTGTGTAGCGGGTAGAACTTTACCATTGAGCTTGCTGCGTGGCGGCGAAAATTAATGTCATTGGGAAGTGTTTGGTGTTGTGAGTGAAATTACAAAAATAGATTTTCGTATAAGTTCAGGAACATTTCATAGTGAGGTCAGTCCTAAGATATCTGTGCCCTATAAATGGCCTTTCATTTCACTTAAGCATTAGGCTATTCAGTATGCAGTTGGGTTTGAATACAGGATTAGATTGATATCCAGTATTAGATAAATGGATATAAAATCTTAGTCATGTAATTAACCTTTAACTGTCTCGATGGTGTAATTGTTAGAGTGTTTAAGATCTGTATGTTTTTTTTTTTTTTTTTTTTAAGAGACAATGAACGGAGGAAAGAAAAACACAGATAAAACAAAAAGGTCCATGTGCCTAAAGGCATCCTCCATTCATAAAATGTTTGTAACAACTGGATTTAAACATTTGTTGATTGTAAGTTTGTGGAAAGCAATTCGAGGGAAGTGAATTCCAAAGAGTAGTAGCTCTAGGGATAAATGAATTCTGATAAGCAGAAGTTCTGCATTGTGGAGGAGAAAGTGTAAATTCATGGGCGCTCTCAACTGCCCTAGTTCTACGGGGAAAGATGTGGAGAGGCGGCACAATTGAAGCAAGTTCCTCGGAACAATTGCTGTGAAAATATCTGTAGAATAATGCAAGGGATGCAACGTTTCTTCGTATGGCTAATGTAGGAAGGTCCTGTGTGACTGCAGGGTTATTGATTAATCTAATAGCTTTATTTTGAATTTTGTCCAACTGCCTCAATGCAACCACTCCACTTCCACCCCACAGAGGTGAACAGTAATCCATCTGAGAGCGCACATGACTTTTATATATTACGGCCAACTGCTCGTCAGTGAAGAATTCTCGAACTCTGTACAGGAGTCCCAGTTTTTTAGAGGCATTCTTAGCAATGCTTCTAACATAATGTGTCCAGCTCAAGTTAGTAGTTAATGTTACACCGAGAATGTCAATACTAGGGGAAGTGGGAATATTTACATCATTAAAAAATATATGGGAGTCAGTGAGATTCTGTCGGTTAGAAAATTGAATGTACTTGGTTTTCTGTGCATTAAAGGAAACTAGATTCTCTTGTCCCCATTCATTAATTCTAGAAAGGTCCTGGTTCAGAGAAATTGCAGTTTATATTTTTGAATTTATAAGATCGGGTTGGGTGAAAGAATTGGTAAATGTGAAGGAACTGTGGAGTGTTGAGTCATCTGCGTAGGAATGTATTGGATTATGAGTGGTAGATATGAGATCATTGATATGAATGAGGAACAGAGTTGGGGCCAAAACTGATCCCTGGGGAACACCAGCATTTATTGAGTGAAATTGAGAATAAAGGCCATCTACCATTACACATATTTTTCTGTTATGAAGATAAGAAGAAATTAGTGGAACTAATGATGCAAGGCCGTAGTGTGACATCTTCGACAATAAGGATTGATGCCAGACTCTATCAAATGCCTTTGATATATCCAGTGCTATTGTATGTGTTTCACCATGTTGGTCTGTAGCTTGGTTGATTTGATGCGTAAGAAGGCAAAGAATGTCTGCAGTTGATCGACATCGTCTAAAACCATATTGCCTATCACTGATTAATTTATTATTCTCCAGATGCTTAATTATGTGATTATTTAATATAATTTCAAAAACTTTGCCAAGAGTGGAAGTTATAGCTATTGGTCTGTAGTTTGATGGATCTGAAGAGGCACCTTTTTTAGGAACTGGATGGATGTTTGCTTCTTTCCAGGGTACTGGGAAGCATGAGGTATGAGTACACAGACGGAAAAATTTTGCCAATACAGGAGCGAGCACCAAGGAGCAATTCTTAAGTACTATTGGAGGAATTTCATCTGGACCAGGAGCCTTATCTACTGAGAGATTCTGCAAAATAGTTCTGACATGTCTGGTGTGGATCTTAAGTGAGGGAATTTCAGGTGAATTAAAATTAAGTACAGGGACATCTTGATTTATTTCATCTAAGGTTGAGTTGGTGGAGAAAATATCTGCAAGAAGGTTAGCTTTACCTCGTGGGTCACTTACAAGATTGCCAGTCGGAGATTTTAATGGTGGAATGGATGAAGCAGTAGTGAAGTTGGATTTGAATGAGTTAAGAGTAGACCAAAATATTTTGTTATCATTTGGATTATTTAGAAGTTTATTTGCCTGCTTATGGAGAAAGTTTGATTTAGTTAGGTTTAATACAGTTTTGGCATGATTTCTGATGTTTCTAAAGTAATTAAAGGCTTCATGTGTTTTTGATCTTGTGTATGCATTGTAGGCTATTGCTTTTTGTTCAGTTACTCTAGCACAATTATGGTCAAACCATTTAGGTGAATTAGATCTTTTACTGTACTTTTGATGAGGAATAAAAGTTTCCATTCCAATTTTTACAAAATCTTGTATGTGGCTCAAGGTGGAGTGTGCATCATTAGAAAAGAAAGAGGTCCAGGGAATATCAATAAAGAAACCTTGAAGACCCTCCCAGTCTGCCCTATCGTAATGCCATTTAGTCACCAAAACAGGTTCAGAGTGGGAAGGTGTGGTAGGTGATAGACAGGTGGCCTGTATCAGACAGTGATCAGAAGATCCAAGTGGGGACCTCACTGTAACATCATAATTTTCTGAATTGGTTGTTAAAAATAAGTCCAGTAGGTGGGAATTATGATTAGGATTATCTGGTACACGGGTGGGTTGGTTGACTAGTTGAATGAGATTAAATGAGTCTGCAAATAGCTCACATTCAAGACCAGCATCATCAGTCCTGGCTGAATGAGTGAGCCATTCAACATTATGGACATTAAAATCACCCAACACAGTGATTTCAGAAGAAGCATTTAAGTTGAGGACACTGAATTGTGAGGACAGAGAATCAAAAAGACTTTGCTCTGGAGGAGTATTTGGGGAACGGTAGATGCAACATATGTATTTAAATTTACCAGCAGAAAATAATTTGTATATAGAATAATCAAAATAGGGACAATTGAAACTAGTAACCTCCTCCAGGGCAATTTCAGATTTGCGAAGCAACATACACCACCTTTAGGTCTGAAATTTTGGAGCAGTTGATAACCTGGAAAATTAAATCTAGATGTGTCAGATGTGGATGTTACTTGAGTCTCTGTCAAAAAAAGGAGAGTAGGGGATTCTGCTTGAAGAAATTGGTGTACAGAATTTATGTTAGAGTGAAGTCCCCTTATATTACTAAAGAAATAGCTGTACTGACAAGCAGCTTTGGGACGTTGCAATGCTCTTGACACAGTCGCATGATGACGACCGGGAGGGCCCTGTGTCAATAACCCAACCCTGCCGGGGGTGGATATCCGAGGGACCACCAGGTTTGCTCTTAACAATTGTACTGCCATATTTATAAGGTAAGTGTATGGTGTTACATGTATGATATGTAGTGGGAAGAGTAGTATGTGGTAAGCCCGGTTCGAATCCCGGTAGGATCACATGCTGTCATTAATTTCATTGGGAAGTGTTTGGTGTTGGAGTGAAATTAATCAATTGGATTATTCCTATATGTTATAATCTACTTATTTCACATGGATACACCAGTATAAAACACTGCTACTTTAATTAATTTGCTGGAAAAGGTACTAGTATGACTTTACCTAAATTGTGACATACAAGTTTACTAAGGAAAGAAGATCAGCTTGATGATACACATTGTAAGCCTAAAACAGGACAGTGGTCAATTTGAGAAGATTGTAGGCACCCCTCGAGCAGATCATAACCCAGTGGAGGCTACATAATACACATAATAAGGAGCTGCTGAAACACCTGTTGTATTTGCCTGGCTCCGGCAACTGTTTTATTTTATATTTGTGCCTCACTTACACAAAGCTAATCCAGCTAACTCTTACATCATTTCCTCATATTCATGTATCTAAACTTAACAAGCACATCACACTTATTTCCAGTACACCTAAATAATTTAACGTACAGTTAAACATGAAACAGAGACGCCATAAGCCTGTCTCCTCAGCCACGGAGAATCCCCGGTGTACCCTTTCTGGCTGAAGAGTTACGATGGTGTAGAAGGGGATGGCGGGGGGGTGGGTTTAATAGGTCGGTTAGCAGACACCACTGTATAAGGTGGACAGAGGAGGAGAAGGGTAGGGGGGGGGGGATAGATGCCAACCCACTTTACATCGAATGAATGACTTTTAGAGTTGAACTTAATTAAAGTGTTCCGTGTTGTGTTATTTATTAGTGCCCCTCCATCATTGACGATATGCCTATTAGTATAATAGCCTCCATTCAAGCGCCCGCGGTAGCCAGTTTGAATCTACCGCCGCGGGGAAGAACGGAGTACTCGTCATAAGTGTAACGCCTATTCTCCTATGGAATCGTCTTATAATTGGGTACCCGCTACGAAAAAACCTTCGTAAAAAATAAAAAGGAAAAATTTACTTAATAATTGTTATACTACAGCTTTCCATCTCGTGGATTTCTTGTGAGGACTTCCTGACGCTGCTCCCTGAGCCACCATACTTCCTTCTACTCCCCGCGGGCACTGACTAGACGTGTGTCGCCTGTTGCTCCGCCACATTCTTCGTTCGCTCGCTTCTAGTGAGTCCTTACTCATTTGTATATATCTGAGTTGTATTGAACAGGGTTTAGAATTAGCTAGCACAGGCTACCCCCTTTGTATGCCCGCAGGGAGTGTAATATAGGGTACTTTTGTTCAGGCACCGACGAGTTCTCCAGGACCAGCGCCTCATGAATTTGTGTTTTTGTTTTACTGCGCCTTAGCTATTGCTCTTACTAATTAGTTAGGAGGCTATTCTCTTCGCAGGATATAATGTTTTAGGCCGTCACTATGTGTCTGAGGTAGTTGTATTTTTTTTTATTAGCAGACGCTCTAGTCTAAGGGTTGCCACACGTGGCGCGGAACCTTCTAGCATCCGAGTCTGCGTGCGGGCCCCTTTCGTGGGGTCCTCTTCTCCTCGTGCTACAACTGTGGGTCTTCCGGGGTCAGTTTACTACCAGGATGATGATTCTACGAGCCTCGTGGCCAGCCTCAGTAGTGGTCTCCTTAGTGGACTAAGGGTACTGTATTATTTTTGTAATTACAATTATATGTGTGTCGCCCCTTCGGCTCTCTCTTTCCATGTCTCAGTCACATGTTTTGAGGGACGGGTGACGTCCTGTTGTGGGTGGACGGTTGGTCGGTCTTATTGTTTAGATGACTGTTCCGGGTTGGTTTTCCCGCCGGCCCTCTTTCTGCGCATAGAGGCCGATGTTCCCGCCGGACAAGGCGGTCGGATATCTTCAAATTAAACCACTGTAGTGCTCTACTACACCCCTTCCCCGGCGGCCATGCTTAGTCTGGTGGGAAGGATCTCGATGCCATTGAGTTTGGACTCACCCTGTACATTCTGTATATTGCTGCCATCATCTCGTCTTGCAGACGAGAAAGGCACCAAATTTCCCGGCGTGGTGTTCTGTACCACGAACCTCTCGGCGGAGATTCTAATTCCCTAGGAGTAATCTCGGCTCGCCGAATGAACTTGCCCAGACCGATAGCCTCACGCGGCAGGACTCCAGATGGCCGGCGCAACAGTCTACCGCGGATTTACTACCTAATCCAATTAGTCAATGTTAGTAAAGGCTAGCACGATACCAGACGTCCGGCGCATCAAGCTTAACGCAGATATACTATCTATCTAATCCAATTAATCAAGGATAGCAAAGTGCTAAGGTATTAGTGGGCCAGTGACACTTTGTCACAGGTAAGCAGTTCAAGAATTGAAAAACCTATGTTTTTCACTTGCAGGTCCAGCGGAGAGTTACAGCAGCAGTGGCTATAACTAATTTTCTGAAGGACTTGAGGTAGGATGTGTAAAACCACTCAGGTTATCCTTATGAGCATTGATTCCTGGACATTTTTATTTCCAGATCTCTTCACACCGGTGAGCAGCACAGCAGAGGAAACCGTCCCCGGCGGGGAGGGGGGGTTCAGTTCCAGCTTGCCAGTTTTCACTTTTGTGCCACACCTACACGTTTCTCTAGTTCCGTTAATTGCACACTGTTTAACATGGGTTATGTGCAGGGATGGGTCTAAGTTTCTCTGGACTTCCCAGAAAATGCCCGGTGGGCGTAGATCTTTTTACGGAATGGATGAGTTTTCAAGATCGTCTGTGCCTAGTGGCCTTGATCGATTAAAACTAAATTTACCTCCTATGCCAGATGAGTGGCGAATGTAGAGTTAATATACGAGGTCGCAGACCTGTTACAACTCATTCTGCTCTACTCATTCAATAAGAATTCCCCAGTGTCACAGTCGATGTTTTTCTATACAGCTAATGCTCAACATTTAGTGAAGCATTTAGCCATTAGCAGTGATTTGGAATACATTGAGGTAACCCCCTCCCCCCCTTCCCCAACGCAAGAACTCGCCTGGCATCACCAGAAGCCCAGCCTAGATCAATACTCAGTCGGATCCCAAGGATAGGTCTAAGGTAAGGGTTGTTCAATGAGTATCTCAAACAAGGCTCCTTAAAGTTGATTTGCCTTGCCTCAAGGAGGAACAGTTAGCTTCACCTTACACGGCCACAGGGCAGGTCCGCAGTTTCAGCGGCCGTCGAACTGGGCTAGAAATTCCAGAGTGGGGAAAATGTTAAATCAAGCCGGTGATTCTGCTTATAATTTATCGCAAGGCAAGTCGGTGAGACGGCTCAACATTTTAGCTTAAAGTCAAGCCGGCGAGACGGCTCAGACTTCTATCCTACCCTAAAGTAAAGCCGGTGAGACGGATCAACATTTTATCTTATTTTTTAGATATCTATCATAATTTCAACTATATGATATTAAGGATAAATTGTACGAAGTAGGATGTGTACAGTTGAAGGTTAAGGACATAGGTCTTATAGCAAGTGTTCAAATTGTACATTAATGATGTTGGCCAGGTAGCAAGGGGTTCTTAGAAACCAATTTCATTGTATCTAATAATTGTATTCTTTACACAGGTACCTGGAAGTCTCCAGGTCCAGTTCTACCAGCTGGAAAGGTTCGTGTTCACTACCTCGCACGCCCCCGATACTACGTTTAAGGCAATCTCATGGGTGACAGTACTATCATTAGATATAACTCGGATTGGATAATCCCTGATAGACCCTTCTCGGTGGACAACCGGGCACTTAAGGCCCGAGACAGCACACAGAATTCAAATTCTTTGGTTAAAATAGACGCTATCTTTCGCCGGTAGTGGGGGGATATGACCGGCAGACTAGTCGTTTTTTTCCTACCCCTCGTCAACTCGTGACAGTGGGGTCTATTAACAAGTTCATGTCTAACTTCTCAGACATTTAGGCACCATTTTGTGAACAGACGGCATGGACCAACGAACCTATCACTCCCTTTTTTTCGGCCACCAGACTCCACGGGAGTTAGTTCCGTATTTTAAGGGTCACGTTCCGACAGGAGCGTTCGCTCCCGTTTGGCGGGGTTAAAAAGTAACATCCTAATCTCAGTGAGACGATTTATGACTCGGGTCACGGGCACAGGTTTAGCGACTCAGTCTCCTCTGTCTTCAGTTTCTTCCCTTCCCATGTGGATGGGTATGGAACAAGGAAGATTACATAGACATGGTTGGGAAAGCTTAGACTGGATAAAAGGGGAGTCCTTTTACCCAAAATAAACTCTAGGGAGGTGGCCCACTGGGGTTCAATATCTCCCGGCTGAAACACCACGTAAGAATAGGCGATTTACATCGCATCTATTCCCGGGTTGCGAATGAAAACTCTGTTCGGTGAGGAGTACAGACGATCAACTGAGGCATTAACTAGACTGTCCTAATCAAAATGTCTTCCCATAATTGACCTTGTCACGCATGTCCAGTGTGAGCATGCTGTACAGAACGCCTAGTCATGCCCCACTCTCGCTAGGATCGTCAGGGCAGGAACTTTGGCTGTAGTCTATGTAGAGTTTCCTAACTTAGTTCATGTGAGCCGTTGTAGTATAAGTATTATGAATATGTATTTTGTTTTCATCTGAGTCAACGAGTTCTATTTTATATCATTAGTTATAAGTATTGTGTGTAAAACTTATTTGTAATGATGGGAAGAGAAACAGCCACAGTTGGGGGTCAGTGGGTGCGCCAGGCGGGAGGTGGGCCTAATCCACTAGCACTCCCCCCTCCCCCTCCCCTCAGTGCTAGGGGAGCCTTTGTCTATCCCAGAGGAGAGAGAGAAATTACGTAATGGTTGTCAGTGGGCGGTCCTTAGTAGTTCACGTTGGGCTCACTAGAGGGCCGGTTATAAAAAGGGAAGTCTAGCCATTTTTTCATCAGAACTCATTAGGCAGAGCGACTTCTCATTTCCCTTGCTAACTATATATATTCTTCTGACTGATGTGAACTTTCTCTACTACCTTGCATTCTTATCTCCTCTTTTCCCTGCCTGTTTAACTTCCATGGTCCCGTTGGCGCAGAGCTAGTCAGCCAACGTATTATCCCTTGAGTTCTCACGAGATACTTGCCTATTAGATAGCCTATTTTGGAAGGGTTAACTTAGAATAGGATTGATGTATGTTTGTTGCACTTGTATATGCATTTCCCTGTGTGTTTATTATTATTCCTGTTTTCTGCTAGTCTAGGTAATGCTAGACTGGGGTAAGGCTTTTCTGTGTTACGAGTTGTTGTTTGATGCAGTGGTTAAGCGATAAACCTGCATACTCGTTTCGTTTCAGTGAACCCTAGGTTGTCTTCGCGGCTGACTGTGTTGAGTTAATAATTTACAGTGCGTGAGTGCAAGAGCCTAACCACCCTGTATTTTATTAACAGTTTGTTTTTACTTTGTCAAGGAGCCTGGAGAAAACAAGATACAAGGGATCTGAATTTCTCAAAGTGCACTTGTCAGTTTTAACGTAATACTTTAAACAGTTGTGAGGACTTTGCTAGGCTACGAGCCGTTTTTGCTCAGTCACTGCTACCTTTTGCCCACAGTACCCCAGCTAGACTTTACTCGATTAGTAGATACAGAATAGTATTGAAGGTTTCCTTATGTATGATATTGTTTATGAACTATTGATTTCATGTGTTGCAAGCTTGGCTACTTTAGTGATTAGTGGCCCACGAGCACAATCCGAGTAGGCTATTGCCGTTGCATTTGCGGAGTACTTCTTTTTAATGTTTGCCATTTACTATTGCATATTCTTTTAATTATTCTTATGCCAATTTAAACCTTTAATAGTATTTAATTGCCAGTGTTTTGCTTATTGAATTACTGTTCAAAATCCGATACGTACTTCTTACGAGCATCCGAGAAGGCATCTAACTTTTTTCCGAAGATTCCTTGCTCGATGCTTAAGGACTATTAATTAAGGTAACGTAATAGTGCGGATCCGAAGTAGAGGGTGGAGTACTTCTTAAGTACTTAGCCAAGGGTGGAGTACTTCGGCATCGGCCAACACTATTCTTTGGTGTTGTGGTCTTTACTTCATTGTTTGATTGTTGACCAGACTAGATAATTCCTGTCTCTTTATTAGTCTGTTGTTGAACACTAGTACCGAGTTCTTGTATACCCCGTTATAGCAGATTGAACTCTGGAGGGTATTGGTGTTTTTTGTTCGGCTGGCAGTACTCAGGGGTTGGGATCGTGTGTTTCCGTTGTGGCAGCGAGCCGTATTTGAGTCCTGATTGAGAGCCCTTGTGAACCCGAGTGCCAGTTCGTAACAAATGGCGACCTTGCTTAGGATTTTGTGAACAGTATAAATTTTTGCAGAGTTGTACAACATGTGTTTGTTTGTATTTTAGCGTGCATATTGAAGAATATTTTTTTTGTATGGCAATTAGTAAAGCATTTAAGAGACTCCTGTTAATTTAGTAATTAGTGCTTGCATAGGAAGTTTAACACTTTTGTCTCGAGAATATTTTGTGGACTTCAGTATGTCGTGCATTAGCACTGACGATGAGCGAGAGATGTCATTTGGAGGTGTGCCGTTAGTAACCAGTGAGGAGGATGCTAGAGTTTTTGTGAGTAAGTGGTACCACGTGACGGAGGAGAGGCTGACTGGGGTGGATGTTTGTGGCTTGCACCTCATAGCCAAGGTTTTAGGCATTTCCAATGTAGTAGGGATGTCCAATGGGGAGCTGATTTCCTGGGTGTTGCGTGGGGCGACATGGGGTTTCGGAGGAGAGGGCGTTTGGGGGGGTTCCTCCCCAGATCCCCTCTCACTCGACTCCCACAGTGACGTCCACTCAGTTTACCGGAGGTTAGCACTCTCCCACAGAGGGATGAGAATTGGCAGATGGAGTGCCCTCGGGTGGTGCACATGGTGTTTCCCCAGTTTTTGCCCCCCCTCCTTCAGTAGTGGTAGTTCTCCCTTCCTGCCTGTCTCCTAATATGGTATTTAGACTTGGGCTTGCTAAGATTGGGGCTAGGAAGCAGGAGAATGAGACTAGGAGGCATGAGATTGAGGTTAGGAGGCACGAGGATGAGACCAGGAGGCAAGAGGATGAGACCAGGAGGCATGAGGCTGAGCTTAGGTACGACTCGGAGAAATATTGTGCTAAATTAGATTTAGATAAGACTCGTGCAGAGTCGACAGGGACTCGGATGGGCCGTGAGGGCCAAGTAAGAGAACAGTCCTTAGCCCACTTAGTCAAATTGGTGCCGGTATTTAGTGAAACTGAAGTCACAAATTTTTTTAATCGTTTTGAGAAGAAGTGTAGGGAGCATAATTGGCCTGAAGACAGTGGGCAGCTCTAGTCTCCTCAAGACTTACGGGTAAGGGTCTGAAGGCTTATGATGCACTGCCTTTAGAGTCTTGCATTGACTACCCAGAATTGAAGAGAGCTGTCCTACGGGCATACGAGTTGCAACCGGAAACATATCGATTGAAGTTGGGTGTCGGGGTGTTACAAAGACTAGGGAGGCGACCTTGTCTTGAACATGCCCGGGGACTTAAAAGATGCTCTTATAAACTGGCACACGTTCTGAGAAATCTGAGACGGGCAGAACAGTTGACTGAGCTGTTTCTGCTCGAAGCAGTTTTATAAGTGTACGGGTGCAGAAATGACTTTAACTATTAACGCCGGGTCCTTGCGGGTAGACTCTTAAGAGAGTTCCCCCGGCGCCGTGCGGGGAGACTCATTAGAGTCAGAGAAAAAAAAAAGTCTACTGTTTGACATCGTGAAATTTTTATTTTTTTTTATTTTTATTTTTTTATTTTTTTTTTTTTTGTTTTTGGCCCCTGGGCCATGCACAATCTCAGTCCTCTACCTCCCAGTCCTTTTCCCACACTTTCCTCCTCTCTCTTCAGTGTATTCACCTATTTTCCCTTTTATTCCCTTATTCTGAGGTATATTTTTCGTGCTAACATTATAAATGCCGATTGGAGGGTGTGGTCATCACTGATAGCAATGCGAGTGCGAAGAGAGAGAGAGAGAGTATCGATCGACTGTGTCCCTCAGTTGCCTTGGGTGAGGGAATGGGCGGGAAAGCAGATTGCCTCACCCATACAGTTTATACAACTAGCGGGGGGCGGCTATATCTCCGATTTTGACCATGCCAAACGCTGTTTTCACTCGTTTTATTGTTGTTTGTCAGGTTAATACCTTTTATAATCAACCCATAATAGGCCTCATATGGATAAGTATTAATGGCTATTTAATTGGCACAATGAAATATATTATAGTTGACTGAGGACAAACCTCAAATACGCCCGCACAGGGGCACGTTTCCAATTACCCCCATGCGCACATTCCAGAGGTTAAAGAAAAGAACCCAAAAACTCTAGGCGAGGAGGCAGCTGAGATGGCTGACCTCCGGCTATCACTAATTCGTGGGTGCGGGTTCTGCCCCTCGTCGTGGAAGGCAGGTAACAATGGGCGTGACGCCCCACGCCCCCCCCGAGGTTAGTGAGCCTACCTTATGCAACCAAGTACAAGAGCCATGATCCCAAGCCTGACCACACGAAACTACGCACCGTCCCATATTAAGAAGGGCCGGGGCCCTTCCCAGTACCCAGGGGAAGCCCAAAGAGGAGTGTGTGGAGTGGTATCATGGTCATAAACATGGGCACTTTGCAAGAGTCCCTGTCCTCGCCAACCACCTACGTCAGCTGTGGTCTTTGTCCTGCAACCTTGTTGTTTCTCCGAAAAGAAAAGTCATCTGAGTTTAACCCTGGGCAGTTCGTCAGAGGCTGAGGCACAGCCA
>JAVRFV010000203.1:0-112106 GCA_032716605.1 Paralithodes platypus | reverse complement strand
AAGTTCAGAGAACTGCTTGCAATTCTGAGCCATGACACGAATGCCTCCTCCCTGAAGTAAAGGTGTATGCCTCAGGTGTTTAGAAGTGCAATGACGTATGCCTCAGAAACTTGACCGGAAAGTAGAGGATGTCAACAGAATGGCACTATTGAGAGTGAAATGCGAGATGGATGTGTGGGGCTAGGCTGCAGGATAGACATACCAAATGAGAACTGAGGAAACGTTTTATGTATAAAGCGTATAGTGAGGATTGTACAGCATACTGGGATGGTATATGGACATGTGGATAGCATGGCTAAACAAAATTGGGTGAAAAAATGCAGGTCTGTGATTGTGGAGGGAGCTGCACCAAGGGGTGGACCGAGGAAGGAACTTCACGGACGATAAGTGCCGATCTCAAATGCCAACCTTGACGAGTGAAGCAGCCCTTAACCTGGTTGCCTGGAACGCCGCCATCAGTAGGAAAAGGAGACTGAAATAAGCACTATTGTTGATCACTCGTTCTTAAATTGTATGTATGTACAACATGTCAACGAATTGGTATGTTTTTACTTACCTCGGCAACCTCGCAAATAGGAAACCCTACTATGTTGGTAGTATCTTGGAAAATCCCCCGTCAAGGCAATTAACCTAATTGCAATGACCCTTGTCTATTTTTGACCTGCTATTTCGTCCTTCCACACCGCGGTTAAAAAGAAACCGTCTATAGTGCCTACTCCTTATCTTGCTCTTAGGATACGTTGTACCATTAACCAAAACTACCACCGAAGGTGTAAAAAAGCGATAGAATAGAAGCAAAATTGTTTATACCTTAGTTTACCCGCTTAATGCCCATCCTGTGTTCCGGCATGTGTCATATCCCTGTCGACCGTGCGCATTATCGACCCTCTCTTGTCATTCACTATCTCACTGTCAGCAGGAAGAACGCGGATGGGCCATTGGTTCCCGGCGTGAGGTGAGGGTATTATGTACGTTGGATTTTCCAAGGGACTACGTACCAAATAGGTAGGTTTTCCATCATTTGGTAGGTTGGGAGGTTACGTCAAACCTCTCCAATTTGTTAGTAGTCCTTGGCAAATCCAACGTCAAGGCTGCATAACAAATAGGAGGAGTTGACATCTCAAGGTGCCCAACCTTACCAAAAAAAATCCCGCCTGTGCAATGCATAAAACAAAATTGACGACATGACAAAGACACTAATGTTAACAAAAGAGAGTTTAATAAAAGAGGTGAAAAACTGAGGAGGTAGCTAAAAAGAACAGTTTTAACACATGCCCCGTCATTCAATAGTAATGCAAAAAACATAGAACTTGTCTGAAACTCACAAAAGGTACTGTACCCAACAAATCCCTTTTCTTCAAAAAACCAACAAAAACACTGAACACAAGGAACAAAACACAATTTTCAATGTGGCAAAAACACTTATGTACTAGGAACAATACATAATCCCAAAACCTTGCAATCCACGTGTTGCAAAACCCATACACCCCCCCCCCCCCCCCCCCCCCCCCCCCCCCCCCCCCCTTGTCAAATAAAACAAAGGAAAAGAACGCGGGGGACAAGGGGGGAAGACCAGGGATCTCGCCAGGAGCACCAGGAAGCACGACCCCCGAGAAGCAATCACAACGGCCCGAGAGCGGAGGTCGAACACTGGACAACGGATGAGAGGTAGGAGGAGATTGAAGGAATTGATAGAAAGACCACAATAACCGCGGAAGCGAAGGCAGGGAAAAGGGAGGATCGACGTGGCAGGAAACAGGAAGGAGGCAGCAAAGGATCTGACATCTGCGGCGCAGAACCCCCTACAAACAGGGTGACGGGCACGAACGGTCCCGACAAACGGTGGCGGCCCCAGCTGCACCTGCTAGAGCCTATCCCACCTGTCCCGATGGGAGACACCCACACAGCAGTACCAGAAGGCGGCGCCACAGACGCAAAACAGAGGAGTGCAAGGCTGACAACGCGGGCACAACCACATGGCGAGGATGCCCACGCCGTTAAAGCCTGGATGGCGAAAGGGCTGGGAAAACGGGGGCCTCCCTCCCATGCTGTGGTAACAAAAAGGCGGGGGGGAGGAGGGCGAACGAGACGCCATGCAAGGACGGGGAGAATCGTTAAAAACGCCAGTCCCGGGGCTCCGTGACAACATGCAGCTTAGTGCAGACACCCGATCCCCAGTGGCCAGAGCGACAAGGAAGAGCGGACATCCCGAGCAAAAAAAAAACGGAAACCGGCGTAGCGGCCCCTTGTATCCGTGGGGAAGCCAGAAAGGAACCAGAGGGGGGGGGGGGGGGCCGCCCCCAGATCCCACAGCGGGAGACCTGGGATTTGAGACCTTGCGCGGAGGTTGTTGGTCGCGTTTCGATCCCGGAAAGGCAGCCGTCAGGAAGGAATCTAGCCACCTGTGGCGGAACGACCAGCCCAGCGACGGGACCCAAAGAAACCCCCCGGACGGGCAAGACAAGTGGGGGTACGATATAGCGTCGAACTGGAAAAGCGACGTGTACGGACAAGAGGCGAAACACGGAGTCGTAGGAAGGAGGGATAGGAGAGCTCCAAAATTGCAGGACGAGTGGGCCTGTAGCCACCTAGTAAAAAACCTCCAGCTGGGACCAGTAAGGCCCCGGCCCCCAATGGAGACGCACTTACGGCAGGAACGCTGCAGGAAGTCAGGTCCCAAGGGCCCGGCCGGGGACGCGGGAGCCACCGTGCTTCATGAACAAGCACTATGCGAAGGGCCAAAGAGGTCCGCAGGACGCCCAACCTAGCCCAAGTGGGAAGCCGGAGACGGTAGAGGGACTCGGACCCCGGCACCACTGGATTAGAGGGAACGATCCCAGGCACCACCGCGGCAACCTGGCGGACCAAAAGTCCGTGCCGGACACAAGAGGGCGCGACGGAGCCAGACGCAGCCGTTGGTACAGCCGCAGCTTCGTCGAAGACTGGGCACATCAACAGCCGCGTCTGGTTGGACGGAAAAAATGGATATCGACCGCCACCTGTACCAGGCGACCATGAAAGCGTCCCGGGAACCCACCCCCGGAGCGCGAGGCCGGAGGGAGAGGTTCCCCAGAGGCAACTGGCGCGGCACCCCCGATGGCGAACAAGGCACGACCTCCGGAAACACCTAAGGAAGCCGCGAGGTCGGCGAACACAGTCCGTTTCATCGCCCCATGTCTACAAGAACGCCCCTGCCCTCTATCGGACAGGGCGGTCCAGCCCAAAGGGTGGCAGGCCCGGGCAGGGAGGAGGCATGCAAGGAGAAGGGGTGTCCGGTCCGCGGAGGAAGAACAACATCCACCGAGACCCCTAATAGAGTCAACGACCTGGAGGACCCCGCGCATAAGGAAAACAGGTGGTCAGCTTGTCTGACGTGTCCAACCCGAGGCCGCACCGACTCACCACCCCGGAAGGGCCAGCGGGGTCGCCGTGTTCCAGGCGGACAGAACAAAAAAAGGAACCAAAACAATCCGAAGGGCATAGGACAGGTAGGGAGGAGGGAGGACCCACCCATTCTGCGCGGGAAGTGGACGTCCCAAGGTTTTCCGATTGGGGAACCTCACCCCAACCTCGCCCGACGTATCCGTGGTTACCCAGCACCGGCGTCTGGTGGGGTCGGTTTCCAGGGCACAGCCGTCAGAGAGCGTAGCCCCGAGCAACCACAGGCGTACCGAAGCTTCGGCGTGAACGGTACGGGGGAGCGGCAGGAGCCGGATCCATCATAGGGGCAACGGAAACACCGCTGGTGGCCCCCCCCATGAGGAGGAAGGGGGCGTAGCCAGAGGCTCCCTAAGGGAAGTGGGCCAGAGCGGCCCAAAGCAGCGACACCCACGAACGAGTCCCAGAGCGAACCCCGGGAGGGAGACCGAGTTGCACACACGGCGAGGACCGTCCATCCGATGGTGCACCGCGGGCCGGCAAGACCCAGGGTTCACCTGTAGCTGCCGGACAAAACCCATGCGAGACCCGACCCATGGCACGACACGCGACGGGGTTCAAGCGTGACTTGGGACACAATCCTGAACAGAAAGGTGAACCCTAACCCTGTGCGATGTCGCGAACGGACACTGCAAATGCAGAAGTTACGAGGCGGCGTCGCACAATGCAACAGGCCGGAAGGGCGAGAAAGGATCCGGGGAAAGACTACCAACCAAACTCGGCCAAGGAAAACAGAGAGGCCTGGAGACGCATCCTGAGGAATGACGGACCACAGAGCCTGCCCACGACCAACCATAATGTAAGTGGCGGAGAAAGATCTGCGGCAGACACGATGGTGTGCGAGAACCCGAATATGGGAAGGCCGCTCGAACTAGGAAACACACCCGATCGGGAATAGGGTACCGAACGGGCCAAGAATCGCTGGAAGCAGAACTCGAGAGATGGAGAGGAACGAGCCAAGACACATCCTGGAGGGCCAGCTACACTACCACACGACAGAGCGGCCCAGGGGCAGCCAGGCGTACCAAGGGCGAAATACTAAGGAGGTACCGTGCAGCATCCGCACCCGTGTGTGCACGATGTGCCCGGTGAGGGCCCAACAGATCCACCACCGGTCCAGCATAAAAACGCGTCGCAGGTCGGCGACAGGAACCAGAAAGACACGCGGAGAGGAAAACCGGCAAGGGTGACCGGCGGTCAAACCTCCCTCGGACGCTACCCAGCCTCTGAGCATGGGAACTTGTGAAACACGTGGGCCACCTCTGGAAAGAGAATGGGCCGTTGTCAGGTGACTGAACGAGCGGAGTGGTGGGTCTGGACGTTCACCTCTCAGGTGAGACCACCTCCGCGCAACCCGCCGCCCCCCCGTCCTCGCGGCTACCGTGAGGGGCGCAAGGGCCCGGGAAAACAACCCTATGGGAGCACTCCGAGAGGAGGGTGAGCGACCCGGTACGCCCAGGGCGAGAAGGAGAACCAAGGAGGAGCCCGACCCAGAGAACTACACAATTGTGGTTGACGTGGAAGGGTACCCCCGGTACGGGCCCGTGCGGGCATGACCGCCAACGTTGACCTCCTCTACCCCAGCCCCCCCCAACCATCGGCGAAAAGGAGCCGGCCAGCCACCCCAACCCAAGGCCCGGCGCGGGTGCTGACCCCCTTCGAAAGGCACAGGCCTGAAGTGGAAGAAGGTCACGGCCAAGCCCCCCGGACACAGTAAGGGGGAATGGAGAAAGGCAGGCAAGACAGGAAGTGCGAGGCGGGGAACACCGAACGCACTGGCCAGCAACGTCCCAGTCCTGCGCCCGTGCAAGGCGGCAGCACTTGCACAGCAGCACCCTCGAAAGAGGACACGGCAGAAGGACGAGACTTTAGAGAAGACCCCGGCGCGCGTCACATGCGCCTTCAGTTCATATGTGCGTGACGTAAGCAGGGTCCGCTAACAACAGACACAGCACGGCAGTGCGTGTGGCGGAAGCAGGGCTCCTGCTTGACAGAGAAAGAATCGAGAGCATCCCCAAGCATCACTGCATAAAAAAGCCCCGACGTAATATATGCGCAGAGGACAACAAACAATGACGAATAACCAAGGGGGGCCGGCTGGCTAAAGGAACGAAGACCGTATACCTGTCGTGGCTGCGGTGTCCTCCGATTATTGTTGTCGCGCACAAAAACCGCCTTTCAGCTTCGGGTAACGGCAAAGGACACCACACAATCTAGGCAGAGCTCCGAAGGTGGAACTCCGCATGAACGGCTGGGGTCCAAAACGGTGCCATCGCACGAAGATGCGCCTGGCGCTTCAGACGCCCTCGAAAAGGCCAGCAGGTGGTGACACCGGACGTCTGGAGGGAACCATGAAAGACAAGACATAAGTCTCGTCAACCCTCCCGGTCGCGAAGGGAAAAACCTTTGGCGAGCAGAGGGCTGATCAGGGTGAGAGAAGAACGGACGGTAAGCAATAGAAGCAAAGTATCAAGAACGAGGCGTTTGCCGGTCTTTCATACCTAGGACGGCAGAAGCGCGCCGTCCAACCCAGCCCCCCACCCCCGTTCCGACAGACAGCAAGAGGAGGCAAAATCAGGGACGACTCCGGGGGAGGGATCGGATAGGAGAGCCGTCGACGGATCGGCGTGTGAAGTGCGGAAGGCCTTCTCAGCAAACCAGGCCTCCTAATGGGAGAGGGTGACTCGAGGCATGGATGGCTAAGCCATAGGCGTACCGGCGTCCTAGCACAAAACCTGTCCCCATAGGAGGACCAGAACCCTTCGTCAACACAGCCAGGGACTGAAACAGCGCGAGAAGGATGTCAGGGCAGGTCTGAAGTCGATCCTGACCTTTGATAGAGCGTAGGGCACTGCAGAAGTGGAGGGGGGGGGACCATAGCAGGGGTAGGTAGGGTGAGGTGTCTGAGGGTTGAGGCAGCTCGCCAAGAAGGGCGAGAGAGAAGAGGGAGTCTTCCATCGACATCCAAAGCAATGCCCGTCGAACCCGTGACACAACCCAGCCCTGCATAGGCCGACAATTGGATCCGAGAGAGGGCTATCACTCCACCCCCAGATTGGTCGGGGTTACTGCCTCGCAGAGGGCGAGCGTGAGCGGGGGAGGCGAGAGCTCCCACGACACGAATCCCAGCAGCGTCGCGGTCCCAAGGAAGGCGAGCGACGACGGTTGTGTCAGCCGTTGAGCGGACTCCGTCCCCGATCTACGAACGGCCGAGGGGGGATACAACAGCACAGTTCCCACTATTCGGCAGCGGAGCACATCAGCGTCCTGAGAAATGGGGACTGCACCGAAACCTCTTCGGCGAAAACCTTCGGCACCGAGGCAAGAGGAGGGGGTACCCCCCTGGCGAGAACAGGTAAGTGAAGGTCCAGGAAGAGAAGAATGAGGGAGGAGCATGACGACGGAGGAGTGGGGAAATGGCTGGCGCCGGAAGGTTAAAAGGCCAGCGCAGGAGGAGGGCCCGCGGGGAAGACACGAGCAGGCTGACCCCGGGGCTGAGATAACAGGGCGGTGGCCCGTACACCGAGGCGGAGCGGAGGGACGGGAGCCACCACGCGTGGTGGGATCGAGACCGTGAAGGTAAGAATAGGCAGCTGGAAGCAGGTGCAAGATAGGAGAAGCAACGACATCAATTTGGAGACGGGCGGACCGCCTCACTGGACAGTGTAGGAGGAGGGGAGCAGTAGGTGCTTCAGCTACAGACAATGAACAACTCGGCCAATGCAGTGCACTCATCGCTCTGGGGAGAGGACAACTCGTAAGAGGAAGTCGTCTGGGCGGGGGAAGCATGCTGAAGGGAGTATATGGCGCGAGGGAGTGAGAGGCAGCACAGCTCTGGCACAGGGGCAGAGCCGCTAAGCCCCGGCCTCAGGGCGAGAACCATGTACGAGGGCAAGATGTGATCGTACGTCAAGTGCGGATCAGGAGGACAGACTGCGAGGCGAGCGAGAGCGATGGACGGAGCGCGGGGGAACCCGCCCGACAATTCGGACGACCGGCTGCGGGACCTGCAGGGGAGAGGTCTTCTCGAGCAGGAGAGAGGGCCCAGGTCAAATGGCCTTCAGTCCTGGGTCAGGGATAGACCTGTTCAGGGCGACTGCGGAATCGCGGTCGCCACTACAAAGGCGGGGACCCCCCCCCCCCCCCCCGGTGGCCCACATGTCCTATGATGTGGACGGTGAGGACCATCGTCCACTCCGATCGGACAAGCGTGGATCGGAAGGTGAAGCAGGAGGGCCCAGTCAGCCGCCAGCCGAGGAGTTACGGCAGGGGCCATGGATGCAGGCAGCAAGCCACCTCAAGGGCCTAGACCACTGTGCCACACAGAGTGCAGGGAGTGTAGGCCGATAGAGGACACAGCAGAGCGAGTTGCAGCGAAAGTCGCAACTGAACAGGGACTTGTGGCTCTCTCAAGCACGGGGAGCCGACAACCCAAGGCGAAAGCAAGGCAGCCTACCTGGGCACTAGAAGAAACCACATCAACCATAATGTCAGGACACTATTCGAAGGAGTTAAGTGGAGAGATATGTCGCAAGAAGAACCAGGGAACAGCAAGCATGGGGAAACAGCAGAACACAGACATGCAAAAACAGGTATCCGTACTCAGCCACGCTAAACTGGAGCACAGAGGTAGGTGAGGAGGGCGGCCGAGGCGGAAAGAGCACTAGGCAGAACTTCTGCTAAAGTATGGAGTAAAGTGTTAAACCACCACTTCAACATCTTACCATGCAGGGGCCTATAAGCACCAGTAAAGTGCATACACCAACTATAGTATCAGGCAAACAAGATAACATAACAAAAGTCAATATGTGAAAGCCAACTATTACCCGCGGCAAAGTTTGCGGGGCCAATGGAGGCATAACCGTACTCGGACAACCACTCGCCTCCTGCAAAATTTTCGGCGGGACCCCCCCAACGATCTCTCCCGCAAATTTGCGGGTCAAGAACTCGGAAATGTGCCGCAGAGGGAATTCCGAATCCGAGGCACGCCGCAACCCAGCTAACTGCCGCCCAGCAAAATTTGCGGGACGGCGGACCGATGCTGGTCCGGCGTCTCCGAAAAAAGCGAGAGGAGTCGTCTAGGGAAATACCAAAAGGAGGCCCAGAAATAAAACCGACAAAGCGTCATGCTCCTTATGAACTCCAAGCGACGATTGATCATCAAGCTGAGCAGTGTGTTCTTCCTTGATAAATATGCCTGACTCCAACCGGTCAAGGGAGAGGCTTAAGGGAAGGGACCAGCACCATGGGGAGGAAGGAAATAACGGCACATCAGCCCTAGGAACCCACCTCATACCCATCAGAGATAGAGCAAAGCCCATGGAGAGAGAAGTGGCAAGGGAAGGGTGGTTTGAGGCAAAAAAAAAAAACAAACAGGGGCCCCCGTAGGGGTACCCGTCAGGTGATTGGGCAAAAGGGTATGAAAGGATGGAGGTGGGAAAAGCAGTAAAGGGGAAGCACAAAAACGCAGTAAATGAAACTGGCGAGAAAAAGGGTGGCCTAGCCGTGAGAGACGAGGTAATGTGTCAGAGGGCGGAAAAAAAACCCCTGTGGCGGGTGTGAGGGAGGGGCCCCCACAGTGGGTGTACCCCCAGGGATAATCACGAACCGACCTAAGCGCCGCAAGGCGTCTTGAGGACACAAGTGAAAGGCAGTAATCGAAACGGGGGGACTCGTCAGGAAAGTATAACGCTAAGTACATCGCGGCCAGAACGAACATAACCCTATGCAACCAGCACGCGCCAGCCTGTGCCAACGAAATCTACAGATCGTACAAACACAAACTGCATAACACGCTAGGCTATTGAAAATAATGAAAAACTCATAGTAGAGCATAGTAGCAATTCGCACTGAATGAGAAGACGAAAGCTAGGCTAACTAAAGAGCATAAAAAGCTAAACTATGCGCGGTACTAACAGGAAAAAAGAATAGTGTAAAAGAAAGAAAAGGTGGGGATATGGAATAAACAGCCATCACAACCGGAGGTAACGCCAGTGCGATAGGCCGCCGCGTACCTTCGCGGTAGCTATTTCCAATCACGCTTTCTCTTGGGGGGGGCGTCCTAAACTTATACACACTGATGCGGCAATTTACCAGGTGTGCCCTAGATCGACGGTGTAAAATACTGTCTAACAAAAAAAGAAGGCCCAGATAAGCCCGAAACGAACCTAAACAGGGTGTGAATTAAAGGAAGAATCAACAAAAAGCGACTAGCATTCAATGGGATGCGCGTGAATGAAAAAAAATGATGACAAGAGAGGGTCCGCTCATGCGTCAGCCCGTTCGAGTCAGGGATCTGATCAACATGTACGGGAAGCACAGTATGGGCCTTAAGCGGTAACTAAGGTAAACCCCTTTTTCTTGCTGCTTCTAATGCTTTTTTTCAGCCTTCGGTGGTAGTTTTGGTTAATGTCCCACGTCTGCCTAGAGCAAGATAAGGAGTAGACTCTAGACTCGTTTTTTTTAACTGTCGCGGATTGGAATGTAACGACCATAAGCATGATACAAAAATAGACAGATGTCGTCATTGGTTCAATTATGTTATATAGCCTTGACAGTTGGATGTTGCCACGACTACTAAGCAAATATCATGTTATATTATAGTGGTCCCCCCCATCATTGAAGCGGATTATGTCCTATTGCATAAGCTCCTCTTCTGACGTTGGATTGCCAAGACTACTAACAAATATAATGTATATTTTTGACTTAGTAAACGCCCCTATCCTTCATGACGATTATGGCTACCGGAGGTTTGAATCTTACCCCGCGGGCAGAGGAGCATAACACATAATTGAGGAGCCTTCAATGATGCATCAGTGCACCTTCCCACTCTTCGTCACAGACGACGTGAATTTTCATAGTTCACGGTGTAGGCGTTTGAATTCTATGTCGTCAGCGCAAGAGCACATAACAAATATTTGAGGAGCACCATTCATCATCATGAGCGCACAACGCAACCTCACTCATGGTTCTGTCATTAGTGAATTATGGGGTAATGTCCACCTTCACTACGAAAAAAAGTTTCGTAACTAAATAATAAAATCAATAAAAGAAAATAAGACATAACTTATTCATAAAGCTTCTCCATATACTCGTGGATGTACTTGTGTGGATATTTGACTCAGACGCTGACTTCAGGCTTCAGGGTCATTACTCTTCTCTCTGCTCTGCGCTCAGTACCTGCCATGAACGTTTCCTCGCCCACGGCTGCCAGCTGATTCCAGCAATATTGCTGCGTCGACGCTTGCAAGTCCCTCTGTGAGTTTTTCTCATTTGTTTACTTCTGGGATGTAATCGAGTAAGGTTAGGGATATGGCAGTAGCAGGAGTGTCACTAGGTGGCCGGGTCTCCGCGCTAGGTTCAGTGTGATTTGGAGTCGCTGTGTTTAGGGCACACCTATTTCGAAGGTAGATATACCCCTCGTGTCCGCGTGGGCGTGGTGACGCGTGATAACGTTTTGTGTCCGGCAGAGGGGGCTAAGCTAGCCTAGTTATCTTATTGGCAGTTGGACTATCGCTATACGGTTATCAGGCTGCTTTTTATCTTTCTGATGAAGTTGCATTCTTGGCTTCTTGTTTGTTTAACATGACGTTAGCTAGCGAGTATATTTTTTTCTTCACTTAGTGAAGTTTTTTCATAGGTAGACCGTGTGCGAGTCTATTGGCAATCCCGTCTCCGGGATTTTTTTCCTATTTTTTCTCCTACTGTGTGGTGATGTAGGTGATGGCACAGGCTGTTTCCTGTTTGTGATATGGTAACCGCGCGCAGTTTCTATATGTTTGTTTATGTATTACGACGATTTTAAGGATGATTTTAAGTGATTTACGCGTCTGCTCTAGGGCCTTAGCCAGCCTCTGTAAGGCTTTTGTTTTAACATGTACAAGTGTATTTATTTATTGTATATAAATTATAGTACTACTGTGGTCATGTGTGTCCTGGATTAGTTGTGTTTTGTGGCTTAATCCAGGGACTATTTGTGGTATACAGATTGGCGTTCTGGTTAGTGTGGGTAACATGTCGCTCTTTTCCGGCGGGTTTAATCGATATGCACCTGAGAAACATCCCAGGCGTGAGTTGGTTCCGAGATTTTAATCAGCGCGTGGTTAAAAATAGGCTAGGTTTCTCCCCGGCGAGTGTTGGGCTTGAGGGCATCTGCCGCCAAGGGAACTTTGCGTCTCTGTATGTAGGTGCCTGCTGTTTTCAAGGCTTAACTGTTGTGTTTCCTCCGTCGGAAGGATGGCGTATGCGACCGTTTAACTATGTAGTCATCGAGCAGGGGGTGACGAACCGACCAGCCTGGTTTTGAACTATGGTTTTTTTTTCTCTCCGCGTTTTTTTTTGGCAGAGCACAGTTGCTAAAAAGATATGCATGTTTTTGTTTGTGATTGGTCGTCTCCACCCTGGCGTATCTTTTGCAAAGAAGGTGGGGATAGTAAAAAAAAAAACAATTGCGGGTTAACATTAAATCTAAGGGTCTCTGAGGTGTGTTCGGGCAGGCTATTCGACGCGTCTACGTCCGTGGGGGCCAACCAATCGCCGGGGCTATGCCAACCGCGTATGTACTGGCTGCGTGTGGTGGGTGTGTGCCTTGTACAGCAAGAGGGTGGAGGAGCCCCCGTGTGTGACACGGCCGAATCAGACAAAGATCACAGAGACCAGTGGGAGGAAAACCGGATGCCGGTAAGCCGGCGGAGTTAGCAGTTACATCGCGGGAGCTCAAAACTCGATCCACAACGCAGAACCATTCCCCGGCCCCCGGCGCTTTCCCTGGGGGGCAGGCGGTTCCTTGGGAGGGCGCGCTATCTGTCACTGGGGTCAGGGGGCCGGGCGGGAATTGTGTGGCCACAGCCTATCAACCTGGTCAGGTCTACACACACAGACATCACACAGTTTTTACCTACATACCGAGAAATGACTCTCCGGCAGTGTACCAGTTTCTTTTCTCGAAGACTTCTTCTAGCCGAATAGGACATTGAGAGCGAAAGCCCCAGGATCCACGTACACATAGCCATATGTCCAAACTTGCTCAAAACCGCCATCACTGTCAGCTCGGCGAGTCGCCATAATAAGGGCAGTTCAGCTTTCTCTGACAGATTCTATGCGCGGAATCGTGGACCCACTATGGCATACCTGACACAACAACTTGCCTCCAAGAAACACTAGCACAAACACTGACCTGTTCTCTGGATCTGGCTCAGTAAAGCACCTGGATGCCATCCTCTGCCAGTCAATATCCTCTCCCAGCAAATCCCCACCTTAAAACCCGGTCCGCAACCTCTCCTCCCCAATCCCACCTAGCCTTCCCATATCATCCACTCCCCCCAGATAGAGTAACCAGTCACCCTAAAACGCCGTCCACAAGCTCTCGGCTCCCTAACTCCACCTAACTTCCGCATGATCCCCTCCACATCATCCTGATATCCTCAAACTCAACAGCACAAACACACCCCATCCACATCGCGCCATCTAATCCATTCACGAACGCCCCATCTCCTGCTCCCCATGTCCCCCGCCCCCATGCCTGCACCCATCCAATCCCAAGCCCCGTCCACATCACCCGCACCCCACCCCATCCTCGTGCAGTGCAGCATCCCCAAACATGAACATCGTCGCACATAATCTTAACAATAAGCAGATTCTTCAACTGCAGCCTGGAACATGGCTGCTGGTGCATCAAATCACAAAGAACACACCCCAAATCTCTCACACTTCATCAAACAACACAACATACACATTGCCATCTTACAAGAAAACAAAACTCTGCACAACACAAAAAACACCCACATTTCATAATTTCACCACCATCAGACAAGAACGGGCTGTCGGCGGGGGCGGTGGACTCATCACCCTGGTACACAAAGAAATATCATACAAGTACGACAGTGTACACCAATAAATCCCCCCACTCACCATGATAACACAACAGAAATACAGTCAATTAAAATACGCAATGGCAACAACTCCAACATAACCATCATAAACACATACATCCCTCCCCAAACATCCCCTACAGTTACCAAATGAATACACTCAGACCACACTTCAAACAACACCCCACACACACCCCACACATCATCCTGGGTGGTGACTTCAACGCCAAGATGTCGGCCTGGTTGGTCGACAACCCCGACACAGACAGAGGGCTGGTACTACAAAACCAAACCGATAACCTCATCATCCTTAACGACATCCATCAACATACCCATATTCCTCACCAAGCCCTCTATAACCCGCGCTCAGACATAATTTTGACCCCGCAGGAATACCCAAGCCCAGCCTATCCTGGAGGGTGGTCAGAACCTTAGGCTCTGACCACCTTCCCCGATCATTATCACCACCAAAACCAGACTCACCCCAGGTAGCCACAAACACACATACACCAATTATAAAAGAGCTAACTGGGAAGCATTCACAAATGAGACAGAACAACACTTCACAACTCTAAACAGTACACCCATCACTAACATCAACAATGCTGTACACATACTCAATAAAACTATCAAAACAAAGCCCTGAACAAGACAACACATTCCAAGAGGTAACAGGAAAATACACAACCCCAACTTCACACCAGAAATTCAAAACCTCATCGAGAACTGCGACATATCAAAACACTCCCCAGCACCCCACACAACTAAACATCACAACACAACAAAAGAAATCTCACCAAAACAGCCCACCAACCAAATACAAGAACAAAACTAAACTAAATGGAATAACTTCCTACAAACACTTGATCACAAAACAAACCCCAAAAAACTCTACAAAAAACACTAAACAGCAAACACACTTAATCCAACAGCAACACAACACAATCACATGCTGCAATCACAACAACAGACTCTACTCATTCATGTAAACAACAAGCAAACACTCTCATCAATCACTTTTCACATGTCAGCCACCTAAAACCTCACAAAGACGACCGACGTGTCATCCGACGTAAGAGACATTCGAATCCTCCCACCAATCACCAGACAAAGCATATCATCAACAATCTCAAGCACTCACCCGCCTGTGGCCTAGACAACATAAGCAACATACACCTCAGACACCTGGGACCACAAGGCATACAAGCACTCACTAACATATCAAACTACAGCTATTCACACAACACAATACCAGACATTTGGAAGCATGGTATCATCATCACATTCCCCAAACCCAACAAAGACCCCACGCTACCCTCCTCGCACCGCCCCATCACACTTCTTTGCTCCCCCTCCAAAGTCATGGAACGCCTAGTATTACAACTAATTACACCTGACCTACCCCTAGCTCCAACACAACATGGCTTTAGGCCACTGCACTCCACAAACACTCTTCTCACAGACCTTACACAAAGAGCTTTCGACGGCATCAACTCAGCTAGACCACCACACAGATCACTATTAGCCACACTCGACATTAGTAAAGCCTTCGATGCCATCCCCCGCCACAACCTAACAAACAAAATCTACAACACAAACATGCACAACAACACAAAAAGGTGGCTGGCCAACTTCCTAGCTAGCAGGCAGATGTGCACACGTATCTTTTGCCGGTCAGTCATCTAAAATCAGAAACTTTCCAAACGGAGTCCCACAAGGATCCGTCCTATTGCCCGCACTCTTCAATCTGTACATGCACGATATAACTACACCCAATACGCCCCAAATAAACTTAGCCTCCTATGCAGATGACATAACACTCACATGCACACACCATGACCCAAAAAGATCAACAGATCTCCTTCAAACCCTATCTCAACACACTACATGGTTGGTGCACTACAAACAGACTTAATCTAGCCCCAGCCAAAATCCACCGCAACCCTGCTCACAAGTTGGACAGGAGAACACGAATACATCCATCAACTCACCATAAACAACACACCCCTAAAACATACACACACACCCAAAATCCTAGGAGTAACATATGATACTCATATGACATTCAAAACCGCACACCACAAACATTAAAAAGAAACTTACACCCAGACTTAACGCCCTCAGGTCACTTGCTCACACAAAATTTGGACACAACAAAGAAACTACCACCACAGTATATAAACAATACATAAGATCAGTGATGGAATACGCAAGCCCAGCCTGGGCTTCTAACCTAGCTGAAACACATCATAAGACCTTACAGACTATTCAAAACAAAGCCCTGAAGATCATTACAGGCTGCACAGCTACTGCACCCACAGATCACCTACATCAAGAAACCAAAATCCTCAAAGTCAAAGACCATCTGGACATGAGAGGCACTCAATTCCTGGCAGCAGCCTCCACGAACCAAGACCACCCACTAAACTACATGGCAACACACCCACAGACACCAAGAAATATCAAAACAACACCCAGCACACGGTATCACACACAATTATTGTCCTCTCTCCCTCCCTGCCCACCCCGAACCAACTTCCAGAAGCACATCCATACTCATATCTCTCACCGATCCATCCACTCACTCACAGACAACACGCAGCTGCATGCACGACCTCCCGAAATCCATCCTTCCGAATCCTCCCTTCCTCGCGAGGACAGAGTCCACCTGGCCATGCTGAGATGCGGACACCATCCAGCTCTCCTGAGCTATCAGAAGAGACTGGATGACTCCGTTGTCGACGCCTGCCCGGGATGTAACACAGCACCCCATACCATTAAACACATCATAGAAGACTGCATTTCACACAACCACTTACGCCAACAACACAATCTACACTCAATGAGAGCTCTGTGGGAAAGCCCGATCGTGGCCATGGCCTTTCTCAGGGACTCGGGGCTGTTCGGCCAGGCAGCTTAGGGAACAACAACAACAACAACAACAACATTAAATTAATTTCACACCCGGCGGTTGAACCTTGGGTGGGTGGGATTAACGGATTTGCAATTCGGTGGGGTTGGCCAGACAATTGAGGGATACAATTGGGTATCGAGGCCTTCAAATTACGGCGATCTATGAAGGCTTCGAGAGAAGTCAGATCTAAAGATTAAGATAGGCTTACCCTTTTAACTGCGATATAATGAGGCAGGCGTCTTAATATGGGTTTCCGGTGAACAAAAAATCACTGGGAAGACTGCGTCATTTATAAAGATATGCTCGTCTTTATATCATGTCAGAGGATATTCTTAAATCTTTTGGACAAGTAAAGATATTCTAAAATCTTTACATATGAACCTACAGGGTAACAAGAGGTAATAGTGGTGTATTACGTCTCGTTGCCCGGCGGTTCATTAACACTTGTGTTAGAACATTTTGGGGTAACCTTATGATCATTAATTCCTGGAAATTTTCTTTTTTCCAGGGCGGAGTTCCGGCGGGTCAACAGAGGACCAGGAGAAGCCCGGGGGTGGGTTAGCTTTTCTCCAGTCTCTGTCATGGCTACACTAGACCCTGTTTTTTGCTCTGTGCTTAACACCCTCCTGTTCAGGGATCCCTATTTTTGCGCATACACTGTGCATCAGATGCGTCAAATGCTTGGACCGGTCAAGGGGTTTGTGGGTGACTAAGAATTGTGCTTTTTGTAGTCAGTTAAGTATCAAAGTCTTACAGCACGATAATCAGGCCGCGGCGGTTGCATTGCGCGAGGTCAAACAACTCCTATCTACTTATGCTAGTTCAGTGGCTCATAAAGCTCTTCAGTGCGATAACGTAGTTCTGTGGGAACGATTGATTGTTCAGCATCCCCCACTTAAACGTCCCCCTTCTAAAAGTAGAGTAAATGTGCGTAAGTCGGCAGAGACTGGGCAGGGTAAACTGCTTATTCCCTCCCCCGGCACATCTAAGAGATCTCGAGAGCCGACACCCCCGGCGACAGCTTCCAAGTCAAGATCGAGGTCCAGGTTAAGGTCTCCCCTCCGACAGCAGACACATAGTCACTCTACTTCACCTTCGAAGAAGAAGAGCAAGGAGGAGAAGACCAAGGACAGTCCTAGTGTGAAATCAAAGTCAAGGCGAAGTCACAAGTCTTCAAAAAAGGATACTCATGTACGAAAGGCCTCCCGGCATTCGCCGGAGCCTCGTACCTCGCTTTCTGCCTCTACTCCCGACATGTCTCATGTCCAATCTGACAGGTCGGGAGTGGAGTCAGAGACTGGTGGGGGATATACCGGCGGACAGGTTATCACCAAATATTATTCCCAGTTCACATGTACCAGCTTTAGATTTAGAGAGTTCTACCAGAAGTTATAACCCTCTAGAGGGCTCGAGTGAGGGCTCAGTAATTGGTGTGGTACCTAGCTCACAAGTGAGTTCCGGCCAAGACCGGGGAGTTTGGAGGTACTCCCAGCCATGGAGTGACGGCTCACATCCTTCTCATACAACACAGGTAGTGGCAGACGTCCACCGGGACGCTGAGATCCCATCGTCCATCCCGGACTTAACATGGCAGCATGAGGGGGTCCCGGCTTCGGCGGAATCCTCTCCCGAGAGGCCGGAGGAAAGGGATGAGGGTTCTATAATTTCTGAGATGGAGGTTCAAGAGTCAGGTTCATTGATAGACGACTCTCAGAGTAGGAATGATTCGCCACATAGTTCATCCTCTGCTAAATTTGTCACAGCTGATGAAATTAATGGGTTACTAGCGAATGCACTAACTAAGTTTTTTGGCCAGCAGCCGGAGACTCCTACAGTTGGTTTGGGAGCTTCCACGACAGCATCGAATGTCCGACCTCTGGCTACTTCCATTGCTTTGACACAAATTCCGCACCCTCCCCTGTATCACCTACTATTGTTACTAGGCCAACTTCGGCGGCACTGACTACTTCCAATGTGAGAGTAGTAGCAGATGTAAATCCTCCCCTTTAGACAAGGCACCGGTCAGAAAGGGAGCTATGCCCCTCTTATACGGGCCGGATGAGTCATGGGTAACAATGTTCCCAGCATAGCCAGAGGTAGCACAGTCCACTATGTCGGGGGAGCTTCCGGTACCACGTGAGTGGGTAATCCAAGGGAATAAATCTAGGAAGTTACGTGCTTTAGATATTCTAGGAAATGTACTTGATGTTAATATTAAGGCCATTCCTAACTATTATCACCATGATTATTTTGTGTATACTTCTACACCTGCCCTACCCTCTGCGTCAGCTTCAAAACTGTTTTCGGACTGGACCAAGCATGACGGTTTCAATGATATAAAAGCACTGTCAGCTCTAACACCAGAGTTAGGTTTAAAGACGTTCACAGACACAGCCGCAAATCCAGTTTTGAAGGTGGAGCAGTTGGGTCTGGGACCTTGGGTGGAATGGGAAGTGGAGGCTCAGAACTTTGCAACAACTTTTACCTCTAAATCTTCGCACCAAATTCCACAAGAAAGCCATTCTTGGTTCTCTCTGCCGGTATTCTCTGCCGGCGGAGTTCCCTCTGCATTATTTGCATTTTTAGCTGCCCCTAAAATTAATATATGCGAGCTTAAAGATCACTTTTTTACACTGTCCACTGCTCACCTAGACCGGGAGTTTAGGCTACGTGGGAAGACATATAGACTGTTTTCCCAGTATATTGTCACACAACAGGTAGCGAAGTCAATGCTAAGATATGCTCAGGCAATCGCGGACGCGGAAGTCCGAAAGGCTATCGAACTGTCTAGATGCTTGCTACTCCAGACTTCTATACAGTCACTGGGAGATATCCGTACAGCCTTGCTAGAGGCGGTGCGGGCAAGACAAGATCTAAGGATGTCTCTCGTGAGAAAGCTCCCGGATAGGATTGCAAATCAAGTGGTAATGTCCCCTGTTCTAACTGCCTCTTTAATGTCCCGGATGTGGAGAACAGTGTTCAACATGGCTCAGGCCTTTAAGCACAGTCCCGCCCCATCTAAGAAACCTGCTTTCAATTTTACCAAGCCCAAACCAGTCGCAAAAAATCAACCTGGTGGGGCAAAGCCCTTTCATCTGCCTAAGTCCTCTTCCACCCAAAGTCAGGCTCAGTACAGATACAAGCAAGGACAGTTTTCAGGTAATCATAAAGGACAGAAGAATCAACGACCAGGCCAGGGCCCGTCTCCGACCAAACCCGGCCAGTCATCAAAGCATATACCACCACCACCACCACCAAAAAACTAGGGTCTCTCTCACTCCCAGGGCCAGTCTTCCGGCGGGTGGATCAGAGGGTAGTCCAGCCGGCGAACCCTTGTCTGCTAAGTGGGTCGTTCCGGGCGTGTCATCGCGCATGGCCATTAACCCTCCAGCCCCGGCTATGTATTATATATATATTCCCCGAAACCCGGGGGTTTTGGCCGAAAAACGTCTACGCCTAGGCTACCGCATCTTTGTTATTTGGCTTGCTTCCGCATTCCCGCACATCCCCAAGCGTAGATGTGTTTTGTACCTGTAGAATGGCGTTAAGTAGAGCTCTCTAAGTCAACTGGTTCAGTTGTGATGATGATTTCATTGGAGATAACTTTATGGCAAAAACAGCCACTTTACACTACTTTTCGATACTTAACAATAACATACAGGCACACACGAACAAGCGACGCTCTCCTTCTTGTGGCGGGAGATGCGAGGCGTCGGTCCAGCCGGCTGTTGTTTACATGCGTCGGACGGACGCCACGCACACCAAGCTCACAGGCTTTCAAGCACTGGGGGCCTCAGAGCCCTTCCGGGTTGCGCGGACTGAGTTTTTTATGGGTGTTTAAGAGCTCTTCCGGGTCTGATAGGTTAAACACATGGGCGAGGATGGTGGCACGCAAATGCATTACCTGGCAGTGGCTCCGGCGACCTCGCTTACGTCAGCCGACAAAGGCAAATTTTGTTTCATTAGAGGTGGAGTCACTGATCCAAGAGATGATCGCCAAGAATGTCATAATCCCGGTCCCTCAAAATTACCCAGTATTTACGTCCAAACTTTTTTTGTGGCCAAAAGGGACAGTGTTCAGATGAGGCCGGTTGTAGACCTGTCTTATCTGAACCTCCACATTCACAACGTTTCCTTCCGGATGCTGACAGTGAATCAAATCAGGCTAACACTTCCGCCGGAAGGGTGGATGTGTTCTTTAGACCTGACAGACGCGTATTGGCACGTCACGGTAAACAAAAGGTTTCAACGATTTCTGGCCTTACGAATAATGCATCAGACTTATGTCTTTCAGAGGATGCCGTTCGGATTGAACCTAGCACCTCGCTTATTCACGAAATTAGTCCGGCAAGCCCTGATGCCCATGTTAGAACAAGGGATCAGGATTTTGTGGTATCTAGACGACTGGCTGGTGGTGGCAGAGACGGAACAGTTATGCATCAATCATGTCAACATAACATTAAATCATGTAAAATCTCTAGGATTCAAGGTAAACCCGGTAAAGTCAAACCTTGTTCCCTCACGAGTGGTCCAGTGGATAGGGCTGGTCTGGGACACAGCTGCTCTCACTCTGAGTCAGAGTGTGGACAATCGGAACAGGTTTCGCAAGAAACTGTTTATGTTTCTTCACAGTCTGACTACGACACGGAGAGTCTGGGAATCTTTGGTCGGCTCTCTCAACTGGATTCAACTAACTGTAAAGTTGGGCCGGTTGAAAATCAAACATTTAATATTGAAGGGCAACAAATTTTGTCCACTATTGCCGGCGGAAACATTATGGCCCATCCCAAAATTAATACACAGCTTACTAGCGGTCTGGGGCGAAGAGGGAAACATTGCACTCGGTCATGTCATGGACCTCTCCTCCGCCGACGGTATGGGTAGACACGGATGCGTTAGGAACGATAGGTTGGGGCTTTCAGTCAAACCACGGGCATCAGGGTCAAGGGCTTTGGTCCCATTCAGAAACCTCCCACATCAATGTCAAAGAGTTACTAGTCCCCTTGTATTTCCTTCAGGCTCACGGCTCTACTTTACGGGACAAATCGGTGGCCTTCAGGATGGACAATCTGAATGCGGTTCACTGCATTCAGAAACAAGGGTCAACGAGATCTCGGAAGTTGCTAAACGTGTCAGAAAAGATTTTTGTTCTAGCCGACAAGCTGAACATTCATCTTCATGCATCTTATCTCCCAGGCGTAGCAAACGTCTGGGCAGACGCTCTGTCTCGGAGACAGAGCACAACAGTAGAATGGGCGCTCAAGCAAACCATTTTCGACATAATGATTGCGGAGCCTTACCGTCCACAAGTGGATCTGTTTGCGTCCGAGGAGACTCACAAACTCCCGCTGTACCTCACTCGCCGGACAATAACGCCGGCGGGAGGACCCGACGCACTGGTGACGGCCTGGATCATGTGGAGTTCCGTTTATCTGTTTCCGCCACCAGACGCTTCTCTAATGTGCCACGTAGTAAACAAACTACAGGATTATCGGGGCGTAGTCTCGTTAATCGCGCCCCTGTGGCCGGCGTAGTTGTGGTACCAGCAATTGAAAACGTGGTGCCCGAACCGGTGTCGCTCCTGGTCGGGTATTTCCACTTAGACACGATTGGCAACCTAGAGACCTCGCTGACTTTTGCATTATGGACATTCAGGAGGCCAAGTGGCTAACATCGTATGGTAGAAACATGACCGATAAATTCATGAGTCAATATTTCCAATCTACAAAGAGACAGTATCAATCGCACTGGCAGTCCTTTACTTCTTGGATACTTAGGACAGAACAAACCGTACCTTCGGTGGATTTGGTTTTTAATTATTTAAACTATCTGTTCGAGCAGAAACGTCTATCTGTAGTAACGTTAAAAAATTACTTAACAGCGATTAGGATGCCATTCTTTGACCTTACAGGTCTAACCATACCACTAGCGGAGGAAACAGGTTTCATGAGAGCATGTGTTAAACTCCGCCCACCTCCCCGTCAGCTCATGCCTACCTGGTCTCTGGACAAAGCGTTGTCTTTACTTCATTCCCGTCTGTACCAAAATACTGCAGATTTTGACTTACTTTTAAAAAGGGCAGTATTCCTTATGGCTTTGGCTACCGGGAATAGGGTATCTGAGCTGGCGGCGATGAGCAACACACCTAATTGCATAAGGTTTGGTAGGCTCAATGAGTGTATCCACATTGCACCTTCCCCAGGGTTCATCGCCAAAAATGAACACAGTGAACACGTGTTTTCAGAGTTCACGGTACCGGCGTTGAAAAGGGGAAAAGTGCACTTACAGTTTCTTACAGTAGATCCTCTGGAAAAAGGCAAACTATGCCTGTGTATCCAGCTCAGTACCAGTACTTGCACTGCTGCGGTCGTTCACGGTGTTGGCGGCGGCGGTAGCAGACGCAACATTTTTACTATTCTGTATTTTTGTTTTATAATCAAACTTCAAATCTTGTCTTCCCCATGCTTTATCAAGATTACTTTCAAACTCCCTTATTGATTCGGAATCGACTACATACTGGGGCAGTGCGTTCCACTCATTTACCACTCTATCACAAAATGAGTTCTTTGCCTTCTCAAGCCTATTTCTTTCTTTGTAAATTTTCTTAGAGTGTCCTCTCGTTCTTGTTCCCTCCCGCATCAAGAAGATACCTTCACACACATCCTCATCGTACTTTCCTGACACTATCTTAAAAGTTTCTTATTATATCCCCTCTCTTTCTCCTATATGCCAGTGTCGGAAGCCCCAGTGTCCTCAACCTCTGCTCATAGCCCGCGTTCTTCAACGTTGGTACCAGCTTGCTAGCTCTCCTCTGCACTTTCTCCACTGCTTCTATATCCTTTACCATATATGGAGCCCACACCTGGTTCGCATATTCCAGGTGTGGCCTAACCAGCGCTGTATAGAGATTCCTGAAGATTTCTTCGTCAAGTGACACAAATGTCCTCCTTATCAGCCCTACAATTCTATTGGCTTTGTTTATCTTTTCCGCTAAATGTTCTGAGAAATTTAACTTATTGTCTATCACTACTCCTATATCCTTTTCTGCATTCACTTCCTCCATCGCTTCATACATACTGTATCCTACCTTGTCTATCTTGCTGGTCCCAATCCGCATGTACTTGCATTTTTTTGGATGAAAAGGCATTAACCAATGCTCAGACCATCCCTTCATGCCCTCCACATCTCCTTGAAGCAAACCCATATCTTCCTTACTCCTCACTCTTCTATACAGTTTAGTGTCATCCGCATCCAGGTATACCTCACTTCCATTAGTTATAACTTCAGGCAAGTCGTTGATAAATATAACGAACAGCAGTGGTCCCAACACAGATCCCTGAGGTACCCCACTTGTAATTTCCCTCCACCCCGAGCCTATTCCATTCACCAGTACCCTCTGTCTCCGATCTTTCAGGAAGGCTTCTATCCATTTCACACATTTCTCCCCTATATTATAGCTTCTAACTCTCTATTAACCTTTTATGTGGGACCTTATTGAAGGCCTTCATAAAATCGCAATATACCACGTCTATTACATCACCATCTTCTAGAATTTGCATCCAATCATCTACCACCTTAATTAGCTGTAGTACCGTCGACCTCCCCGGCAAGAATCCGAACTGTCTCCCACTGAAAAGTTGGTTTGACTTCATATGATCCATTATTCCTTCTCTAATTACCGTTTCCATTAGTTTACACACAACACTTGTCAAACTGACTGGTCTATAATTCCCTGGGTCATTTCTCTTTCCCTTCTTAAATATAGCTGTTATTTTTCGCCTCTCTCCAGTCCATCGGGATTTGTCCTGTATTAAACGATACCTCAAATAACATTTTCAATGGCTCTACTAACATCTCCCCTCCTTCCTTTATGATTCTTGGGTGTATCCCATCCGGTCCCGGTGACTTACTTCTGTTCATTTTTTCTATAGCCCTTCTTATTCTAGCATGGGAAAACTCTATTAGTTCTAGTGCCGGTGCCTGTTTGATGGGAATAGTAGGCACTGCATCCTCCGACTCCACTGTTAGTATTCCCCCAAAGTATTTCCCCAGCACCTCTGCTTTCTCCTTATCAGTCTCCGCTCTACTCCCATCATTCAACCCCCCTACCAGCTCTGGGATCCCTACTCTTCTTGTTAACTTTTCCTGAATGTACTTCCAGAATAATTTTGGATTATCCTTCACATTTCTAGCTATCTCTCTCTCCCTCTCCTTCACCCCCCTCCTTGTTTCCCACCTTAATTTATTGTTTATTTGTCTGCGTTCCAGATCCACTTCCTTAGCCTCTATACTAGACCCCCTGTTTTTTTTTAACAATTTTAATCTTTCCCACAATCGTTTCTTTCTTCTAATCAATATCCAAAGCTTTCTTTTCATTGGCAATTCTGGGTTAGTTCTTTTCCTCAATTTTGTTTTATCCTTATATTCCATTACTGGTACACTTTTGGATACAGCATTCTCCAGTTTGACTCTAATTTTCCTCCACATTCCTTCAGCGTCTTCACCGTTCAAGTATTCCCCCCAGTCAATGTCCAAACACCGTCTCAGCAGCTCATAATCTGCTCTATCATACATGTATATTTTTCTATTGCTTCTATTATCCCTCTCTGATTTAATGTTACAACTAAAGCTTATACAGGCATGGTCACTACGACCTATAGGGCTATCCACATTAACATGTTCCACTATATCCTCTTCATTGCTAAAAATCAAATCAAGTACACTCCCCTGCGTCCCATCTCTATATCTTGTCATCTCTACAATATGTTGCGTTAAAAAACAATCTCTCACTTTCTCTATAAACTTATTTTCCAGGCTACCCTGTCCCGCTGGAGTAGTACAATTTGCCCAGTTGATCCTTGGCAAATTGAAATCTCCAATCAACATTTTATATTTGTTCTCTCTATTATCTATCTCCTCCATTGCTTTCAGTAGGTTATCATCCTCTCCCCTGCTATTATTTGGGCTTCTATATATAGAGGCAATTAGAATTGATCCTCTTACACATTTTACTTCAATACACAAATACTCACAATACTGCTGTCTCATATCCACCTCATTAACCTTGAGCTCTTTTCTTACATAAATAAACAGTCCTCTTCCAACCTCTGCTCTAATAGCATTTCTCTCATATAACTCAAAACCCTCCAAACTATATTCCACCAGTTCCCTTTCAATTCTAGCATTTTTTGGTCTTACTTCCTGTAGGGCTATGACATCCGGTTTTTCCTCTTCATCCTGCAACCTACATATCAGTTCTCTTTTCTTGTCCTGGGTAAACACATCCACATTACTAAACATAATCCTTAATCCATCTACCATTCCTTCAGCAATTACACCATCCCGCTCCTCCAGTCCGTACCCTACTCCCCCGTTAGCACTACTGGGTCTGCCTCTTTGTCTCCTGTCTCTCCCTGTGACACCTCCACCCCGTTCTCCTCCTCTGTCACAACTCCCATCACATTCTCTCCCATCCCTGATCTCCCCCTCCCTTCTACTCTTATAAACCACTTCCTCTCTTTTCCGTCCCTCACTCTCCAGTAAAAATTTCTCTTATCCTCCTCATCCAACTTTCCATTATTTTCATCAGCCTTTTCTTGTAATTCCTTAATTTTTTTCCTTTGTTCTATACTCAAATCCTTCTTTAGTCTTATGTGTTTCAGTTTATCATTTGTATTTAGCCTCCAACTAAAATTTGTTACAGTCTCCGCCACTACCCTAGTTTTAAACTGTACCCTTATAGGTTTCATCTCTCCCCTTTTATATCTACCTATCCTACTGACCTCCTCCACCTGCCCTTCCCATCCATATTCGTCCTCATCCACACCTTTCAAGACCTCCTTCACTGTCTCCATATCCCTCACTTTTCTCACTCTCACTCAACCTGTCCCAAAGAAGGGTGACCGCTCTCAACCCTCCAACTATCGTCCAATTGCTCTTATCTCTTGTCTTTCTAAAGTTTTTGAAACTATTCTTGCTTCCAAATTTCTTAAGCATTTCTCTTCTCATAATCTGCTCTCAGATCGCCAGTATGGCTTCCTTAACCCTTAATTAGCGGCGAGCAACATAAGTCGAGTTAAATAAAGCTGGACTATGTGGCGGCGCTCGACATAACTCGAGTGGCAATTTCAGCACGTAATGTGGCTGAGAGAGAGAGACAAGTGGTGGCAGGAGACTAGCGAGCGTATGACTGCTCCAGACCACCGCGGCGAACCTACTGACACAAATCTCAGCTCCCTCCTCCCTCTCTCACTCGCTACATACTCAATTATGTACTGAAAGTACCGAATTACCTGCTTTTTGCACTCGCGTTGCACGGTTATTGCAAGAAAACTATCCATCATACAAGGATCGTTATGGTGTCATTCGAAAGCTCTGTTTATGCCCTTTCAGGGATAGGTACTTGTTTTACGTTCTGGGTCTTATTTAGGCATGAAAATGATCACGTAAACAGCCCTATTTTGGCTAAAAACACCCCGCTGTGCGGTACACATAAATAAACCGCATAGGCCGCTCGTAAGGTGTTAAGGGTCGCTCTACTGGTGATCTTCTTTCATATCTTACTAACTCTTGGTCATCCTCCTTTCGGGACTTCGGTGAGACTTTTTCTATTGCACTAGACATATCGAAAGCCTTCGATAGAGTCTGGCATAAATCTTTAATTTCTAAACTACCCTCCTTCGGTTTCTATCCCTCCATCTGTGCCTTTGTCTCTAATTTCCTTTCTGGCCGTTCCATAGCTGCGGTTGTGGACGGCCATTGTTCACTTCCTCACCCTATAAACTCCGGTGTTCCTCAGGGCTCTGTCCTATCTCCTATTCTCTTTCTAATTTTTATAAATGATCTCCTTAACTGTACCTTAATTCCCATCCATTCATACGCAGACGACTCAACCTTACACTACTCCATTAGTTTTTCAGAACGCCCCAGCCAGCAATCCCTCAACGACAAACGTAATGAAGCCATAGAACTCTTAAATTCTGATCTAAATACTATTTCCAATTGGGGCAGAGAAAACCTTGTTAACTTTAATGCTTCCAAAACCCAATTTTCCATCTATCTACCCGTCAGGATCTCCCAGCGGACTATCCCTTATTCTTCAACAATACAAAATCAACCCTTCATCTTCTCTCAATATTCTTGGTGTCTCTTTTTCTTCTGCTCTCATTTGGAAGGACCATATTACCAGTCTTGCTAAGGCAGCCTCCCAGAAGCTGGGTGTGCTCAACCGCCTTAGGGGGTTCTTTTCCCCTGCACAGCTTCTTGCTCTGTACAGGGGCATAGTGCGCCCTTGTATTGAGTATTGTTCACATGTGTGGGGAGGTTCCTCTCACACCGCTCTCCTAGACAAAGTTGAAAGGAAGGCCTTTCGTATCATTAACTCCCGTCCACTCACCAACTCTCTGCAATCTCTCTCTCCGCCGCAATGTTGCATCTCTCTCGCTATTCTATCGCTACTATAATAATCAGTGTTCCTCAGAGCTATCCCAGTGCATACCACCTCCTTTACGTAGGGCACGTGGTACCCGTCTTGCAACTCAATCCCACCCCTACTCTGTGCAACTCTCCAACCCAAGAGTGAAACGTTACTCTCAAACTTTCTTCTACTCAACATCTGAGCTCTGGAACTCTCTCCCAGAATCAGTCTTTCCCTCTTCCTATGACTTAAATTGCTTCAAACTCCGTGTGTCCAGGCATTTTGGCTCGAACGTCCCTTGATTTTGGCCCTGTCACTCTTTCAACTATGGGGGAGGCACTCGCTATAGGCAGTTATGCCTTTTGCCTCCCTCAATCACATAGAAAAAACAAAAAAACAAAAAAATTATCATTCATATGAGTCTCTATATCTCCATACAATATTACACCCCTCCATGGCCATGTCCATGGCCTCCCTCACGACACTCTCCTTGTTCTTCATGACCCCTACAACTGCACTCTCAAAACTTTTTTTGGTCATATTAATTTCTTCCTTGCACCATAATTTATGTCCAGTGCAAGCGCTAACCAAATATTTGAGAGTAGCACCTCTGAATCAACAGGGTGTTTATGGGTGTCAAGTACGGGCAAACGCGTAATGAAACGTAAAATAGCTTCTCTCCTAGTCGAAGTCATTCAAGAGAGTAATCCCGGCGTCGTGGGAAGAGCCCACGATTTACGCAAATGGGCGGCCTCTTTGCGTTTCCTTAAGAATTTTTCTGTTGAGGACATAGCGTCCACGCACCTATGGTCCTCTAATCATACGTTTTTGACTCGATACCTTTCAGTAGCTCTAGACAGACCTTCCATGCCATGTATAGCTTTAAGGCAGAGGGTCTAGGTGGCCTCTAAGTCACTTATTGTTTAGATTAAGAAAAGAGGGGGGGGGGTGCAGTCAGTGTAACATAGGACACCCTAGACCCCGCCGGAGTATGTGTACGGAGCATACGAGCTGTGATACTGTACGTAGGTGTTGTGATATAAAATTTCTCTGTAGTATTCATTACAGGAAATTGTGCTAAAGTACAATAGTAGTAAAACAACAATTCTTGTTGTAAGTAGTTTTGGCTGTGAAGCAATATCATTTTAAGAAATCTCAGTAGTTGCGACTGCGAATTTTATTTTTGATGTAAGTACTTCTGCATAAGTACAAGAGTTCAGTACTTCTGCGAAAGTACAAAAGTTCATTTTATGTTTGGGTATATTTTTTAGGAATATATCCACTAGTTTAATGGGGTCAAACCAACTTTTCAGTGGGAGACAGTTCGGATTCTTGCCGGGGAGGTCGACGGTACTACAGCTAATTAAGGTGGTAGATGATTGGATGCAAATTCTAGAAGATGGTGATGTAATAGACGTGGTATATTGCGATTTTATGAAGGCCTTCGATAAGGTCCCACATAAAAGGTTAATAGAGAAAGTTAGAAGCTATAATATAGGGGAGAAATGTGTGAAATGGATAGAAGCCTTCCTGAAAGATCGGAGACAGAGGGTACTGGTGAATGGAATAGGCTCGGGGTGGAGGGAAATTACAAGTGGGGTACCTCAGGGATCTGTGTTGGGACCACTGCTGTTCGTTATATTTATCAACGACTTGCCTGAAGTTATAACTAATGGAAGTGAGGTATACCTGTATGCGGATGACACTAAACTGTATAGAAGAGTGAGGAGTAAGGAAGATATGGGTTTGCTTCAAGGAGATGTGGAGGGCATGAAGGGATGGTCTGAGCATTGGTTAATGCCTTTTCATCCAAAAAAATGCAAGTACATGCGGATTGGGACCAGCAAGATAGACAAGGTAGGATACAGTATGTATGAAGCGATGGAGGAAGTGAGTGCAGAAAAGGATATAGGAGTAGTGATAGACAATAAGTTAAATTTCTCAGAACATTTAGCGGAAAAGATAAACAAAGCCAATAGAATTGTAGGGCTGATAAGGAGGACATTTGTGTCACTTGACGAAGAAATCTTCAGGAATCTCTATACAGCGCTGGTTAGGCCGCACCTGGAATATGCGAACCAGGTGTGGGCTCCATATATGGTAAAGGATATAGAAGCAGTGGAGAAAGTGCAGAGGAGAGCTAGCAAGCTGGTACCAACGTTGAAGAACGCGGGCTATGAGCAGAGGTTGAGGACACTGGGGCTTCCGACACTGGCATATAGGAGAAAGAGAGGGGATATAATAGAGACTTTTAAGATAGTGTCAGGAAAGTACGATGAGGATGTGTATGAAGGTATCTTCTTGATGCGGGAGGGAACAAGAACGAGAGGACACTCTAAGAAAATTTACAAAGAAAGAAATAGGCTTGAGAAGGCAAAGAACTCATTTTGTGATAGAGTGGTAAATGAGTGGAACGCACTGCCCCAGTATGTAGTCGATTCCGAATCAATAAGGGAGTTTGAAAGTAATCTTGATAAAGCATGGGGAAGACAAGATTTGAAGTTTGATTATAAAACAAAAATACAGAATAGTAAAAATGTTGCGTCTGCTACCGCCGCCGCAAACACCGTGAACGACCGCAGCAGTGCAAGTACTGGTACTGAGCTGGATACACAGGCATAGTTTTTCCAGAGGATCTACTGTAAGAAACTGTAAGAATATGTGCACATGTAGACTTATAAGTTTTTATTTTTCACCACTTACTTTAAGTGGGGGTGCCTTCTTAACTAGCAGATCTGTGTACAGAGTCTCAGAGTTAACCCTTTTTATTCAAGCAGGCTTCTTCGAAGCACGCTCCTGCTTGTACCCCTTTTTGTATATATATGCTGTATAAAGTTTATGCGCAAAAATATATCTTTTTTACAAAGTAAGAATACTATGTATTACTATCTAAGGGGAGGTGTGGTGGAGTGGTCTTGCCACTGGCCTGGTAATCCAAAGGTCCCGGGTTCAAATCCCGATGTATCAATGGAAAGATATTATTGGGATGGAATTTGTGCTATACCTTGTATCAGTGCATTACCACAAGCCCACCGAAACGTCAATAAAATACCCTCATTGTTCCCTGATTAAATAGCACTGTATGAATATTCCCATATTCAAAATATGCTATAGGGGTGCAATGCCTGGTGAGTTATCTGCTCAGCAGGTGGCGTTGTGTGTGTGTAAGTGTGAGAGTCCGAGTGTAGGGGTGAGACAGTGAAGCACGGGAACGAGGTGGCTTCAGAGATGGGGTCGTTTCGGGCCATGAGTGAGCACCGTGCCTCATGTGAAGGCAAGATGGCAGGTGCTCGTTGTACTCTACGTGCTTCACATGTCTCACTCCCTAGACTGGAACAAGACCTCACGGGCTTCACTGTTCATTGTAAAGCGGTGAATGTTAAGGCTCTCAGCCTATGCCCGAGAGGAAGTAAGTTGGAATATAGAAAAAAAAAAAAAAAAAAAAAAATGTGGTTGTTTGATTATCTGCTTTTGCTAGAGTTATGATATGATTACAAATGTCCCCCTCCAGTCTTAGATATCAGGCATAATCGTCAATGATGGAGGGGCCACTAATAAATTATAGGTTTGACTCCTGCAAGGAGATAAAGAAAACCTAATATTTAGTAGTGGCCCCATAATCATTGACGACTGGGGCCCTCCCGACCATCCCCTTCCCATTCGTTGATGTATTAAGGATTTTGGTTTACTTGATATGTCAGTGAAGAAGGAAGTATGACGCCTGAAGTCAGCGTCTGGTCAAATATCCACACAAGTACATCCACGAGTATATGGAAAGCTTATGAATAGTTATTCTTATTTACTTTTTATTTATTATTTGTTACGAAGTTTTTTCGTAGTGAGAACCCAATTTCATAATGACAGAACCATGAGTGAGGTTGCGTGCGCTCATGATGAAGGCTCCTCAAATGTTTTATGCTCTGCGCGGTAGATTCAAACTACGGTAAATGAGCGTTTGAAGAGGAGGCCTTATGTAATAGGCATAATCGTCAATGATTACGGGGCCACTACTAAATATTAGGTTTTCTTTTTCTCCTTGCAGAAGTCAAACCTATAGTAAAATAAAATCTAAGTTACTGTATTTATATCAAGAAGAGATAAAAGACAGTATGAAAGGGAAAGCTGTGCAAAAAGTGAAAGAAAATAGTCACTAATGTTGTTTGCATCGCATCATCAATAGAATACAAATACATCAATTATCTTCAAAATTATAAGGATAGGTCAAGAATACTTGAAGTAGAAGACAGGTGTATGCTTCATGTATTACTGTACAGTAGTGTAATGACTCATTCTTGAGGAATGTGGCCAGTAAAAGTGGATGATACTGTATGAACAGAAGAGAACAGAACAAAATGATAATGGTGAGACTGATGTGCACGGCTAACCTTAAAGACAGAATTATCAAATGAGCTGAGGAGGTGGTTTGGCATCAAGAGGATCAGCGAAGAGATGCGTACAAGCAGGCACGGTGGTCAAAATTAGATGGAGAGATGCAAGTTTGTGAACGTGGTGGGAGCTGCACTAAGAACTAGACCTAGAAAGACATGCAGTAAGATCTTATTATTTGATATGATCTCAAATATAAAAACCTGACAACTGAGGCAGCCCAAAATAGGGCTGTCTGGAATGCTGCCATTAAGATATGAGACTGAAACTGCACCCTGTGTAAACTACTTGATCTTTAAAATGATGTATTTAGTAGTGGTTCTTTCCGTCAATGACGTGAGAGCCTTATCATCTATAAGGGCTCCCTGGGTTCCCTAGGGGCACCCGGAGAATGCTTAACGCAACCCAAATAAATAAAAATAACATCCCATGGGATACCTCTTACATAGTAACTAGGGAACGTCATCAATACGGATACCAATAAGAAAAATAATATAAAAGATAGCAGAAAGTTACACAAATTCCGCACCGACACACAGGCAGACTGACCATACGCAGGCGTCCAGCTCACTCTCGAGCTTTATTCTTTCTCTTTTTCGGGTTGCGGCCTGGCTGACCAGACATATTTTTTGTGCTCCCAGTTTTTCCCCCCGTGTCTCCCCGCCTTGCTCCTACTTGTTGCTCTATTAATGTGTTAATGTTACAATTTAACAGGGGAGCCAGCTAGACATGTTGATTAACCCGGGAACGATGAGAACACTCTTAAGAGGTTTTGGTGGGCAAAGGCGAGAATACTCTTAAGAGGTAAGGCCTACATTTTTTTTTTAAAAGGCCCCAGTAGCACTTAAAACAAATGAAATGGTGATTAAGTGAGATAATTCCCCTCTATACCACCTATCACTTCTCCATATGTTTCAAAGTCCCCTCCTTCCCCCCTTTCCCCCCCCCCCCCCCTTCAATTATCACCTATTTTTCCTGTTATTCCCATATTTATTGGTATATTTTCGTGTCAACATCTGCAAGCCGGTTCTATGGTGTGGTCATGTGACTAGCGAGTGTGTTGCGTAAGGGAGAGTGTGGGTGAGTGAGTGAGTCAGGCTTCAGGCCTCACGAGGGGAGGGTTTACCTCGCTCTGCTCCACATTTCATGAATGGACCGGTCGGCAATAATTCACGATTTTGACCATTCAAACACTATTCCCACTTGTTTTATTGGTGTTACATTTTTTTTTTTTTTTTTTTTTTTTTTTCTATATTCCAACTTACTTCCTCTCGGGCATAGGCTGAGAGCCTTAACATTCACCGCTTTACAATGAACAGTGAAGCCCGTGAGGTCTTGTTCCAGTCTAGAGAGTGAGACATGTGAAGCACGTAGAGTACAACGAGCACCTGCCATCTTGCCTTCACATGAGGCACGTGCTCACTCATAGCCCGAAACGACCCCATCTCTGAAGCCATCTCGTTCCCGTGCTTCACTGTCTCACCCCCTACACTCGGACTCTCACACTTACACACACACAACGCCACCTGTTGAGCAGATAACTCACCAGGCATTGCACCCCTATAGCATATTTTGAATATGGGAATATTCATACAGTGCTATTTAATCAGGGAACAATGAGGGTATTTTATTGACGTTTCGGTGGGCTTGTGGTAATGCACTGATACTAGGTACAGCACAAATTCCATCCCAATAATATCTTCCCATTGATACATCGGGATTTGAACCCGGGACCTTTGGATTACCAGGCCAGTGGCAAGACCACTCCACCACACCTCCCCTATCTATCTACATATTAAATGTAAAATAGGCGCATATGAATAAGTAATAACAATATTTATCGTAAAATGACGATTTTAGGTGGGATTGGGGCCTAATATCGTCGCCTGGCGGTAGGGTGTCCATTACACACAGCTCGCCTTTAAGGGGTTAAAGTCAACGAGTTGTATTTTCAGGGTTCGCTCGAGGTCGGTCTGGCCGCAACTGTCTGACACCAAGAGGATATCGTGATCGCTGTTTTCAGGCCATAATATTTTTTGTTTTGTTATCCTTTACCATGTGTCTTATTTCATCTAGCTCTGCTCATTAGATTTAGCCTCCTTCATATAGTATACATTTACGACTAGGATATTTTTAGTCCTTGCATTTCTCCTGTTTAACATCTGGACTCTGCCTTTCATACTGTTATGCTGGGCAGTGTTTTTGACCCCGTTATATAATTTTGTTTGTTTTATATATATTTAGACTTAGGAGGATCTGATACCATTCTTGTACCTATGGAGGCTTGTCACTTACTTCATCACGAGGGTAAGGTTTATAAGATTGATATCACTCACCGTTCAGTACAGACTTTAGTTATAATATTTACCTTGCTCGTAATTTATTATGTTGAGGGGTATTTGAAAAGTAGACAGAATGCATAAAAAACACCGTCTGAGGAAGAGCACTTTATTGACGTTTCGCAGATAGCGAAACATCTTTTATTCTACTACAGCACTTACTCCCATGGTGCACCCAACATCAACAGATGCTACATCGAATCGAGTTAGCGCCCACACCCTTTCCACACACTGCACATGGGTATGCACAGCTCTTTTCCACGTTGCCTCGTCTCAATCTACAATGCATAACCTTGGTTTTGTTAATATTGACTCTTAAACCCTTGCTCGCCATGCCCTCTCCCCACCTTCTGAATTTTGCCTCAGCATCTTGCACATTGTCAGCTATTAGAACTAAATCGTCTGCATAAAACAGTTCCCACGGGAGTCCGCCTCTAAAAACTCTAGACAGTGCCTCCAGGACCATAATAAAGAGGAGGGGGCTTAACACTGAACCCTGATGAACTCCAACACGGACTGTGAACTCATCACTCAGTACACCTTCCACCTTCACCGCAGTTCACGAATCCTCATACTTCTTCATTATCACACGCACCAGCCACTCTTCCACACCAAGTTTCCTCATAGCCCACTGTACAACATCTCTAGGCACCCTGTTTAAAGGCCTTCTCCAGGTCTACAAACACAAAGCAAAGATCCCTGCCTTTTAGTAAGTATCTTTCCTGTATCTGCCTGACTATGAAGATGGCATTGGTTGTACCACGTCCTGGCATAAAGCCAAACTGCATATCATCAATGAAGATGCTTTGCCTGATCAAACCCTCAAAGAGTCTCTCACAGACCTTCATGATTTGGTCAAGCATTTTCAGGCCCCTATAATTACCTCTATCTAGTGCATCCCCTTTTCCTTTGTATATATTTACTATTACACTTTTGTGCCAATCCTCGGGGATTTTCTCATCTTTAATAATGGTGTTTATCAACTCAGTGACTAAGTTGACACCAGTCTCCCCTGAGGCTTTTATCATCTCAGCGACAATGTCAGAGCACCCTGGAGCTTTACCGTCCTTCATTTTATTGATTGCGTCGCTCACTACAGCTAGTGCTATCAAAGGAGGGGCTCCAGATATTGTTTTTCGATACTAAGCTGTCCTTATCCCATTCAAACTCTACATTTAGCAATCGTTCATAGTGTGCCTTCCATGTTTCTCTGATTTCATTTTCTGCATACACAATCTTCCCATTATCGTTTCTAACACACTGTTCACCTATAATATCCCTACTGTAATTTTTAACTCGCCTAGCTAGGTTGAAGATCCCATTGGGATTGTCAGTATTACACACTTGTTCGAGGACCAGGTCCTTAAGGCCTTTTTTAGCATTGTAAATAACTCTTTTGGCAGTTCGTTTAGCTGCCTGGTATTCCTCCTTGTTGCCTCCCTTCTTCCATGCTTTGAAGCATCTCCTTTTCTCTTTCACAGCATGTTCTACCCCATCGCGCCACCACCAGGAGGTCTTATTCCTGGTGTAACCCTTTGTTTTCCCACCGACTTTGTCAGGGGCAGCGAGAAGGCTATGTTTAAGGAAATTCCATTGACTATTTGCATCGCTAGGCCTAGCTTCCTTTAGTTAGGCTAGTTAGTTAGGCTATCAGGGATATATGCGTCATACATCCCATCCCATTTCCCATTGAATGATTTTTGCTTCCGTGGCCGGGGACCCTCGGAGAGTGCTGAACGTATTACCGAGGTACAGTAATCCTATCGGGCATGGAGGCATACATTCCATCTTCTTTCTCTCAGACTAATGTAAACAAATCTTGGTTTACTCACGCTTGTTGGTTCGCCTTGAACATCAAGTCCGTGATGGGTTCAATAAGAAACTACCTACAGTGGCAATTTTTTTTTATATTGCTAAAGCGTACGATACCGCGTGGAGATTATAGGTTTGAGTCCTGGAGGGAAGAATGAAAACCTAATATTTAGTATTGGCCCCGAAATCATTGATGATATGCTTATTAGTATAATAGTCCCCTTTCAAGCACCCGCGGTCAGCTTGTTTGCAACACCCGCCGCAGGGGAAAGAGTCCTAACATCATAAGTGTAACGCTAATTCTCTTATGGAATCTTCTTTATGATTGGGTACTCACTACGAAAAAGGTTCGTAAAAAATAAAAATAAAAATTAACATAAATTTTTTTATATTAACCCTTCCCGCCCGGGCTCGCTTTCCTAATGACAGTACAGTCCATCCTCCTATAACACGAGCTCCTACAACGCGATCCTCCTTCAACACGAGGGGGGGTCCCGAATGACCTAAACCTCTTATAACCCGAGCCGAAAACATATAACGCGAAATGGCCTTGCCGAGTGCTTCAAATCCGGCGCCTCCTCTTACTGCGCGACCCCCCCCACCTACAGCGCGACGGCAAGAGAGCTTCGGAGCTGGCCCAGCTGGGTTGACGGCAAGCTGAAACATCTCACTCAACTTACTGTTTCTTCATTCTAATTTAATTCGGTATACAGTATTTGTTTATCCAAACATGATCTTATAATTTACTTGCCTATTATTAAGAAGTAGAGTAATAAGAGCCCACAGTAACGAATATCCAATTGTTGATAATAAATTAATGTCGGACAGTACGTTTGGTTAGATTTTGTCCACGAAACAACAACAAACCCCAGCTGTGACTATGCTTGGCGGTAAATGTTATTCCGATGAAATGGAAGTTGTATAGCTATATATTTATTAAGCTATAAAAATACGGAAAAGTGGCAAAATTGGGGGGCCCAGTCCCATATAGAATTATCTCCATTTAAAGTGTTATTCCTACAACGCGAAATACCTACAACACGAGGCCCAGTGCCGCCCCTAAACTCGCGTTATAGGAGGATGGACTGTACATGTACAGTATTGAGATCCGGGCGATCTGGCCAAAAAACGTCTTTAATAGGCTACCCGTATCTTCGTTATTTTAACTGCTAGAGAATTCCCACGCATCTCCAAAGGTAGGTGTGTTTCGTATCTGTAGACTGGCGTTGAGTAGAGCTCTCTAGGTCAACTGGTTCAGTTGTGATGACGATTTCCATGGAAAGAGTTTCGATGTAATGTTAGCAATATCAGACACTTTTCAACACTAAGTCTGTTCTAGCAGACAACACAATAACAAACTCCGATTCTTCTTCTTGTTTTCGGAGGTGCGGTGACGCAAAGACAGGCTTTGTTTACATACGTCGGACGCACGGCTTTCAAAACACGTTTAATAGGCTCAAGCTTACGGATTTCAAGGGGACACCCTGGCTCCTGCCCATCTGCCGCGGTGTAATTTTAAAATGCTACCCGGGCGGGAAGGGTTAAGGCTTTCCAACTCTTGGATGTCTTTTGTGGATTCTACCCGAGACGGTGAATCGAGCGTCTCCATTCTCCCTTCAATGACTTATCAAGATTAAACTCAAGACATCAACGAATGGAAAGGGGATGATTTCTATGATTTCGGGGCCACTACTAAATATTAGGTTTTCATTCTTCCCTCCGGGACTCAAACCTAAAATTAATTAGTGGCCCCTCCATCATTGACGATATGCCTGATATCTCAAGTCTGGAGGGGGACATTCGTGACAATATCAAAACCACTAACAAAGTACCATAGGTAGAGAAAAAAGAACCATATAACAAACTTAAGTCTTTATTGTTTGCTTACAATAATATATAAAAATATGGAAAGAAAGCAGTGCGTTACTTCGAAGAAGATCTGCTAAAGAATATCACAATGAGATTCAATAAAATTTGTTTTCCAAGAACATTCTTTTATTCCTGTCCAACAACTGTCTTCGTGGTGCGATGCATAAGGTGTTGATTTTCGGTGTGAGCATCCTGGATTCGAATCCACGGACTGCCACATGTGTTTGTAAATTTCATTAATCGATTTTAGGAGTATAGTTGGTTGTTGGAAGGAACATAATAATTGTAAAAGCACAAATAAATAATTTGATTATATCTTATGTCCTTAACCCTTTCACGCATTTATGATGCAGAGGTTGCCAGATTAGCAATAGGAAATAGAGTTCTCTCACTCCTATAATTACCTCTCCAAAATTAGTTTTCTGCCCACAGCTAACTCAAAGACAGCTGCAGAGGTTGAAGTAACTAAACTAAAGGTTTCTAAATACCCCTGATGGTAATAAAAGCTTTAAGGTATCCCCAATAGGCTCAAAATTGCGTCATATGTCTGAAAGGGTTAATATTAATTTGTACATACCATATATTTTGTACAATTTATACTGTAATTAATATCCTATAGTTGCAACTATGATAGATATCTTATAAAAATAAAAATACAATTTTGCGCTGTATAACCAGCTCGACTTATCAAGTATCACAGCTCGTGAACTTATCACATAGTCCGGTGGAGGATCTAGGGGACTTGATCTCTCCAGCACCCCCCCCCCCCCCCCCTCCTTTTTCACCATTAAGATTAAACTTAACTTTAGTAGCACATAGACCAACTAGACCCTCTGACATAAGGCCACACAGGTAAATTTTGGTTTATCCAACGCCACAGACAGGTATCGCGTTATGAAAGTATAATTGGAAGCCCACAGCTTAGTGTTAGCTATGTCATCAATTGAGTAATTTTGCGAAAATCATAACGAGACAGCCCATTTCCTGATGTCGTGGGCCTTTCCCACTACCCCAGGATTACTTTCACAAATTACATCTACTAGCAAAGAAGCCAATTTTCTTCTTGTGACGCGAGTACCTGTACTATTGACCCATAAGGCTCCCTGTTGTTGGGGCTGAGAAACCCTCATAAACTTTATTAAAGCCTGCACAGGGCATAAGACATGATGTGTATGCCCGCGTTTCAGTGCCGGGATCATAAACTCAGAAAAAACATGATCAGAATGTATTAAAGCTCATAGGGTTACACCCAAAAAACGGTACAAAATATGTGCCTCAAAACCGCCGGTCAACGAACCGTAGCACTCCACCACTACTTTTCGTTGTCCTTTAGTATCATATTAAAGATTTCAGCATATCTTTACCTGTCCAGAAGATTTAAGCATATCTTCTGAATCCTCATAAAGGTGAAGCATATCTTTATTAAAGATGAAGTCTTTCAAGTATCCCTTTACACTTGAAACACTAGTAAGATTCCGGCATCTTTTTATCCCATAAAAAGTCTAAGCCTATCTTAAACTCTAATCTGGCGTCACCCAGAAGCCCTCATAGATCGCCGTCTTGAAGGCCATGATACCCTATTGTATCAATCAATTGTTTGGCAAATTATCGTGAATTGCAAATCAGTTAATATAACCACCCAAAGGTACAACCGCCGGGTTTTATATGCAATGTCAAACCAATTGTACCTGCCCCAGACCTCTTTGTAAAAAGGTCGCCGGGAGGGAAAGACTAAACAAACAAACGGCATTGTTTCAATGGCTTATTAAAGATTTCAGCATATCTTTTATCTGTCCAAAAGAATTAAGCATAACTTCTTAATCCTCATAAAGATGAAGCATATCTTTATTAAAGATGAAGTCTTTCAAGTAACCCTTTATACTTGAAACACTTCACCCACAGATCACCTACATCAAGAAACCAAAATTCTCAAAGTCAAAGACCATCTGGACATGAGAGGCACTCAATTCCTGGCAGCAGCCTCCACGAACCAAGACCACCCACTAAACTACATGGCAACACACCCACAGACACCAAGAAATATCAAAACAACACCCAGCACACGGTATCACACACAATTATTGTCCTCTCTCCCTCCCTGCCCACCCCGAACCAACTTCCAGAAGCACATCCATACTCATATCTCTCACCGATCCATCATCACTCACAGACACACGCAGCTGCATGCACGACCTCCCGAAATCCATCCTTCCGAATCCTCCCTTCCTCGCGAGGACAGAGTCCACCTGGCCAGGCTGAGATGCGGACACCATCCAGCTCTCCTGAGCTATCAGAAGAGACTGATGTTTCTGCCCGGGATGTAAAACACATCATATCTTTCACACAACCACTTACGCCAACAACACAATCTACACTCAATGAGAGCTCTGTGGGAAAGCCCGATCGTGGCCATGGCCTTTCTCAGGGACTCGGGGCTGTTCGGCCAGGCAGCTTAGGGAACAACAACAACTTGAAACACTAGTAATATTCAGGCATCTTTTTATCCCATAAAAAGTCTAAGCCTATCTTAATCTCTAATCCGGCTTCTCCCAGAAGCCCTCATAGATCGCCGTCTTGAAGGCCGTGATACCCTATTGTATCAATCAATTGTTTGGCAAATTATCTCGAATCGCAAATCCGTTAATATAACCACCCGAAGGTACAACCGCCGGGTTTTATATACAAGGACCCCAATGGAAATACGCCTAACGGCCTTATTGGGCTATCCTTAGTTGGAATTATGCAAGGCTGGTACATGTCATATTTATAACATACTATGTGGTACCAACTCTGTAAATTGCTAACTGAATAAATATTATTATTATTATTATTATTATTATTATTATTAATGTCAAACCAATTATACCTGCCCCAGACTTCTTTGTAACAAGGTCGCCGGGAGGTAAAGACCAAACAAACAGACAGCATTGTTTCAATGGCTTTGAAAAGCAGAGAAAACCAAGGCCAACAGGTGTCAGCCTGATCACCTAGAAAACTGAGTGGAGCCCCCCTCGACGGGAATAACTCAGGAAGCCTGATCCCAGGCTCGACCATAGAAAACGCAGTTTCTGATGATCCCTCAAGCGACCAAACTCGTCGGGGTAACTTACCTATTTTAGCCATCCTGACTAAAACTCGGTAAACAAAAACGGTGTTCTCGGAGCAACGAGAAAAACGCCGGAAAGGTAACCCACACTAAACTATACATTACAGGAGGGTGTAATGCATAAAGCAATGAATAACACAGGAAGCCTGCTCCCAGGCTCGACCACAGAAAACGCAGTTTCTTATGAGCCTTCAAGCGACCAAACTCGTCGGGGTAACTTACCTATTTTGAGCCATCCTGACTAAAACTCGGTAAACAAAAACGGTGTTCTCGGAGCAACGAGAAAAAACGCCGGAAAGGTAACCTACACCAAACGAGACATTTTAACACATTTCATACAAAGGGTGTGCGCAAAAATAGGGATACCTGAACAGGAGGGCGTAATGCATAAAGCAAAAACCGGGGCAAAGGTAGCCATGACAGAGACTGGTGGGATAATTACTCCAGGTTCTGCATAGACCTGCCGGGACCCAGCTCTGGAAAAAAAGAAAATTTCCAGGAATTAATGCTCATAAGGTTAACCCAAACATGTTCGCACACAAGTGTTAAATAACCCGCCGGGTAACGAGACGTAATACTCAACGACGACAGCTCGCTACGCGGTGGGGTTTCCTAAGTAAAAGATTTCAGAATATCTTAATTTGTCCAAAAGATTTATGAATACCCTCTGACATAATATATAAAGACCAGCATGGCGTTTATAACTGATGAAGTCTTTCCGGTGGTGTTTGTTTCAATATTCAATTTTGGAAAAAAAAAAATAAAAAAGACGCCGGCCCCCGAATTATCTCATAGATCAAAAACTGGGAAGCCTGACAAATATACGAGATCTAACTTCTCCCGAAGTATCTTTTTTAGATCGCCGTATGTTGAAGGCGGCGATACAAAACGTATCCCTCAATTGTCTGGTTAACTAACTGAATCGTAAATTCGTTATTCCCATCCCTCCAAGGAGCACCCGCCGGGTGTGAATATTAGTTTTTTTTTAAACGTTAACCCCAATTGTGCCCTAAAGCGCCGTATGTTGAAGGAGGCGATACACAATGCATCCCTCAATTGTCTGGTCAACTAAACTGAATTTTGCAAATTCGGGCATACCACCCTTCCAGGTTGCACCCACCAGGTGATTTAAAGTTTAAAAGTTAACCCCAAATGTTCCTAACCCCACTTCTTTGTAAAAAGATCGCTGGGGAGGAAATACAAAGATCGCGGATTGCAAATCAGTCAATAGAACCACCCAAAGGTACAACCGCCGGGTTTTATATGCTATGTCAAACCAATTGTACCTGCCCCAGACCTCTTTGTAAAAAGGTCGCCGGGAGGGAAAGACTAAACAAACAAACGGCATTGTTTCAATGGCTTATTAAAGATTTCAGCATATCTTTCACCTGTCCATAAGAATTAAGAATAACTTCTTAATCCTCATAAAGATGAAGCATATCTTTATTAAAGATGAAGTCTTTCAAGTATCCCTTTACACTTGAGGCACTAGTAAGATTCAAGCATCTTTTTATCCCATAAAAAGTCTAAGCCTATCTTAATCTCTAATCCGGCTTCTCCCAGAAGCCCTCATAGATCGCCGTCTTGAAGGCCGTGATACCCTATTGTATCAATCAATTGTTTGGCAAATTAACTCGAATCGCAAATCCGTTAATATAACCACCCGAAGGTACAACCGCCGGGTTTTATATGCAATGTCAAACCAATTATACCTGCCCCAGACCTCTTTGTAAAAAGGTCGCCGGGAGGTAAAGACCAAACAAACAGACAGCATTGTTTCAATGGCTTTGAAAAGCAGAGAAAACCAAGTCCAACAGGTGCCAGCCTGATCACCTAGAAAACTGTGTGGAGGCCCCCTCGACGGGAATAAACCAGGAAGCCTGATCCCAGGCTCGACCCTAGAAAACTCAGTTTCTGATGAGCCCTCAAGCGACCAAACTCGTCGGGGTAACTTACCTATTTTAGTCATCCTGACTAAAACTCGGTAAACAAAAACGGTGTTCTCGGAGCAACGAGAAAAACGCCGGAAAGGAAACCCACACTAAACTATACATTACAGGAGGGCGTAATGCATAAAGCAATGAATAACACAGGAAGCCTGATCCCAGGCTCGACCACAGAAAACGCAGTTTCTTATGAGCCCTCAAGCGACCAAACTCGTCGGGGTAACTTACCTATTTTGAGCCATCCTGACTAAAACTCGGTAAACAAAAACGGTGTTCTCGGAGCAACGAGAAAAACGCCGGAAAGGTAACCCACACTAAACTATACATTACAGGAGGGTGTAATGCATAAAGCAATGAATAACACAGGAAGCCTGCTCCCAGGCTCGACCACAGAAAACGCAGTTTCTTATGAGCCTTCAAGCGACCAAACTCGTCGGGGTAACTTACCTATTTTGAGCCATCCTGACTAAAACTCGGTAAACAAAAACGGTGTTCTCGGAGCAACGAGAACAAATGCCGGAAAGGTAACCTACACCAAACGAGACATTTTAACACATTTCATACAAAGGGTGTGCGCAAAAATAGGGATACCTGAACAGGAGGGCGTAATGCATAAAGCAAAAACCGGGGCAAAGGTAGCCATGACAGAGACTGGTGGGATAATTACTCCAGGTTCTGCATAGACCTGCCGGGACCCAGCTCTGGAAAAAAAGAAAATTTCCAGGAATTAATGCTCATAAGGTTAACCCAAACATGTTCGCACACAAGTGTTAAATAACCCGCCGGGTAACGAGACGTAATACTCAACGACGACAGCTCGCTACGCGGTGGGGTTTCCTAAGTAAAAGATTTCAGAATATCTTAATTTGTCCAAAAGATTTATGAATACCCTCTGACATAATATATAAAGACCAGCATGGCGTTTATAACTGATGAAGTCTTTCCGGTGGTGTTTGTTTCAATATTCAATTTTGGAAAAAAAAAAATAAAAAAGACGCCGGCCCCCGAATTATCTCATAGATCAAAAACTGGGAAGCCTGACAAATATACGAGATCTAACTTCTCCCGAAGTATCTTTTTTAGATCGCCGTATGTTGAAGGCGGCGATACAAAACGTATCCCTCAATTGTCTGGTTAACTAACTGAATCGTAAATTCGTTATTCCCATCCCTCCAAGGAGCACCCGCCGGGTGTGAATATTAGTTTTTTTTTAAACGTTAACCCCAATTGTGCCCTAAAGCGCCGTATGTTGAAGGAGGCGATACACAATGCATCCCTCAATTGTCTGGTCAACTAAACTGAATTTTGCAAATTCGGGCATACCACCCTTCCAGGTTGCACCCACCAGGTGATTTAAAGTTTAAAAGTTAACCCCAAATGTTCCTAACCCCACTTCTTTGTAAAAAGATCGCTGGGGAGGAAATACAAAGATCGCGGATTGCAAATCAGTCAATAGAACCACCCAAAGGTACAACCGCCGGGTTTTATATGCTATGTCAAACCAATTGTACCTGCCCCAGACCTCTTTGTAAAAAGGTCGCCGGGAGGGAAAGACTAAACAAACAAACGGCATTGTTTCAATGGCTTATTAAAGATTTCAGCATATCTTTCACCTGTCCAAAAGAATTAAGAATAACTTCTTAATCCTCATAAAGATGAAGCATATCTTTATTAAAGATGAAGTCTTTCAAGTATCCCTTTACACTTGAGGCACTAGTAAGATTCAAGCATCTTTTTATCCCATAAAAAGTCTAAGCCTATCTTAATCTCTAATCCGGCTTCTCCCAGAAGCCCTCATAGATCGCCGTCTTGAAGGCCGTGATACCCTATTGTATCAATCAATTGTTTGGCAAATTAACTCGAATCGCAAATCCGTTAATATAACCACCCGAAGGTACAACCGCCGGGTTTTATATGCAATGTCAAACCAATTATACCTGCCCCAGACCTCTTTGTAAAAAGGTCGCCGGGAGGTAAAGACCAAACAAACAGACAGCATTGTTTCAATGGCTTTGAAAAGCAGAGAAAACCAAGTCCAACAGGTGCCAGCCTGATCACCTAGAAAACTGTGTGGAGCCCCCCTCGACGGGAATAAACCAGGAAGCCTGATCCCAGGCTCGACCCTAGAAAACTCAGTTTCTGATGAGCCCTCAAGCGACCAAACTCGTCGGGGTAACTTACCTATTTTAGTCATCCTGACTAAAACTCGGTAAACAAAAACGGTGTTCTCGGAGCAACGAGAAAAACGCCGGAAAGGAAACCCACACTAAACTATACATTACAGGAGGGCGTAATGCATAAAGCAATGAATAACACAGGAAGCCTGATCCCAGGCTCGACCACAGAAAACGCAGTTTCTTATGAGCCCTCAAGCGACCAAACTCGTCGGGGTAACTTACCTATTTTGAGCCATCCTGACTAAAACTCGGTAAACAAAAACGGTGTTCTCGGAGCAACGAGAAAAAACGCCGGAAAGGTAACCCACACCAAACGAGACAGTTTAACACATTTTATACAAAGGGTGTGCGCAAAAATAGGGATACCTGAACAGGAGGGCGTAATGCATAAAGCAAAAACCGGGGCAAAGGTAGCCATGACAGAGACTGGTGGGATACTTACTCCAGGTTCTGCATAGACCCGCCGGGACCCAGCTCTGGAAAAAAAGAAAATTTCCAGGAATTAATGCTCATAAGGTTAACCCAAACATGTTCGCACACAAGTGTTAAATAACCCGCCGGGTAACGAGACGTAATACTCAACGACTACAGCTCGCTACGCGGTGGGGTTTCCTAAGTAAAAGATTTCCGAATATCTTAATTTGTCCAAAAGATTTATGAATACCCTCTGACAGAATATATAAAGATCAGCCTGGCGTTTATAACTGATTAAGTCTTTCCGGTGGTGTTTGTTTCAAGATTCAATTTTGGAAAAAAAAAAAAAAAAAAAAAAGACGCCGGCCCCCTAATTATCTCGTAGATCAAAAACTGGGAAGCCTGACAAATATACGAGATCTAACGTCTCCCGAAGTATCTTTTTAGATCGCCGTATGTTGAAGGCGGCGATACAAAACTTATCCCTCAATTGTCTGGTTAACTAACTGAATTGTAAATTCGTTATTCCCACCCTTCCAGGGAGCACCCGCCGGGTGTGAATATTAGTTTAAAAAACGTTAACCCCAATTGTGCCTTAAATTGCCGTATGTTGAAGGAGGCGATACACAATGCATCCCTCAATTGTCTGGTCAACTAAACTGAATTTTGAAAATTCGGTCATCCCACCCTACCAGGTTGCACCCGCCGGGTGATTTAAAGTTTAAAAGTTAACCCCAATTGTTCCGAACCCCACATCTTTGTAAAAGATCGCCGGGGAGGAAATACAACAACAGCATAGTTTTATATTGGCTTTGCAAAACCGAAAAAACTACAAACAACACGTGTCCGTATGAACACTGTTAGATGGGTACAGCCAACCTGCCGGGAATCAGAAGGAGCCTGCAACAGGCACCCCAGAGACGCCGTCCTGGGGAGCCACAGACACCCACTCGCCGGGGAAACAAGCCTGTTTTTAAACCACGCGTGGCCAAAACTCGGCAACCAGCCGGGTTTTTTCATGGTGTAACCGAGAAAAACCCGCCGGAAATAACCCACCCCGTCCAGATACCATCTGAACGCAACACAGGACCGAGGCGTAGCCAAAACACAACTAACGCCGGGCCCAACATAGTCCGTGGAATTAGCCAATACACAACTAACCCAGGACACATAAATAGTCCGTGGAATTAGCCAATACACAACTAAACTAGGACACACATCACACAGTAGTACATATTTAGAAAATAAATCAATAACACTTGAATATGTGGTAAAGCTACGAGAGGCTGGCTAGGCCTAGGCAGACGGATAACATTAACATGACGGAATATAAACAAAAAGCACTGAATTATATCACAACAGGAACCACCGCCAACACACCACTGTAGCAAATACTTCCGGCAAAGGGAAGAACTGACTCGGGACCCAGAAAAAACTTCACTAAGTGAAGAAAAATACGCTGGGAACGTCAGCAAAAATACGCTACCTCATCAGAAAGATAAAAGGAAGCAATAACGCGTAATGAAAGCCGCCTGCATCACAAAGCTAGCTAACTGTGAAAAAGTTCACCTGTCCACAACCGGACCACGAGGGTACATCCGAAATAGATGCCCCAAACACACGACCCAAAATACACTGCACTGCGGGCAACCAGCCCAGGACACTCCTGCTACGCATATCCTAACCTTACTCGATACATCCCGGAGTAAACAAATGAGAAAAAACTCACTAGGGACGCAACAAATGCGGAACCAGCGGAGCGTGGAGAGACACGTCCGGGCCGGCTGAGCGCAGAGCAGAGAAGGAAGAATGACGCCTGAATCAGCGTCTGGTCAAAGATCCACACAAGTACATCTACGATATGATGGAAAGCTTATTGGATAGTTATTCTTATTTTCTTTTTGTTTTTTATTTTTTTACGAAGTTTTTTTCGTAGTGAGAACCCAATTCATAATGACTGAAGCCATGAGTGAGGTCGCGTGCGCTCATGATGAAGGCTCCTCAGATTTTAAATGCTCTGCACGGTAGATTCAAACTACGGCGGATTAGTGTTTGAAGAGGATGCCTTATGTAATAGGCATGTTCGTCAATGATGGAGGGGCCACTAATAAATAAAGCTTTGTCAAGTGACCAAGTAGGTATGAGCTGACGGGGTGGTGGGCGAAGATTGAAATATGCCCTCATGAACCCCTTCTCCTCCGCCTGCGGTATAGATAGACCTGTGAGGTCGTAAAAGGGGGTTCTAATAGCAGACAGATGATTCTTCAGTGTAACTACAGAAAGGCGTTTTTGTTCAAACAAATAGTCAAAATACTTAAAAACCAAAGCTACTGATGCATCAGTTTGCGCCGTTTCTACTATCCAGGTTGTGAATATTTTCCAATGCGATTGATATTGTCCCCTGTTAGACATAGTATACTGATAGAGGAATTTATTAGTAACACTCTCTCCATACGGAGTTAATCATTTGGCATTCTGAATGTCTAAAAGGCAAAAGTCAGCGAGGTCTCTAGGTTGCCAATTGTCTCCAAGTGGACGTACGAGATCGGGAGCGACACCGGGTTCTCGCACTACATTTTCAACTGGTGGTACCACACCTGAGCCGGCCAAAGAGGCGCGATCATCGAGACTAAGCCCCGGTAACCCCGTAGTTTGTGAACTACCTGACACATGAGTGAAGCGTCGGGAGGAGGAAAAAGGTAGATGGAATTCCACCTGTTCCAGTCCTCCAACAATGCGTCTGGACCCCGCCGAAGTCAGTCCTCGGCGGGTTAGGTAGAGAGGAAGCCTGTGGTTCTCCTCGGACGGTATGGCTCTGCAATCATCTGGTTGAAGATGTTTTGCTTGATTGCCCATTCTACTTTGGTGCTCTGTCGCCGGGACAGAGCGTCCGCCCAGACGTTCGCTACGCCTGGGAGGTATGATGCATAAAGGTGAATGTTCAGCTCTTCGGCCAGAACATAAATCTTCTCTGACAAGTCTAGCAACTTCCGAGACCTCGTTGACCCTTGCTTTTGAATGCAGTGCACCGCATTCAAATTGTCCATTTGAAAAGCTACTGATTTCCCCCGCAAGGAGGAGCCGTGAGTTTGAAGGAAAAACAAAGGGACTAAGAGCTCTTGCTCGTTGATATGAAAATTCTCGGTTTGGGACCAAAGACCTTGACCCTGATGGCCTAGGTTCGACTGATAACCCCAGCCTATTGTCCCTGAAGCGTCTCTGTCTACCCATACTGTAGGTGGGGGAGAAGTCCACGTCATTATTGAGTGCAATATTTCTCTCCTCGCCCAGACCGACAGTAAGTTGTGAATTAATGGAGGAATTTTCCACAGTTTTCCCGCCGGCAATAGCGGGAAATATTTGTTTCCTTCCAAGATTAATCTCTACTTTCAACCGGCCCAACTTTACAGTTAGTTGAATCCAGTTGAGAGAGCCGACCAGGGACTCCCAAGTCCTTCAGACTGTGGAGAAACATAAACAATTTCTTTCAAAATCTGTTGCGGTTCTCCACACTCTGACTGAGAGAAAGATTGGCTGTGTCCCAGACCAGCCCTATCCACTGAATTACCCGTGTGGGAACAAGATGTGACTTTGCCAAGTTGACCTTGAACCCTAGGGATTGTACATGATTTATAATGTGATTGACATGGATCTTGCATAAACTCTCTGACTCCGCCACTACCAGCCAGTCGTCTAGGTACCACAACACCTTGATCCCCTGATTTAACATTGGCATGAGGGCCTGCCGGACTAATTTTGTGAATATTCTCGGTGCAAGGTTCAACCCGAATGGCATTCTCTGAAAGACATAAGTCTTTTGCCTGATCCTCAAGGCGAGGAATTTTTGGAACCTTTTGTTTACCGGGACATGCCAATAGGCGTCTGTCAGGTCTAATGAGCACATCCAACCCTGCGGAGGAAGTGTTAGCCTGATGTGATTCACAGTGAGCATCCTGAAGGGTGAATTGTAAATGTGAGTGTTCAAACAATATAGCTCTACGACTGATTGCATCTGATCACTGTCCCTCTTTGGTACGAGAAAAAGTCTGGACGTGAAAACAGGGCAAAATGGATTGACCGGGACAATGATATGCTTGGTGATCATTTCCTGGACTAGTGACTCCACCTCTAAAGATACATGATTGACTTCTAGAGTTTGACGTAAACGAGGTCGCCGGAGCCACCGCCAAGTGATCGGTCACACCCTTCGTCTCCTCCTACCTCTCCGTGTCCGTCGTCTGATCCGCCGGGCTGGTGGTTACTCGCGGGAGTCTCGTCTCCTGGTGCCCTGGCTGGGTCCCTGGGCTCCCTCCTCGTCATTCTTTATTTTTCTTTGTTTTCTTGGGAAAAGGGAGGCGGTACGGGTTACGGATACTGTGGTCACGAGCTTGGGTATATTTATATATTCTGTATACAGTATATGTCCCATGTGACCTACTTTTCCCTTGTATGTATGTTGGTATGCTGTAAATATCTGCGCTTCAGAAGAAATGGATTTTTGTACGGTACTGTTGTAGATTTTTCAAGTTTTCTCCGATGCTATGAATGACAAAGTCACACTGACAAAACTGCTCTTTTTAACTACTCCTCAGTTTTCACTCTTTTGATTAAACTCTCTTGTTTATTTTGTGTTCTTTGTCATTCATATTTCTGTTTTGCATCTGTATTTGGTAATTGGGCTTGGATGTCCTCCTCCAATTTGTTACGCAGCCTTGACGTTGGATTTGCCAAGACTACTAATAAATTGGGAGGTTTGACGTACCTCCCAACCTACCAAATAGGAAAACCTACTACAGTACAGGTATTTGGTAGTACTGTAGTCTTGGAAAATCCAACATACAGTAGAACCTCGCTCTTTCGGACTAATTGGGGGAGACCCCTGTCCGAAAGTGTCAAAAGTCCGAAAGGGCCGAGTCCGAACTCACACTTCAGCCTTTCAGACAAATCCGAAAGGCTGAAGCATGAGTCCGAAGTTAAATGTAGTCCGAAAAGGATGGAGGTATTTTCTCAGCCTTTCAGACAAATCCGAAAGGCTGAACCATGAGTCCGAATTGAAATGCTAGTCCGAAAGAGCGAGGTTCTACTGTACATAGTACCCTCCCACAAGCCGGACCCCTGCCCATCCTCGCTCCTCTGTCTACGTGGAATAATGATGCTTGGAAAACAGCGCATGCGCTCAGGTTCGACCAGGTGTCAACATGGACAGAAGACTATTTATTAGTGGCCCCTCCATCATTTACGATTATGCCTATTACATAAGGCCTCCTCTTCAAACGCTCGTTTACCGTAGTTTGAATCTACCGCGCAGAGCATAACAAATTTGAGGAGCCTTCATCATGAGCGCACGCAACCTCACTCATGGTTCTGTCATTATGAAATTGGGTTCTCACTACGAAAAAACTTCGTAACAAATAATAAATAAAAAGAAAATAAGAATAACTATTCATAAGCTTTCCATATACTCGTGGATGTACTTGTGTGGATATTTGACCAGACGCTGACTTCAGGCGTCATACTTCCTTCTCTGCTCTGCGCTCAACCTGCCCTGACGTGTCTCCCCACGCTCCGCTGGTTCCGCATTTGCTGCGTCCCTAGTGAGGTTTTTCTCATTTGTTTACTCTGGGATGTATCGATTAAGGTTAGGATATGCGTAGCAGGAGCGTCATGGGCGGGTTTCCCGCAGTTAAGTGTACAGTATTTGGGTCGTGTGTTTGTGACACCTATTTCGGGTGTACCCTCGTGGTCCCGTGGTGGACGCGTGTTACATTTTTCGCGGCTAGCTAGCCTAGTTATTTAGTTGGCTTTAACTACGCGTTATCAGGCTTCTTCTTATCTTTCTGATGAAGTTGCCTTATTGTTTGTTTTCTGACGTTCCTAGCGTATTTTTCTTCACTTAGTGAAGTTTTTTCTAGGTCCCGAGTCAGTGCTTCCCTCTCCCGGGATTTTTTCTACGATGTTGTGAGGGCGGCTGTTCCTGTTGTGATATGATACAGTGCTTTTTGTTTTTATTACGACACGATTAAGTGATATTTCCGTCTGCTTAGGCCTAGCCAGCCACTCGTAGCTTTTTACATGTACAAGTGTTATTGATTTATTGTATAAATATGTAATACTGTGTCATGTGTGTCCTGGATTAGTTGTGTTTTGGCTTAATCCAGGGCCTATTTGTGTGTATCAGATTGCGTCTGGTTAGTGTGGGTTGCCTTTTCCGGCGGGTTTTCTCGATTGCACCGAGAAAATCCGGCTGATTGCCGAGTTTTAAATCACGCGTGGTTAAAATAGGCTAGTTTCCCCCGGCGAGTGGTGGCTTGAGGGCTCTCCAGGAACTGTGTCTCTGTAGTGGAGCCTGTGTTCAGGCTTACTGTGTGTTTCCCGGCGGGATGGCTATACCCGTTTAACTAGGTGTTCATGCGGACACCGGTTTAGTATAGTTTTTCCCGGTTTTTGCAAAGCCATTGAAAACTAGGCTGTTTTGTTGGTTTGGTCTTTCCACCCCGGCGATCTTTTGCAAAGAAGTGGGGATAGGAACAATTGGGGTTAACATTTAAATTAATTTCACACCCGGCGGTTGAACCTTGGGTGGGTGGGATTAACGGATTTGCAATTCGGTATAGTTGGCCAGACAATTGAGGGATACAATGGGGTATCGAGGCCTTCAAAATACGGCGATCTATGAAGGCTTCGAGAGAAGTCAGATCTAAAGTTTAAGATAGGCTTACCCTTTTTAACTGCGATATAATAAGGAGGCCGGCGTCTTAATATGGGTTTCCGGTGGACAAAAAACCACTGGGAAGACTGTGTCATTTATAAAGATGTGCTCGTCTTTATATCATGTCAGAGGATATGCTTAAATCTTTTGGACGAGTAAAGATATTCTAAAATCTTTACATAGGACCCTACAGGGTAACAAGAGGTAATAGTGGTGTATTATGTCTTGTTGCCCGGCGGTTCATTAACACTTGTGTTAGAACATTTTGGGGTAACCTTATGAGCATTAATTCCTGGAAATTTTCTTTTTTCCAGGGCGGAGTTCCGGCGGGTCAACAGAGGACCAGAAGGAGCCCTGGGGTTGGTTAGCTTTTTCCAGTCTCTGTCATGGCTACACTAGACCCTGTTTTTGCTCTGTGCTTAATACCCTCCTGTTCAGGGATCCCTATTTTTGCGCATACACTGTGCATCAGATGCGTCAAATGCTTGGACCGGTCAAGGGGTTTGTGGGTGACTAAGAATTGTACTTTTTGTAGTCAGTTAAGTATCAAAGTCTTACAGCAAGATAATCAGGCCGCGGCGGTTGCATTGCGCGAGGTCAAACAACTTTTATCTACTTATGCTACTTCAGTGGCTCATAAAGCTCTCCAGTGCGATAACGTAGTTCTGTGGGAACGCTTGATTGCTCAACATCCCCCACTTAAACATCCCCCTTCTAAAAGTAAAGTAAATGTGCATAAGTCGGCAGAGACTGGGCAGGGTATAGTGCTTCTTCCCTCCCCCGGCACATCTAAGAGATCTCGAGAGCTGACACCGCCGGCGACAGCTTCCAGGTCAAAATCGAGGTCCAGGTCACGGTCTCCCCTCCGACAGCAGACACATAGTCACTCTACTTCACCTTCGAGGAAGAAGAGCAAGGAGGAGAAGACCAAGGACAGTCCTAGTGTGAAATCAAAGTCAAGGCGAAGTCACAATTCTTCAAAAAAGGATACTCATGTACGAAAGGCCTCCCGGCGTTCGCCGGAGCCTCGTACCTCGCTTTCTGCCTCTACTCCCGACATGTCTCATGTCCAATCTGACAGGTCGGGAGTGGTGTCAGAGACTGTGGTGGGGGATATACCGGCAGACAAGTTGTCACCTAATATTATTCCCAGTTCACATGTACCAGCTTTAGAGAGTTCTACCAGCAGTTATAACCCTCTAGAGGGCTCGAGTGAGGGCTCAGTAATTGGTGTGGTACCTAGCTCACAAGTGAGTTCCGGCCAAGACCGGGGAGTTTGGAGGTACTCCCAGCCATGGGGTGACTGCTCACATCCTTCTCATGCGACACAGGTAGTGGCAGACGTCCACCGGGACGCTGCGATCCCATCGTCCATCCCGGACTTGACATGGCAGCATGAGGGGGTCCCGGCTTCGGCGGAATCCTTTCCTGAGAGGCCGGAGGAAAGGGATGAGGGTTCTATAATTTCTGAGATGGAGGTTCAAGAGTCAGGTTCATTGATAGACGACTCTCAGAGTAGGAATGATTCGCCACATAGTTCATCCTCTGCTAAATTTGTCACAGCTGATGAAATTAAAGGGTTACTAGCGAATGCACTAACTAAGTTTTTTGGCCAGCAGCCGGAGACTCCTACAGTTGGTTTGGGAGCTTCCACGACAGCATCGAATGTCCGACCTCTGGCTACTTCCATTGCTTTGACACAAATTCCGCACCCTCCCCCTGTATCACCTACTATTGTTACTAGGCCAACTTCGGCGGCACTGACTACTTCCAATGTGAGAGTAGTTGCAAATGTAAATCCTCCCCCTTTAGACAAAGCCCCGGTCAGAAAGGGAGCTATGCCCCTCTTATACGGGCCGGATGAGTCATGGGTAACAATGTTCCCAGCAAAGCCAGAGGTAGCACAGTCCACTATGTCGGGGGAGCTTCCGGTACCACGTGAGTGGGTAATCCAAGGGAATAAATCTAGGAAGTTACGTGCTTTAGATATTCTAGGAAATGTACTTGATGATAATATTAAGGCCATTCCTAACTATTATCACCATGATTATTTTGTGTATAATTCTACACCTGCCCTACCCCCTGAGTCAGCTTCAAAACTGTTTTCGGACTGGACCAAGCATGACGGTTTCAATGATATAATAGCACTGTCAGCTCTAACACCAGAGTTAGGTTTAAAGACGTTCACAGACACAGCTGCAAATCCAGTTTTGAAGGTGGAGCAGTTGGGTCCGGGACCTTGGGTGGAATGGGAAGTGGAGGCTCAGAACTTTGCTACAACTTTTACCTCTAAATCTTCGCACCAAATTCCACAAGAAAGCCATTCTTGGTTCTCTCTGCCGGTATTCTCTGCCGGCAGAGTTCCCTCTGCTTTATTTGCATTTTTAGCTGCCCCTAAAATTAATCTATGCGAGCTTAAAGATCCCTTTTCTACACCATCCACTGCTCACCTAGACCGGGAGTTTAGACTACGTGGGAAGGCATATAGACTGTTTTCCCAGTATATTGTCACACAACAGGTAGCGAAGTCAATGCTAAGATCTGCTCAGGCAATCGCGGACGCGGAAGTCCGAAAGGCTATCGAACTGTCTAGACGCTTGCTACTCCAGACTTCTATACAGTCACTGGGAGATATCCGTACAGCCTTGCTAGAGGCGGTGCGGGCAAGACAAGATCTAAGGATGTCTCTCGTGAGGAAGCTCCCAGATAGGATTGCAAATCAAGTAGTTATGTCCCCTGTTCTAACTGCCTCTTTAATGTCCCCGGAGGTGTGGAAAACAGTGTTCAACATGGCTCAGGCCTTTAACCCTCCAGCCCCGGGGGCTATAGCTTGCGACTGTGCTGCGGTACTGGGTGTTTTGACGATCTTTGGGCTATGTTAAATACTCTGTAAGTCAATGAATATGGCATGTAATGTTGTAAATAAAAAAGAATAATGTTCCACAAACCTTCCTCTGTCGAATGGCGTTGAGTAGAGGTCTCTAGCCCCTCTGGTTGCATAATGGTGAGCGCGGGAAGACGAGTGCTTTTCGGCGGCAAATTCTTCCCGCGTTCGGACGCGTCGCCCCGGCCATGGCTACGACGCACCTAGCCGCTCGTCGCGCCAAAGTATTTATCTCCCTTAGATGATTTTAGTGTTTGATACTGAGAATGTGATGTTTATTTGATATTTTCTAGTTATTTTGAGGCCAATTATATAAAATATGTTTATTAGGGTATCACTGTCACTGATATTGCTAATTTTCACTCGATACCATACATTTTATTAGTAATTGAGGTAGGTTATTGTTGTATTAGGCACTGATTATTCGTTATCACAGGTGTTTATTATACTTTGGCCATCAAATATTAGGTCTTGTGTCACTTTCACAAATATGCTTTAGAGAGTGTCACTGTCACTGATAATGCTCATTTTCACTCGATACCGTACATTTTATTAGTAATTGAGGTAGGTTATTGTTGTATTAGGCACTGATTATTCGTTATCACAGGTGTTTATTATACTTTGGCCATCAAATATTAGGTCTTGTGTCACTTTCACTTAGTTATATTTGTAAACGTTTTATATACAATTTATTGTGTCTTTTTTCACTGATTTATATATTTCTATAGGTTCTAATCATATGAATGTCACTTGGTATATACATATGTGTCACTTTCACATATTATTATGGTGTAATTGTATTTGTATAAATGTTTTCATAATACATGACTTTTGTATAACAATAAATTGGTTTACTTCCACTTTTTGCCTATATATATACTGTACATATTGTCATTATCTTTGGCACTTTCACTATGATTATTAGAACTCCAGCTTGGAGTGGTAATCAAAGAAGCACTCTAAAGCACAGAGTGCCACCTTGCACTCCACACACTCCATGGTTGACTTTTTACCTGGCCTCGGCCTCACCCTGCTGTTGTAGCAGACATGGCACCGCTTCTGCTGTGTTCTTCCTGATTCATTCTGAGGCAGGGAACCAAGCCTGTGCCTAATCAAGTATTGAGCACACTGCAAGCGGTCAATAACGGCGGGCCCAGGATGTGCCACTGCCCTCTGTGGCGTAGCATACTTCTCCAGAAGCTCCGTCAACACCTGCTTTTGGAACCTCCGCAGGCTATTGAACTTCATGGGTGTGTTCACATTCCGAAGCTTGTATATATTGTAGGCATTCAGAACTGACATGTCCACCATATGCAGAAAGAACTTTTTGTACCATCTGCACGAGGTATGCAGGCAGTCAATGAAGCCTATCTGCATGTCGGACTTGTCCACCAGCCTCATGTTGATGTTGTAGTCCAGGACAGCATCGGGCTTGGTCACCCTGGCCTGGGTGCGGCGATCCACCTTGCCAGTCTCCACCATTTCCCCCTTGTGGATGGTGGTCAGGAGGTTGACCTTCCGCTGGTCGTGCCAGTGGATAGCCAGAATGGGCCCCGACTTCTTCTTCAACACATCACCTTTTTTGGTCTTTGGAGGGAAAGGTGGCATGCCCTTCCTTTTCCCTCGTACTGTGCCTACAGTCCCCGTCTTGTGCTCATGCAGGTACTGTGAGAGAGTGGGGGACGTGTAATAATTGTCCGTGTAGAGGACGTGATTCTTGTGAAAGTAGCGGTTCATCATGGCTTGCACCACTGCTCCGCCAAAGCCAATGAGGGGGTCCACAAGCAAGTCCCCTTCCTTCCCGCTGTAGACCAGGAAGTCCAGGACATAGCCAGTTTGGCAGTCGCACAGCACAAAGAATTTTATGCCAAAGCGATGTCTTTTTGAGGGGATGTACTGCCGGAAGCTGAGTTTTCCCCGGAACAGCACAAGAGACTCGTCAATGACGACCTGCGGAAGGGCTTGAAGTAGGAGGTGAAGCATTCTCGCATCATCTCGTACAACGTCCTAATCTTCCACAGCTTGTCTGGGAGGTGGACATCAAGGTTGGTGACAAGATGGAGCGCTGCGAGGATATCAAGGTACCGGTCGCGAGACATATATTTCCCGAAGGCAGGGGTGGATATCAGATCATTGGTGATCCAATAGTCAGGCAACCTATGCTTCTTGACATGAGGCATTAGCATGGTGAGTGCCAGGAACACCATGAACTCTTTATGAGTCACTGGGGTCCACTGCCTCATGTGGCCCTTGGTCACCTTGCCCAAAAAGTGGACCTGGAATTGGTGCTGCTTATTTGTCTCTTTGACAACATAGCCTACCACCTCCTCATCAAAGAAGGCCTCAAATAGTTTGTGTGGTGGAGCATTGGGGCCTGCAGGAAAATTGGGAGTAATGCCTGAACCCTCCAGTACCTCATCAAAAGCTGGCACATCAGGGTTGTATCCATCCCCATCAACTACGTCTTGCCACTGAAAAACGTAGAATGGGTCTTGTCTACGCTGACGAGGAGCTCCAGCTGGTGGCCCAGCACGCCCACGGCCAACTCGGGAGGCGCGCGCCCTAGGGCGGCGAGGGCGTCGGCCAGGGCGGCGGCCAGCACGACGGGCAGCACGACGCCGGGCCAAGCGGATGGGTCGAGGGTCGTCGATGTCCATATAGTCATCGTCAGAGTGGTCATCTTGCCCTGACGGTGGACCTATGTAATCATGGCCAGAGTCTTCAGAGAGGTGCCCTTCATCATCAGTGGCCCCCACATAATCTGGCAGGGAACCAGTGATGCATGGGCGGCGTGCGGGTGGGCGAGGTGGGGAAGGAGTGGCAGGTGAGGCTGTGTCCCCCCGAGGTCCTGGGCTCCTTGGCCTGCGACGAGTGACAGAAAGCAATGTTTCACTGTCACTAGGCCCAGGTATTGGTGATGCGAGCTCAAAGACTTCTTCAGGAAGACATGTTGAAGGCGGGAGAGGTGGGGAGGACCGTGGGGAAAGTTGCGGGGACGTATGGCTGGGGCCGGCAGGGGTGGACGCCGCGGGAGCCTCGAACAAATCTCTCTTACTTTTCTTAATTTTTTTGGTATATTTCCTACCTTTCCCCTTTTTGGCAGCAGTATGTCTCCTGTCGGGGGACCTAGGAGGCAAATAGGCCGAAAGTGGGGGGTCCTCAACCCTTGGCAATGGTGGGGGTGGTGGGGAAGAATGCGGGGCATCCGGGTCATCTTGGGTGGCGTGGGTAGATAAGGGAGACAATGGCGGACGAGAAGGGTCACCACGCTGACCCTCACTCACAGCCTCATCCTCACCAAGTATTTTTGCTTGTTCCCTAGCTGCCGCGGCCGCCTTCTCAAGTATTTTCTGCTTATACAAGTGTAGCTTGAAAGGCGATTTACCTGGGGAAGGGCTTGGAGTCGTGTCACTTATGCGAAATTTGGTGAGTGACCTTGAACTCTCCCACTCACTCGCTCTCTCAAGTTCACTGTCTTTAGGTAAACCAGCTTCCTCAACAACTGGTACATCACCTTCATCACTCTCATCACTGTCATGTTCTCTCGCAAATCCCAGGAATTGCTCTTCTTTCTCACTCTCATGGCCATAATCACTCGACTTATAATTACTGGAGTCGTCACTGACTATATCATCAACACTATACTTGGCATCAGCACGCTCATATAGTCTCAATGTCGTCTCAATACCTCCGGGAGATAACACATTTAGGCGATGGCGTCGGGGTAAGGCGCGACGAACTAGCAAGGGCGTCGTAGGAAGCACGGTATCGGACACAGCGGAATCACTATTTGGCGTACTGTCCATGATGGCGTCGGGGTAGATACTGTTGCTGTGGCGTCGTTTACGCCGGGTGGCGCCACCTACCGTCCCATGATACCAAAAATGTACGCGCGGCATTCGAAAGCACGCATGCAAGCAATGGGCGTTCAAGAGCCCTTCCGGGTTGCGCGGACCGAGGTTGTTATGGGCGTTCAAGAGCCCTTCCGGGTTGGAGGGGTTAAGCACAGTCCTGCCCCATCTAAGAAACCTGCTTTCAATTTTACCAAGCCCAAACCAGTCGCAAAAGCTCAGCCTGGTGGGGCAAAGCCCTTTCATCTGCCTAAGTCCTCTTCCACCCAAAGTCAGGCTCAGTACAGATACAAGCAAGGAAAGTTTTCAGGTAATCATAAAGGACAGAAGTATCAACGACCGGGCCAGGGCCCGTCTCCTGCCAAACCCGGCCAGTCATCAAAGCATACACCACCACCACCACCAAAGAACTAGGGTCTCTCTCACTCCCAGGGCCAGTCTTACGGCGGGTGGATCAGAGGGTAGTCCAGCCGGCGAACCTTTGTCTGCTAACTGGGTCGTTCCGGGCGTGTCATCGCGCATGGCCATTAAACACATGGGCGAGGATGGTGGCACGCAAAGGCATCACCTGGCAGTGGCTCCGGCGACCTCGCTTACGTCAGCCGACAAAGGCAAATTTTGTTTCATTAGAGGTGGAGTCACTGATCCAAGAGATGATCGCCAAGAATGTCATCATCCTGGTCCCTCAAAATTACCCAGTATTTACGTCCAAACTCTTTCTAGTGCCCAAAAGGGACAGTGTTCAGATGAGGCCGGTCGTAGACCTGTCTTATCTGAACCTCCACATTCACAACGTTTCCTTCAGGATGCTGACAGTGAATCAAATCAGGCTAACACTTTCGCCGGAAGGGTGGATGTGTTCTTTAGACCTGACAGACGCGTATTGGCACGTCCCGGTAAACAAAAGGTTTTAACGATTTCTGGCCTTACGAATAATGCATCAGACTTATGTCTTTCAGAGGATGCCGTTCGGATTGAACCTAGCACCTCGCTTATTCACGAAATTAGTCCGGCAAGCCCTGATGCCCATGTTAGAACAAGGGATCAGGATTTTGTGGTATCTAGACGACTGGCTGGTGGTGGCAGAGACGGAACAGTTATGCATCAATCATGTCAACATAACATTAAATCATGTAAAATCTCTAGGGTTCAAGGTAAACCCGGTAAAGTCAAACTTTGTTCCCTCACGAGTGGTCCAGTGGATAGGGCTGGTCTGGGACACAGCTGCTCTCACTCTGAGTCAGAGTGTGGACAATCGAAACAGGTTTCGCAAGAAACTGTTTATGTTTCTTCACAGTCTGACTACGACACGGAGAGTCTGGGAATCTCTGGTCGGCTCTCTCAACTGGATTCAACTAACTGTAAAGTTGGGCCGGTTGAAAGTCAAACGTTTAATATTGGAGGGCAACAAATGTTTTCCACTATTGCCGGCGGAAACATTATGGCCCATGCCAAAATTAATACACAGCTCACTAGCGGTCTGGGCGAAGAGGGAAATATTGCACTCGGTCATGTCATGGACCTCTCCTCCGCCGACGGTATGGGTAGACACGGATGCGTCAGGAACGATAGGTTGGGGCTTTCAGTCAAACCACGGCCATCAGGGTCAAGGGCTTTGGTCCCATTCAGAAACCTCCCACATCAATGTCAAAGAGTTACTAGTCCCCTTGTATTTCCTTCAGGCTCACGGCTCTACTTTACGGGACAAATCGGTGGCCTTCAGGATGGACAATCTGAATGCGGTTCACTGCATTCAGAAACAAGGGTCAACGAGATCTCGGAAGTTGCTAAACGTGTCAGAAAAGATTTTTGTTCTAGCCGGCAAGCTGAGCATTCATCTTCACGCATCTTATCTCCCAGGCGTAGCAAACGTCTGGGCAGACGCTCTGTCTCGGAGACAGAGCACAACAGTAGAATGGGCGCTCAAGCAAACCATTTTCGACCAAATGATTGCGGAGCCTTACCGTCCACAAGTGGATCTGTTTGCGTCCGAGGAGACTCACGATCATGCTGTGATTGAATTTGAATTGACAGTGGAATTTCTGGAAGGCAGAGAGGAGGAACATAGGGAATATAGACTAAATTATAGTAAGGCGGATTATGAATCATTACGAGGATACTTTGCAAATATAGATTGGTCATTTATTGAGCAAGAACAGAATATTCAGGTAAAATACACCATGTTACTAGACATTTACAGGGAGGGGGTAGATAAATATGTACCAACATTTAAGGATAGAAAGCTGGCTAAGGAGAAAGAGTGGTTTAACATGCGATGTCACATTGCCCAGAACAAAAAGGACTCTGCATGGAATAAAGTGAGAAGGAGACACACTGAGGAAAAATGGAATGAGTATAAGAATGCTAGAAACAACTATGTCAAGACTATAAGAGAGGAGAAAAAGAACTTTGAAAAAGATATAGTAAACAAATGTAATAAAGAACCCAAACTGTTCTATAGTTATATCAACGGCAAAACAAAAATAAAGGACAAAATAACAAAGCTTAGGGTAGAGGGTCAATTATATGAAGACACAGTGGGTATGTGTGAAATTATGAATGATACATTAACATCCGTGTTTGTGGAGGAGGATGACTATGTAGAACCTGTGGTGGAATTGAACGAGATACAGGGACTAGAGTCGATAGAAGTTAACAAGGATGAACTAAAATCATTGTTGGAAGAATTGGACGTGAGAAAATCTATGGGCCCAGATAACATTGCTGGATGGGTATTAAGAGAATGTTCTGAACAACTAGTGAGACCTATTTTTAATATTGTTCAACACTCGTTAAACAAGGGGGAACTTCCCTTAGAATGGAAACAAGCAAATATAACTCCAATATATAAAAGTGGAAATAAAGAAGACCCGCTAAATTATCGACCGGTATCCTTAACGAGTGTTATATGCAAGCTTTGTGAAAAGATTATTAGAAAAAGATGGGTGGGTATGTTGGAGGAGAGGGAAATAATTTCAAGCAAGCAGTTCGGGTTCAGAAAATGTCATTCGTGTACCACAAATTTGTTGAGTTACTATGATAGGGTAATTGACATTGTACAAGGGAGGGAGGGGTGGGTAGATTGTATTTACTTAGATTTCAAGAAGGCATTTGATAAGGTGCCTCATAAGAGATTGTTGTGGAAGCTCAGGACTGTGGGGCGGGTTGAGGGAGTATTATTAAAGTGGATGGAAAACTATTTAATTGGGAGGGAAATGCGAACAGTAATAAAAGGAAAGTTCTCCTCGTGGAAAAGGGTAAAAAGCGGAGTGCCTCAAGGATCGGTGTTGGCCCCAATCATGTTTTTGGTTTTCATCAACGACCTTCAAATGGGAATAGGCTCATATATATCTATGTTTGCTGATGATGCAAAATTAATGAAGCATATTACAAGTAGGAGTAGTTGTGAAGAATTACAGAGAGACTTAGATAAGTTATATGAGTGGAGTCAAACTTGGAAAATGGAATTCAACACGAGTAAGTGTCAGGTTCTTGAGATAGGAAAAAGTAAATATAGACCTTCTTGGGGATATAAAATAGGAGATGAAATAATTAGTAAAGCTGTGAAAGCAAAAGACCTAGGGGTAGTTGTGGCAGACAGCTTGTCACCTGAACAGCATATAAATCAAATAACTGGTGAAACCTATGCAGTGTTGACTAACATGAGAATAGCTCTGAATTATTTAGATGAAGAGATGTTAGCAAAAATAATAGGGACAATACGACCAAGACTGGAGTATGCAGCAGTGGTGTGGTCTCCACACCTTATAAAACATAATAAAAAACTGGAAAGAGTTCAGAGAGTTGCCACTAAGATGATAGCTAGCCTTAGAGACCTGCCTTATGAGGAGAGATTGGAGAGGCTAAAGCTGCCAACGCTGAGGGAGAGGAGAGAGAGAGGTGACATGATCATGATGTTTAAGTGTGTGAAAGGTTTTGAGAAGATCGACAAGGGAGATTTTGTGGTGAGGGACGAGGGAAGAACCAGGGGTCATGATTGTAAGTTGAGGAAAGTTATATGTAAGTCTGATGTAAGAAAGTTCAGCTTCCCGTATAGAAGCATTGAGTGTTGGAATAAGTTGGATGGGGAGGTGGTGGGAGCAAGAAATATCCAAACTTTTAAAGCACAATTGGATAAATGTAGAGAGAGAGACAGGACAACACGAGCTTAGGCTCAAATCCTGTATACTACAATTAGGTGAGTACAATTAGGTGAGTACAAACTCCCGCTGTACCTCACCCGTCGGACAGTAACGCCGGCGGGAGGACCCGACGCACTGGTGACGGACTGGAACATGTGGAGTTCCGTTTATCTGTTTCCGCCACCAGACGCTTCTCTAATGTGCCACGTAGTGGCACAATGTAAAAATGTTGCGTCTGCTACCGCCGCCGCCAACACCGTGAACGACCGCAGCAGTGCAAGTACTGGTACTGAGCTGGATACACAGGCATAGTTTGCCTTTTTCCAGAGGATCTACTGTAAGAAACTGTAAGTAGTAAACAAACTACGGGATTATCGGGGCGTAGTCTTGTTAATCGCGCCCCTGTGGCCGGCGCAGTTGTGGTACCAGCAATTGAAAACGTGGTGCCCGAACCCGGTGTCGCTCCCGGTCGGGTATTTCCACTTAGACACGATTGGCAACCTAGAGACCTCGCTGACTTTTGCATTATGGACATTCAGGAGGCCAAGTGGCTAACACCGTATGGTAGAAACGTGACCGATAAATTCATGAGTCAATATACCCAATCTACAAAGAGACAGTATCAATCGCACTGGCGGTCCTTTACTTCTTGGATACTTAGGACAGAACAAACCGTACCTTCGGTGGCTTTGGTTTTTAATTATTTAAACTATCTGTTCGAGCAGAAACATCTATCTGTAGTAACGTTAAAAAATCACTTAACAGCGATTAGGATGCCATTCTTTGACCTTACAGGTCTAACCATACCACTAGCGGAGGAAACAGGTTTCATGAGAGCATGTTTTAAACTCCGCCCACCTCCCCGTCAGCTCATTCCTACCTGGTCTCTGGACAAAGCGTTGTCTTTACTTCATTCCCGTCTGTACCAAAATACTGCAGATTTTGACTTACTTTTAAAAAGGGCAGTATTCCTTATGGCTTTGGCTACCGGGAACAGGGTATCTGAGCTGGCGGCGATGAGCAACACACCTAATTGCATAAGGTTTGGTAGGCTCAATGAGTGTATTCACATTGCACCTTCCCCAGGGTTCATCGCCAAAAATGAACACAGTGAACACGTGTTTTCAGAGTTCACGGTGCCGGCGTTGAAAAGGGGAAAAGTGCACCATAATTTATGTCCAGTGCAAGCTCTAACCAAATATTTGAGAGTAGCACCTCTGAATCAACAGGGTGCTTTATGGGTAGCAAGTACGGGCAAACGCTTAATGAAACGTAAAATAGCTTCTCTCCTAGTAGAAGTCATTAAAGAGAGTAATCCCGGCGTCGTGGGAAAAGCCCACGATTTACGTAAATGGGCGTCTTTGCGTTTCCTTAAGAATTTTTCTGTTGAGGACAGTGTCCACGCACCTATGGTCCTCTAATCATACGTTTTTGACTCGATACCTTTCAGTAGCTCTCGACAGACCTTCCATGCCATGTATAGCTTTAAGGCAGAGGGTCTAGGTGGCCTCTAAGTCACTTATTGTTTAGATTAAGAAAAGAGGGGGGGGGGGGTGCAGTCAGTGTAACATAGGACACCCTAGACCCCGCCGGAGTACGTGTACGGAGCATACGAGCTGTGATACTGTTTGTAGGTGTTGTGATATAAAATTTCTCTGTAGTAGTCATTACAGGAAATTGTGCTAAAGTACAATAGTAGTAAAACAACAATTCTTGATTGTAAGTAGTTTTGGCTGTGAAGCAATATAATTTTAAGAAATCTCAGTAGTTGCAACTGCGACTTTTATTTTTGATGTAAGTACTTCTGCATAAGTACAAGAGTTCGGTACTAATGCGAAAGTGCAAGAATTCATTTTATGTTTGGGTATATTTTTAGGAATATATCCACTAGTTTAATGGGGTTTATTTATTAGTGGCCCCTCCATCATTGACGAACATGCCTATTACATAAGGCATCCTCTTCAAACACTAATCCGCCGTAGTTTTGAATCTACCGCGCAGAGCATTTAAAAACTGAGGAGCCTTCATCATGAGCGCACGCGACCTCACTCATGGCTTCAGTCATTATGAATTGGGTTCTCACTACGAAAAAACTTCGTAAAAAATAAAAACAAAAAGAAAATAAGAATAACTATCCAATAAGCTTTCCATCATATCGTGGATGTACTTGTGTGGATTTCTGACCAGACGCTGATTCAGGCGTCATTCTTCCTTCTCTGCTCTGCGCTCAGCCAGCCCGGACGTGCCTCCCCACGCTCCGCTGGTTCCGCATTCGTTGCGTCCCTAGTGAGTTTTTTCTCATTTGTTTACTCCAGGATGTATCGAGTAAGGTTAGGATAGGCGTAGCAGGAGTGTCCTGGGCTGGTTGCCCGCAGTGCAGTGTATTTTGGGTCGAGTGTATGGGGCATCTATTTCGGATGTACCCTCGTGGTCCCGTTGTGGACATGTGAACTTTTTCACAGTTGAGTTAGTTTGTGATGCAGGCGGCTTTCACTACGCGTTAATTATTGCTGCCTTTTATCTTTCTGATGAGGTAAGCTTTGTTTTCTGACGTTCCCAGCGTATTTTTCTTCACTTAGTGAAGTTTTTTCTGGGTCCCGAGTCAGTCTTCCCTGGGTTGGAAGTTGTTGCTACGGTGGTGTGTTGGCGGTGGTTCCTGTTGTGATATTTCCAGTGTGTGTGTATATTTCAACTGTTATTATGCCGTCTGCCTAGGCCTAGCCAGCCGCTCGTAGCTTTGCCACATGTACTAGTGTTATTATTTATTATTTATAAATATGCCCTACTGTGTCATGTGTATCCGGGTTTTAGTTGTGTAATGGCTAATTCCTCGGACTATAATTGTTTCCTGGTTTAGTTGTGTATTGGCTAATTCCACGGATTATGGTGTGACCTTGGGTTAGTCGTGCGTGGCTCTCCTCGTGTCTTGTGTTGTTCAGATGGTGTCTGTTGAGGGTGGGTTTCCTTCTGGCGGGTTTTTTCTCGGTTTCACCATGAAAAAATCCTGGCCGAGAGCAGTGTTGGGCCACACGTGGTTGTTAACACTGGCTTGTATCCCCGGCGTGGGGGGGTGTCTGTGGCTCTCCAGGACTGCGTCTCTGTGGGTGCCTGGTTTCAGGCCTCCTTTGATTCCCGGCGGGATGGCTGTACCCATCCATTTAAAACGGCGTCCTTGTGGACATACGTTTTGGGAGTTTTTCTACCTGGTTTTACGACAACCACATGAAAAACCTAGCTGTTGTTTAGGCTTTCCTCCCCGGCGATCTTTTACAAAGAAGTGGGGACAGGAACTTATGGGGTTAACTTTTAAACTTCTCACCCGGCGGGTGCACCTGGGTAGGGTGGGATGAACGACTTATGTCTTTCAGTTAGTTAACCAATCCATTTTAGTGATACTCTGTGTATCGCTGCCTTTACTCTTACGGCGATTGAAGGTTCAATTAGGTTAAATATCGATTCTCACACCCGGCGGGTGCTCCTAGGTGGAGGAGCTAAGGAATTTACAAAATTCAATTTCGATTTAACCCCTTAATTTAGTGATACAATTAGGTATCGCCGCCTTCTAACTTACGGCGATCTTTTGTGACAATTCGTTAAACATCAGATCTCGTATCATCCTGCCCTGGGCTATTCTACTAAAATATTTCAAGGGCCGGCGTCTTTATGGGAGGTTGCTTTGTTACAAAATTGAATCTTGAGACAGTCACCTCCTCCTAGAGACTATAAGTGCCATGCTGGACCATTATATCAGAGGGTATTCTTCACTTTCTTTAGCAAAAGATTTGTTTAGACTTTTTACACCCCGCCGCGTAGCGAGATGTGTTAGTTGTGTCTTTGCATCTCGTTACCCGGCGGGTTATTAACACTTGTGTGCGAACATGTTGGATTAACCTTATGAGCATTAATTCCTGGAAATTTTCTTTTTTTTCCAGAGCTGAGCTCCGGCGGACCAATACAGACCCGGCGGTAGTTTTCACCCACCAGTCTCTGTCATGGCTACCGTGGCCCCAGTTTTTGCCCTGTGCATTACCCCTACTTGTGCTGGTATCCCTATTTTTGCACACACCCTTTGCATACGGTGTGTTAAATGTCTAGACCGTTCAAGGGGTCTCTGGGTTATGCATAATTGTTCCTTTTGCTCCCAATTAGCTGTTAAAGTCCTTTGTGAGAATGATAAGACCGCGGCGGTAGCGTTGAGAGAGGTTCGACAACAGATGTCGGCCTACACTACCATTGTCGCGCATAAGTCACTTCAATGTGACAACGTCCCACTTTGGGATAGATTGCTGTCAGAACACCCTCCCCCTAAACGTTCCTCTAGAGTCACGAGTATTAAGCCGACGGAGACTAGTCAGGGTTCTGTATCGTCTGCGACTACACCTAAACGCCCGAGAGAGCCTACACCCCCGGCATCTGCCTCCTCGTCGCGGGCGAGATCTAGGTCAAGGTCACCTCTCAGACACCAGTCTTCTAGTCGTGCCTCTTCACCGGCGAGTAAGAAGAGTAAGACGGAAGGTTCCACCAGTGGTCACGGCGGAGAATCCTCCAGATCTAAGACTAGTTCGCGGTCACACCGCAGCCATAAATCCTCCAAAAAGGATTCACATCGGAAGTCCTCTCGACATTCCCCAAAGTCTAGTGCATCTCATCGTACCTCTACACCTGACAGAGTTTGTGTTACGGCCTCAGAGTCCAGTGCAGCGCCTGTCCCTAAAGAGGATTTGCCAATTAATATTTTAACCCTGGAAATGGAAAGTTCAGGAGGGTCAATAATTGAGAATGTTTCAGACTCTCAAGAGAGCGTAGGCCAGGGCCTCGGTGTTTGGCGGTTTGCTCAACCAGGGTCTGACCACCCACGTCCGACTCATACGAGTCACACAGTAGCCGACGTCCACAGGGACGCGGCGATCCCATCCTCTATCCCAGACTTATCTTGGAAACAAGGTACCCCTGCCTCGGCGGGGTCTTCTCAGGAGGATCGGGAGGAAAAAGACGAAGTTTCAATAATTTCGGATATGGAAGGACAAGGGTCAGGCTCAGGCTTGGACGCCGCACGGGATAATAATGATTCACCTGTAAGTTCTTCATCAAACCAGTTTGTTACAGCACAAGAAATTGATGGGTTGCTTACTCATGCTTTGTCTAAATTTTTTGGTCAACAACAGGAAAACCCCACAATGGACTTGGGGGCTCCCTCGACAAGTTCTACGGTACGGCCTCTGATGACGTCAATTGATTTATCTAAGATTCCTAACCCTCCTACTCTGTCACCTGCAAGGAGCACTAAGCCTGCTACGGCGGCATTGACAACTTCAAATGTCAGGGTCATAACGGATGTCAATCCACCCCCTCTAGACAAAGCGCCTCTTAGAAAGGTAGCTATGCCCCTGCTTTATGGGCCAGACGAGTCATGGGTTCTTTTGAACCCCTCTAAACCAGAGCTTGCCCAACCTACCTTGTCAGGGGAACTCCCGGTACCGCGTGAGTGGTTTATCCAGGGCAACAAGTCAAAGAAATTAAGGGCCATGGATGCCTTGGGTAATGTTCTGGACGTAAACATCAAGGCTATACCTAGTTATTATCACCAGGATTATTTTGTGTATGCTTCTAAGCCTGCTTTACCCCCTGCCTCAGCTTTAAAACTATTTTCAGACTGGTCTAAGCTGGATGGGTTTAATGATATTAAGACTCTGTCAGCTCTTACTCCTGAACTAGATTTACAGACCGTCACAGACGACGCAGCTAATCCAGTTTTGAAGGTGGGACAGTTGGGTCCAGGACCTTGGGTGGATTGGGAGGTAGAGGCTCAAAACTTTGCAACCACTTTCACTTCTAAATCTTCCCACCAGATCCCTCAAGATACACATTCATGGTTCTCCATGCCGGTGGGTTCTGCCGGCGGAGTCCCGTCAGCTTTGTTTGCATTCCTAGCTGCCCCTAAGATTAATCTTTGTGAACTGAAGAACCCGTTCACTACCCCTACCCCTACTCACCTAGACAGAGAATTTAGGCTACGGGGAAAAGCTTTTCGCCTGTTTTCACAGTACATAGTATCTCAGCAGGTGGCTAAGTCTTTACTACGGTCCACTCAGGCAATCGCAGACGCGGATGCTCGAAGATCGGTTGAGTTATCCCGGCGACTGATTCTTCAGTCGTCAATCCAATCCTTAGGTGACATACGCACCGCCTTGCTTGAGGCGGTGCGAGCACGACAAGATCTTAGGATGTCGTTAGTTCGCAAGCTACCTGATCGCATTGCTAACCAGGTGGTGATGTCACCAGTACTTACTCCATCTTTAATGTCCCCTGAAGTATGGCGAACGGTGTTCAATATGGCACAGGCCGTTAAGCACAGTCCCACCCCTTCTAAGAAACCTGCATTTAACTTCCCCAAACCCAGGCCTACTACTAAAGCTCAGCCAGGGGGATCTAAACCTTTTCTTCCGCCTAAGTCCTCCCACTCCCCCCAGGGTCAGTACAGGCATAGACAGAGTAGGTTTTCAGGTCAGAGAGGACGCGGCCAAAATAAACCAGGTCAGGGCCAGTCTTCGGCCAACACCAGCCAGCCGGCGAAGCGGCCAGCACCAACCCCACCATCAAAAAACTAAAGTCTCTCTCACTCCCGGCGCCTACCTTAAGGCCGGAGGAACCGAGGGTAGTACAGCCGGCGAACCCTTGTCTGCTAACTGGGTCGTTCCGAACGTGTCACCAAGCATGGCCGTTAAACACTTGGGCACGGATGGTTGCACGCAAAGGCATCACTTGGCAGTGGCTCCGGCGACCTCGATTACGTCAGCCGACAACGGCGAATTTTGTTTCTTTAGAGGTGGAGTCACTAGCCCAGGAAATGATTGCCAAGAATGTCATCATCCCGGTCCCCCCAAATTACCCTGTATTCACGTCCAAACTATTTTTGGTTCCCAAAAGGGACAGTGTTCAGATGAGGCCGGTCGTAGACCTGTCTTATCTGAATCTTCACATTCACAACGAATCTTTCAGAATGTTAACAGTACACCAAATCAGGCTAACACTTCCGCCGGGAGGTTGGATGTGTTCACTAGACCTGACAGACGCCTATTGGCACGTATCGGTCAACAAAAGATTTCAAAGGTTTTTGGCCTTACGGATCAGGCACCAAAATTTTGTTTTTCAGAGGATGCCGTTCGGCTTGAACCTGGCACCTCGATTATTCACAAAACTAGTCCAGCAAGCCCTGATGCCATTGTTAAAACAGGGGATCAGAGTGTTGTGGTATCTGGACGACTGGCTGGTGGTGGCAGAGACACAACAATTATGCATAAAACATGTCAATATCATTTTAAATCATGTCAAAACTCTAGGGTTCAAGGTAAATCTGGTAAAGTCAAACCTTGTGCCCTCACGAGTAATTCAGTGGATAGGGCTGGTCTGGGACACCGCCGCTCTCACTCTGAGTCAGAGTGTGGACAATCGCAACAGGTTTCGCAGGAAACTGTTCAGGTTTCTTCACAGTCTGACTACGACGCGAAGGGTCTGGGAGTCTCTGGTCGGCTCTCTCAACTGGATTCAACTAACTGTCAAGTTGGGCCGGTTGAAAGTAAAACGATTAATATTGGAAGGCAACAAATATTTCCCGCTCTTACCGGCGGGAAAATTATGGCCCATCCCGAAATTAATCCACACCTTACTAGCGGTCTGGGCGAAGAGGGAAACATTGCACTCAATAATATCATGGACCTCTCCTCCACCAACGGTATGGGTAGACACGGATGCGTCAGGCACAATAGGTTGGGGATTTCAGTCAAATCAGGGGCACCAGGGTCAGGGGCTTTGGTCCCACTTAGAAATCTCGCACATCAATGTCAAAGAATTACTAGTCCCCTTGTATTTCCTTCAGGCTCACGGCCCGGCGTTACGGGGCAAGTCGATGGCCTTCAGAATGGACAATCTGAATGCAGTCCACTGTATTCAGAAACAAGGGTCAACGAGGTCAAGGAAGTTGCTAAACGTGTCGGAAGAGATTTTTGCTCTAGCCAACAGTCTAGATATTTATCTTCACGCATCTTATCTCCCAGACGTAGCAAACGTCTGGGCAGACGCTCTGTCCCGGAAACAGAGCACGTCAGTAGAATGGGAGCTCAAGCAACCCATTTTCAACCTAATGATTGCAGAGCTCTCCCATCCACAAGTGGATCTTTTTGCGTCCGAGGAGACTCACAAACTCCCTCTATACCTCACCCGCCGTGCGAAAACGCCGGCAGGGGGGCCAGACGCCCTAGTGACAGACTGGAACAGATGGAGCTCCATCTATCTGTTTCCACCGCCAGATGTGTCACTAATGTGCCACGTAGTGAACAAACTACGAGATTATCGAGGCTTAGTCTCGCTAATCGCGCCACTGTGGCCGGCGCAGTTGTGGTACCAGCAATTGAAAATGTGGTGCCCGGACCCGGTATCGCTCCCGGTCGGGTATTTCCACTTAGACACGATTGGCAACCTCGCGACCTCGCTGACTTTTGCATTATGGACATTCAGGAGGCCAAGTGGCTAGCACCATACGGTAGAGATGTGACAAATAAATTACTTAATCAATATACTCAGTCTACAAAACGACAGTATCAATCACATTGGCAAGCCTTTACTTCTTGGATCGTTAGGACAGAACAAACTGTACCCTCAGTGGCATTAGTTTTTAATTATTTGAATTATCTGTTTGAGCAGAAACGTTTATCTGTGGTAACATTAAAAAATCACTTAACTGCGATTAGAGTGCCCTTTTTAGACCTTACGGGTCTTTCCACACCGGTAGCGGAGGAAACAGGTTTTATGAGAGCATGTTTTAAACTCCGCCCACCTCCCCGTCAGCTCATGCCTACTTGGTCTCTGGACAAAGCTTTGTCTTTGCTTCACTCTCGTCTGTACCAAAATACTGCAGACTTTGCATTACTCTTAAAAAAGTCGGTTTTCCTTTTGGCTTTGGCCACCGGAAACAGAGTGTCTGAGCTGGCGGCGATGAGCAACACACCTAATTGTCTTAGTTTTGGTAGACTTAATGAATGTATTTCCATTGCACCCTCCCCAGGTTTTGTAGCCAAGAATGAGCATAGTGCACACGTGTTTTCTGAGTTCACGGTGCCGGCGTTAAAAAGGGGAAAGGTGCATCATAATTTATGTCCAGTGCAAGCTCTAACCAAATATTTGAGAGTAGCTCCTCAAAACCCCCAAGGTGCTTTATGGGTAGCAAGTACGGGTAAACGCTTACTTAAACGGCGATTAGCCTCTCTTCTAGTAGAAGTCATTAAAGAAAGTAATCCCGGCGTTGTGGGTCGGGCCCACGATTTACGCAAATGGGCAGCCTCTTTACGTTTCCTGAAATTTTTTTCAGTTGAAGACATAGCGTCCACGCAGTTGTGGGCGTCTAATCATACGTTTCTGTCTAGATACTTGTCAGTTGCTCTAGACAAACCTTCCTTACCATGTATAGCTTTAAGGCAGAGGGTCTAGGTGGCCCTGCAGTCACTTTTGTTTACTTTCATGGGAAAGGGGGGGGGGGGGGGGTGCAGTCAGTTGACATAGGACACCCTAGACCCCGCCGGAGTATGAGAGCTGTGATACAATTTAAGGTTAAAATGTGATATGAAAATTTCTCAGTGAGAAATTGTGCTAGTACAATGTTAAGTACAAAACAACGGTGTTGTTAGAGTAGTTTAGCTGCGAAAGCAATTTAATTTTAGAATAATGGAGTTCCTTTGCAATTTATCTCCAAGTTTATGTTGGGGTTTATTATGTGCACATATAAACTTATAACTTGTTATTTTTTTGTCACCACTCGTTGAGTGGGGTGCCTTTGTAACTACAGATCTGTGTTCAGAATCTTCAGGGTTACCCATTTTTTGTCAGGCAGGCTTCTTTGAAGCACGCACCTGCCTGAACCCCCTTTTTCTTGTATTTTTTCGGCTACACCGTTGTTAAATATATTTTCAAAGTAAGAATACTATGTGGTTGTTTTTATTATCTGCTTTTCTAGAGTTATAATATGATTACGAATGTCCCCCTCCAGTCTTAGAAATCAGGCATGTTCGTCAATGATGGAGGGGCCACTAATAAATTATAGGTTTGACTCCTGTAAGGAGATAAAGAAAACCTAATATTTAGTAGTGGCCCCGTAATCATTGACGACTGGGGCCCTCCCGACCATCCCCTTCCCATTCGTTGATGTATTGAGGATTTTGGTTTACTTGATATGTCAGTGAAGGAAGAATGACGCCTGAATCAGCGTCTGGTCAGAAATCCACACAAGTACATCCACGATATGATGGAAAGATTATTGGATTGTTATTCTTATTTTCTTTTTGTTTTTATTTTTTACGAAGTTTTTTCGTAGTGAGAACCCAATTCATAATGACTGAAGCCATGAGTGAGGTCGCGTGCGCTCATGATGAAGGCTCCTCAGTTTTTAAATGCTCTGCGCGGTAGATTCAAAACTACGGCGGATTAGTGTTTGAAGAGGATGCCTTATGTAATAGGCATGTTCGTCAATGATTACGGGGCCACTACTAAATATTAGGTTTTCTTTATCTCCTTACAGGAGTCAAACCTATAATATGTGACATGTAGACTTATAAGTTTTTATTTTTCACCACTTACTTTAAGTGGGGTGCCTTCTTAACTAGCAGATCTGTTTACAGAGTATCAGAGTTAACCCTTTTTTCAAGCAGGCTTCTTCGAAGCACGCTCCTGCTTGGACCCCTTTTTGTATATATATGCTGTATAAAGTTTATGCGCAACAATATATATTTTTTACAAAGTAAGAATACTATGTGGTTGTTTGATTATCTGCTTTTGCTAGAGTTATGATATGATTACGAATGCCCCCCTCCAGTCTTAGATATCAGGCATAATCATCAATGATGGAGGGGCCACTAATAAATTATAGGTTTGACTCCTGCAAGGAGATAAAGAAAACCTAATATTTAGTAGTGGCCCCGTAATCATTGACGACTGGGGCCCTCCCGACCATCCCCTTCCCATTCGTTGATGTATTAAGGATTTTGGTTTACTTGATATGTCAGTGAAGGAAGTATGACGCCTGAAGTCAGCGTCTGGTCAAATATCCACACAAGTACATCCACGAGTATATGGAAAGCTTATGAATAGTTATTCTTATTTTCTTTTTTTTTATTATTTGTTACGAAGTTTTTTCGTAGTGAGAACCCAATTTCATAATGACAGAACCATGAGTGAGGTTGCGTGCACTCATGATGAAGGCTCCTCAAATTTTTTATGCTCTGCGCGGTAGATTCAAACTACGGTAAACGAGCGTTGGAAGAGGAGGCCTTATGTAATAGGCATAATCGTCAATGATTACGGGGCCACTACTAAATATTAGGTTTTCTTTTTCTCCTTGCAGGAGTCAAACCTATAGTATGGGCTGTCAGCTGTAACTCAGGTAAATCCCTTTTTCTTCTCTTCTATGCATTTTTCACCTTCGGTGGTAGTTTTGGTTAATGTACAACGTCTCCTAGAGCAAGTTAAGGAGTAGACTCTAGACGTTTTTTTTTTTAACCGCGGTTGGGATGACGACATAGCAGTCAAAATAGACAAGTCGTCATTGCAATTAGGTTAATAGCCTTGACGTTGGATTTTCCAAGACTACTACCAAATAGTAGGTTTTCCTATTTGGTAGGTTGGGAGGTACGTCAAACCTCCCAATTTTCTCCATTATTTGCATTACTGGAGGGTTAGTAAATGTTCCAAAATTATGTTAGATAATAAATAGATATGAAAAAAACACGCTTACAGTTATCAACTCTGCATAAGTAGTGGTATCGCGCCCCGTATAGTGGTACATGCCGGCCATAATGTCTGTCTGTCTGTCCGAAAACTCCTAGACCGTTCGACGGATTTTCACCAAACTTCACACGAATATTCGTTGTGTGAATGCGACGGTAAATAATTTATTTTTTATTTTTTATTTTTGCAATAGTTATGATTTTAGGTTTTTAAAATACGGGTTTGACAACCCGTAGGGAAGGAAGGAAAACCTTCTATTTAGGAGTGGTTCCGTAGTCAATGACGAAGAGCCTATACTATTATATAGGTTGAGATTCCGGGACCCGTTCGGGATTCCCCGGAGTTCTTATCACAACCGTTGCGTATATAGCATAAAAACAATCCTTGGTTAATACCCATTAAATCTTACCAAGGGCTCGTCATTGAAAATGAATACCACTAGAAATAAAATTTAAAGAAGAATCTATCATTTCAAACCTCCCGGTGCCTCAGCCCTCCAGCTGTGCTGTCGTTATGCTTCCCTTGCACGTGATGCCAGACTTTCTAGCGTGTTTATCTGCCTCAAATGTTATATCAAGTTGGGCATGTGCATGGGAAGGGGAAGGTGGGAGGGAACCTTTGCGTCATTGACTACGGAACCACTCCTAAATAGAAGGTTTTCCTTCCTTCTCTACGGGTTGTCAAACCAGTAATTTAGTATTGGTTCCTTCGTCAATGACGAAGTGCCTAGAATATCACGACCGGAGGTGGGACATCAGATGCTCAACGTATCCAGAGAGAACCAATTAACAGATAGGCTGACACCGGGAGAAATTCAAATTACTGTATTAGAGAAAGAAGAGGCGGGTATACTGGGAAGCCTCATAATGAAGGAAAGATGGAAGAATAGTCATAACTTAAAATGTGTTGAGGAGAACAAGATGTAAAAATGTGTATGAACGGATGCTCTAATGTTAAAACATCTCATACTATAATGCTCCTGAAGCTGTGCAACAAGTTAGCAAGCGCATTTCTTGCTTGCATCGGTATAAAAACCAAAAAATGAACTATTTGTTCATACTTTTTCAGTACATACAACTCGTACTTATTCCTTATAGAAGAAAACTCTTTGTCTTTGTATACTTATTTATGTTCTACATCTCCCCCCTGGGGGTTAGGGAATAGAATATGCCCCACGTGCCTTCTGCGTGTCGTAAGATGCCACTAAAGAGGTTGGGTCGGTGGGCTTGCGACCCCCACCCGGAAAAAATATCTAAGCAAAGAAAAACGAACGAACAGCCTCGGATGCGGACGGAACCAACGTTGACGAACCACGACCGACTAAGGACATGCCTTCGGACATTCTGAGAATGGCTACGTGGAATGTTAGTGGCATGAATGATGGCACAAAAGAGAGAGAGGTTCTGGAAGTGTTAGTGAATGCCAGGCTGGATGTATGTGGAATGACAGAGACCAAATGGAAAGGTTCAGATGTGAGAGAGTGGGAGTGTGGAATGGGTGTGTGTGCTGGAGTGAGTGAAGGAACAGCGAGAGAAGGTGCATGTTTGTTTGTAAGTAGCAAATGGAAGGAATGTGTAAGAGAGTATGGGTCTGTGGGTTCAAGGATTGTGTGGGTGAGAATGAAAGTAGGAATACAAACGTGGGTGATTGTATGCGTGTATGCCCCGACAGAGGATATACTTGAAAGAAAGAAAGAGGAGTTCTGGATGAATGTGGAGGCATGCCTGGAGAAGTTTGACAAGAACGAAAGAATATTTCTGATTGAGGATATGAATGGTAAGGTGGGTGATAGGAAAGTTGAGGGAGTGGTGGGAGGGTGGGGGGTACCATCAGAGGTGAATGGGAATGGTAGTGCACTTGTGGACGTATGTGTGGGGAGGAGGCTGTGGATAGCCAACACCTTCTTCCGACACAGAATGATCCACAGGTACACGTGGAAACGGATGTTGACGATGAAGGATAAGACAGTGGTGGAACGAAAGTCATTGCTTGATTATGTATGTGTGGATGAACGAATGAAGAAATCTGTGATGAATGCTAGGGTGTATAGGGGTATTGGAGGGGGTCTGTCTGATCATTATGTAGTGGTAGCTAAGGTTAGGATACAAAAGAAGTGGGTGAGGAGAGCGGGAGGGAGGCGAGAGGAGGGTGGAATGGTGAGGAGGGTGGAGAGGTTGCAGGAGGAGGAAGTCAGGGAGGAGTACAGGAGAGCAGTGGAAAGACGACTAGGTGGGTTCGACCTGGAAGTGGAGGAGATGAGCAAGGTGTTTAAGGATGAGATCTGTGCAGCATGTGAGGAGGTGTGTGGAGTGAGGAGAAGAGGGAGGGGAGTGAAAGGTACAGCATGGTGGACAGAAGAGGTAAGAATAGCTGTGGAAGAAAAGAAGAAAGCATATAGAGAGTGGTTGGGTAGTAGAGGGAATGAAGATTCCGAGAGACAGAAACGAGCGAGGTACGTGGAGAGTAAGAGGGTGGTGAAGAGAGTAGTGAAGGAAAGTAAGAGAAGAGTAGATGAGGAATTTGGAAGGAATCTGAGTGTAAAATGGAGGGAGAGTAAGAAACTGTTCTGGAAAGAAGTCAAGAAAGTTAGTGAAGTTAGCAAGGGAAACAGTAAGGGTGTAGATAAGAATGGGAGAATGCTAGCCGAGAAGCAAGAGAGAGTCGAAAGATGGAGGGAGTACTTCAGTGAGTTGCTAAATGAAAGGAATGAAGAGCCAGCAAACATAGCTGGATATGGTATGGGAGGGAGAAGAAGAGAAGTAGTGGAGGAGGAGGTGGGGATCAGGAGGTCAGAAGTGTGGGAAGCCATGAAAAGAGTGAAGTTGGGGAAAGCACCAGGAACAGATGGAGTGTGTGGGGAAATGTTGAGGTATGGTGGTGAGATAGTGATAGAATGGGTATGGAAAATGTGCAAACTAGCATGGGAGAAGGGGAGTGCACCCGATGACTGGAAGACTGGCATAATAGTCCCCCTATATAAGGGCAAAGGGGAAAGAGGAGTGTGTGGTAACCACCGAGGAATATGTCTTCTAAGCGTAGTAGGGAAGGTATACAGTAGGGTAGTGATTGAGAGAGTGAGAGTGAGAACGGAGAAATGGATAGGCGACGAGCAGGGAGGTTTTAGGAAGGGAAGAGGATGTGTAGATCAGATTTTTACCCTGAATTGTGTTGTGGAGAAGTATCTGGAGAAGAAACAAAAGGTGTATGTTGCCTTTATGGACTTGGAGAAGGCCTATGACAGAAGTTTGTGGAAAGTACTTAGAATATACGGAGTAGAGGGCAAGTTGCTGAAAGCAGTGAAGAGCATGTATGAGGGTGCAAAGGCGGCAGTACGTGTGGAGAGTGAGCAGAGCGAGTTCTTTGACCTGAAAGTTGGTTTGACACAGGGGTGTGTGATGTCCCCGTGGTTGTTTACTGTATATATGGATGGAGTTATGAAAGAAATACTATCAAGAGCAGTGGATGTTGGTGTATCGCTGAAAAGGGAGGGAATTGAGTGGAAGCTACCTATACTGCTGTTTGCGGATGATACAGTTCTGATGAGTGATAATGAATGGGAGTTGCAGGGTCTGGTAAATGAGTTTGGAACAGTGTGCGAAAAACGGAATTTGAAGGTAAATACGGGGAAGAGCAAGGTTATGGTCTTCGAAAGGGGTGAAGTCACCGAGTGTGAGGTGAAGCTGAACGGTCAGGCTATGGAGATCGTCAACTCTTTTAAGTATCTGGGCAGTGTGTTGAGTAAAGATGGGACTATGGATGAAGAGGTGCGGGAGAGGGTACAACAGGGAAGAGGGTTGTAGGAACGCTAAAAGCAGTAACAAGAAATAGGGTGGTCAGTATGGAAGTGAAGAAGTCCTTGCATGACTGTGTGGTAATCCCGACACTGACTTACGGAAGCGAAGCATGGACGTTGGTTGAGAGACTCAGACCAAGAGTGAGAGCAGTGGAAATGAATTACTTAAGGAGTGCGTGCGGAGTTACATGGAGGGATAGACAGACTAATGAGGAAGTAAGAAGGAGGTGTGATGTGGAGGTAGATGTGCTGGAAAGTGTGAAAAGGAACAACTTGAGATGGTTCGGCCAAATGGAACGTATGGAAAGCGAGAGAATGACTAAGAGGGTGTACGAGAGCGAGGTGGAGGGACAGAGGGGGAGAGGTAGACCGAATATGAGGTGGAAGGATGGAGTGAGGAACTACATGAACGAAGGCGGTGCTGGTTGGGGGGAGGGGCGTCGACTGACTGGGGACAGAGGTGCATGGGGGCGGTTCGTTCGTGGCCACCCCTTCGGGGATCACGGCGTCAGGCAATAGATAGATAGATAGAAGGTTACCCCAAAATGTTCTAACACAAGTACTCACCTAATTGTACTCACCTAATTGTAGTATACAGGATTTGAGCCTAAGCTCGTGTTGTCCTGTCTCTCTCTCTACATTTATCCAATTTTGCTTTAAAAGTTTGGATATTTCTTGCTCCCACCACCTCCCCATCCAACTTATTCCAACACTCAATGCTTCTATACGGGAAGCTGAACTTTCTTACATCAGACTTACATATAACTTTCCTCAACTTACAATCATGACCCCTGGTTCTTCCCTCGTCCCTCACCACAAAATCTCCCTTGTCGATCTTCTCAAAACCTTTCACACACTTAAACATCATGATCATGTCACCTCTCTCTCTCCTCTCCCTCAGCGTTGGCAGCTTTAGCCTCTCCAATCTCTCCTCATAAGGTAGGTCTCTAAGGCTAGCTATCATCTTAGTGGCAACTCTCTGAACTCTTTCCAGTTTTTTATTATGTTTTATAAGGTGTGTTAATGAACCGCCGGGCAACAAGACGTAATACACCACTAATACCTCTTGTTACCCTGTAGGTTCTTATGTAAAGATTTTAGAATATCTTTACTTGTCCAAAAGATTTAAGCACATCCTCCGACAAAATATAGAGACGAGCATGTCGTTATAAATGACGCAGTCTTCCCAGTGGTATTTTTGGCCACCGGAAACCCATATTAAGACGCCGGCCTCCTTATTATATCGCAGTTAAAATGGGGGTAAGCTTATCTTAAACGTTTTTGATATGACTTCCCTCAAAGCCGTCATAGATCGCCGTATTTTGAATGCCTCGATACCCAATTGTATCCCTCAATTGTCTGGCTAACTCCACCGAATTGCAAATCCGTTAATCCCACCTCCCCAAGGTTCAACCGCCGGGTGTGAAAGTAATTTAAATGTTAACCCCAATTGTTCCTATCCCCACTTCTTTGCAAAAGATCGCCGGGGTGGAAAGACCAAACAAACAAACAGCCTAGTTTTTCAATGGCTTTGCAAAAACCGGGAAAAAACTATACTCCACCGGTGTCCGTATGAACACCTAGTGAAACGGGTATAGCCATCCCGCCGGGAAACACCTAGTAAGCCTGAACACAGGCTCCACCTCAGAGACGCAGTCCTGGAGAGCCCTCAGGCTACCACTCGCCGGGGGAAACTAGCCTATTTTAACCACGCGTGATATAAAACTCGGCAACCTGACGGATTTTCTCGGTGCAATCGAAAAAACCCGCCGGAAAAGGCAACCAGCCGGATTTTCTCGGAGCAATCGAGAAAACCCGCCGGAAAAAGGCCACACAAGCCAGATGCAATCTGAGCAACACAATTAGGCCCCGGATTAAGCCAAAACACAACTAATCCAGGACACACATGACACGGTATTACATATTTAAATCATAAATCAATAACACTTGTACATGTAAAAAGCTACGAGCGGCTGGCTAGGCCTAAGTAGACGGAAATAACACTTAATCACGTCGTAATATAAACAAAAAGCACTGTAACATATCACAACAGGAACAACCGCCCACATCGTAGAAAAACTCCCGGGAGAGGGAAGCACTGACTCGGGACCTAGAAAAAACTTCACTAAGTGAAGAAAAATACACTAGGAACGTCAGTAAACAAACAATAAGGCAACTTCATCAGAAAGATAAGAAGAAGCCTGATAACGCGTAGTTAAGCCAACTAAATAACTAGGCTAGCTAGCCGCGAAAAATGTAACACGCGTCCACCACGGGACCACGAGGGTACACCTGAAATAGGTGTCACAAACACACGACCCAAATACACTGAACTGCGGGAAACCCGTCCCTGACACTCCTGCTACGCATATCCTAACCTTACTCGATACATCCCAGAGTAAACAAATGAGAAAAACTCACTAGGGACGCAGCAAATGCGGAACCAGCGGAGCGTGGGGAGACACGTCAGGGCAGGTTGAGCGCAGAGCAGAGAAGGAAGTATGACGCCTGAAGTCAGCGTCTGGTCAAATATCCACACAAGTACATCCACGAGTATATGGAAAGCTTATGAATAGTTATTCTTATTTTCTTTTTATTTATTATTTGTTACGAAGTTTTTTCGTAGTGAGAACCCAATTTCATAATGACAGCACCATGAGTGAGGTTGCGTGCGCTCATGATGAAGGCTCCTCAATTTTTTATGCTCTGCGCGGTAGATTCAAACTACGGTAAATGAGCGTTTGAAGAGGAGGCCTTATGTAATAGGCATAATCGTCAATGATGGAGGGGCCACTAATAAATACTATTGTATAATCGGGCAATTATCGTAACCACTAGCGCGATTAATCGATAACATCTAGAGTAGCACCTACTCTCTCTACTAGGTACGTTGTACACATTTTGAGGCCACTAGTTTAAAGATAAAATGAAAATATGGGTGAGAAGAGAAGAGAAAGTTGAAGAATATTGCCCATCTGCGATCTAGGCTCCTTACGACGTCTTCGTGAGCCTCCCGTGCAACTCAACCGGGTTTATTAGATCATCATGGTATCAAGTGAAATAGACTAGATTGGATGGGCAGGGGCAAGGCGCGAGGGCGGGATACTACGACTTATTTGGTTCTTTGGGAAGCGTCAAACCTCTACGTTATCCAACGTAGAGCTAGAGTACCACATTGGAGGCGGACATCCAAGCAGCAAACAAAACTTTAGCCATTAGTAACAGATCAAGACCAAGGAAAGACAGACTTAATAAACAAGAGAGTTTATATAAAAAGAGCGTACTGACAGGTGCATATTAAGAATGGTCAAGTACAGTCGTGTCAATTCAATGGAAGAACTTAGCCTAAGGCAAAGATAGATGCATTTCATAAGAATGGTCAAGTACAATCGTGTCAATTCAATGGAGGAACTTAGCCTAAGGCAAAGATAGATTCTTACAGTTTTTTACAGTAGATCCTCTGGAAAAAGGCAAACTAGGCCTGTGTATCCAGCTCAGTACCAGTACTTGCACTGCTGCGGTCATTCACGGTGTTGGCGGCGGCGGTAGCAGACGCAACATTTTTACTATTCTGTATTTTTGCTTTATAATCAAACTTCAAATCTTCTCTTCCCCATGCTTTATCAAGATTACTTTCAAACTCCCTTATTGATTCGGAATCGCATACGGGGGCAGTGCATTCCACTCATTTACCACTCTATCACAAAATGAGTTCTTTGCCTTCTCAAGCATATTTCTTTCTTTGTAAATTTTCTTAGAGTGTCCTCTCGTTCTTGTTCCCTCCCGCATCAAGAAGATACCTTCACACACATCCTCATCGTACTTTCCTGACACTATCTTAAAAGTCTCTATCATATCCCCTCTCTTTCTCCTATATGCCAGTGTCGGAAGCCCCAGCGTCCTCAACCTCTGCTCATAGCCCGCGTTCTTCAACGTTGGTACTAGCTTGCTAGCTCTCCTCTGCACTTTCTCCACTGCTTCTATATCCTTTACCATATATGGAGCCCACACCTGGTTCGCATATTCCAGGTGCAGCCTAACCAGCGCTGTATAGAGATTCCTAAAGATTTCTTCGTCAAGTGACACAAATGTCCTCCTTATCAGCCCTACAATTCTATTGGCTTTGTTTATCTTTTCCGCTAAATGTTCTGAGAAATTTAACTTACTGTCTATCACTACTCCTATATCCTTTTCTGCATTCACTTCCTCCATCGCTTCATACATACTGTATCCTACCTTGTCTATCTTGCTTGTCCCAATCCGCATGTACTTGCATTTTTTTGGATGAAAAGGCATTAACCAATGCTCAGACCATCCCTTCATGCCCTCGACATCTCCTTGAAGCAAACCCTCATCTTCCTTACTCCTCACTCTTCTATACAGCTTAGTGTCATCCGCATACAGGTATACCTCACTTCCATTAGTTATAACTTCAGGTAAGTCGTTGATAAATATAACTAACAGCAGTGGTCCCAACACAGATCCCTGAGGTACCCCACTTGTAATTTCCCTCCACCCCGAGCCTATTCCATTCACCAGTACCCTCTGACTCTGATCTTTCAGGAAGGCTTCTATCCATTTCACACATTTCTCCCCTATATTATAGCTTCTAACTTTCTCTATTAACCTTTTATGTGGGACCTTATCGAAGGCCTTCATAAAATCGCAATATACCGCGTCTATTACATCACCATCCTTTAGAATTTGCATCCAATCATCTACCACCTTAATTAGCTGTAGTACCGTCGACCTCCCCGGCAAGAATCCGAACTGTCTCCGACTGAAAAGTTGGTTTGATTTCATATGCTTCATTATTCCTTCTCTAATTACCGTTTCCATTAGTTTACACACAACACTTGTCAAACTGACTGGTCTATAATTTTCTGGGTCATTTCTCTTTCCCTTCTTAAATATAGCTGTTATGTTCGCCTCTCTCCAGTCCATCGGGATTTGTCCTGTATTAAATGATACCTCAAATAACATTTTCAATGGCTCTACCAACATCTCGCCTCCTTCCTTTATGATTCTTGGGTGTATCCCACCCGGTCCCGGTGACTTACTTCTGTTCATTTTTTCTATAGCCCTTCTTATTCTAGCATGGGAAAACTCTATTAGTTCTAGTGCCGGTGCCTGTTTGATGGGAATAGTAGGCACTGCATCATCCGACTCCACTGTTAGTACCCCCCAAAGTATTTCCCCAGCACCTCTGCTTTCTCCTTATCAGTCTCCGCTCTACTCCCATCATCCAACCCCCCTACCAGCTCTGGGATCCCTACTCTTCTTGTTAACTTTTCCTGAATGTATATTCCAGAATATTTTTGGATTATCCTTCACATTTCTAGCAATCTCTCTCTCCCTCTCCTTCACCCCCCTCCTTGTCTCCCACCTTATTTTATTGTTTATTTGTCTGCGTTCCAGATCCACTTCTTTAGCTTCTATACTAGACCCCCTGTTCTTTTTTAACAATTTTAGTCTTTCCCACAATCGTTTCTTTCTTCTAATCAATGTCCAAAGCTTTCTTTTCATTGGCAATTCTGGGTTCGTTCTTTTCCTCAATTTTGTTTTATCCTTATATTCCCTTACTGGTACACTTTTGGATACAGCATTCTCCAGTTTGACTCTAATTTTCCTCCACATTCCTTCAGCGTCTTCACCGTTCAAGTATTCCCCCCAGTCAATGTCCAAACACCGTCTCAGCAGCTCAAAATCTGCTCTATCATACATGTATATTTTTTTTTTATTGCTTCTATTATCCCTCTCTGTTTTAATATTGCAACTAAAGCTTATACAGGCATGGTCACTACAACCTATAGGGCTATCCACATTGACATGTTCCACTATATCCTCCTCATTGCTAAAAATCAAATCAAGTACTGTACACTCCCCTGCGTCCCATCTCTATATCTTGTCATCTCTGTAATATGTTGCGTTAAAAAACAATCTCTCACTTTCTCTATAAACTTGTTTTCCAGGCTACACTGTCCCGCTGGAGTAGTACAATTTACCCAGTTGATCCTTGGCAAATTGAAATCTCCAATCAAAATCTTATATTTATTAGTGGCCCCTCCATCATTGACGAACATGCCTATTACATAAGGCATCCTCTTCAAACACTAATCCGCCGTAGTTTTGAATCTACCGCGCAGAGCATTTAAAAACTGAGGAGCCTTCATCATGAGCGCACGCGACCTCACTCATGGCTTCAGTCATTATGAATTGGGTTCTCACTACGAAAAAACTTCGTAAAAAATAAAAACAAAAAGAAAATAAGAATAACTATCTAATAAGCTTTCCATCATATCGTGGATGTACTTGTGTGGATCTCTGACCAGACGCTGATTCAGGCGTCATTCCTCCTTCTCTGCTCTGCGTTCAGCCTGCCCGGACGTGACTCCCCACGCTCCGCTAGTTCCGCATTCGTTGCGTCCCTAGTGAGTTTTTTCTCATTTGTTTACTCCAGGATGTATCGAGTAAGGTTAGGATAGGCGTAGCAGGAGTGTCCTGGGCTGGTTGCCCGCAGTGCAGTGTACTTTGGGTCGAGTGTATGGGGCATCTATTTCGGATGTACCCTCGTGGTCCCGTTGTGGACAGGTGAACTTTTTCACAGTTGAGTTAGTTTGTGATGCAGGCGGCTTTCACTACGCGTTATTTAGTGCTGCCTTTTATCTTTCTGATGAGGTAAGCTTTGTTTTCTGACGTTCCCAGCGTATTTTTCTTCACTTGGTGAAGTTTTTTCTGGGTCCCGAGTCAGTCTTCCCTTGGTCGGAAGTATTTGCTACGGTGGTGTGTTGGCGGTGGTTCCTGTTGTGATATTTCCAGTGTGTGTGTATATTTCAACTTTTATTATGCCGTCTACCTAGGCCTAGCCAGCCGCTCGTAGCTTTGCCACATGTACTAGTGTTATTGTTTATTATTTATAAATATGCCCTACTGTGTCATGTGTATCCGGGTTTTAGTTGTGTATTGGCTAATTCCTCGGACTATAATTGTTTCCTGGTTTAGTTGTGTATTGGCTAATTCCACGGATTATTGAGTGACCTTGGGTTTGTCGTGCGTGGCTCTCCTCGTGTCTCTTGTTTGTTCAGATGGTGTCTGTTCAGGGTGGGTTGCCTTCCGGCGGGTTTTTTTCTCGGTTTCACCATGAAAATCCCGGCCGCGAGCCGTGTTGGGCCACACGTGGTTGTTAACACTGGCTTGTTTCCCCGGCGTTGGGGCGTCTGTGGCTCTCCAGGACTGCGTCTCTGTGGGTGCCTGGTTTCAGGCCTCCTTTGATTCCCGGCGGGATGGCTGTTCCCATCTATAAAACGTTGTTCATGCGGACATACGTTATGTAGTTTTTCTACCCGGTTTTACAAAAACCACATGAAAAACCTAGCTGTTGTTTTAGGCTTTCCTCCCCGGCGATCTTTTACAAAGAAGTGGGGACAGGAACTTATGGGGTTAACGTTTGGACATCTCACCCGGCGGGTGTACCTGGGTAGGGTGGGATGAACGACTTATGTCTTTCAGTTAGTTAACCAATCCATTTTAAGTGATACTATGTGTATCGCCGCCTTTACTCTTACGGCGATTGAAGGTTCAATTAGGTTATATATCGATTCTTCTCACCCGGAGGTGCTCCTAGGTGGAGGAACTAAGGAATTTACAAAATTCGATTTCGATTTAACCACTTAATTTAGTGATACAATTAGGTATCGCCGCCTTCAAACTTACGGCGATCTTTTGTGACAATTCGTTAGACATCAGATCTCGTATCATCCTGCCCTGTGCTATTCTACTAAAATATTTCAAGGGCCGGCATCTTTATGGGGGGTTGCTTTGTTACAAAATTGAATCTTGAGACAGTCACCACCACCAAGAGACTATAAGCGCCATGCTGGACCGTTATATTATATCAGAGGGTATTCTTCACTTTCTTTAACAAAAGATTTGTTTAGATATTCTGAACCCCGCCGCGTAGCGAGCTGTGTTCGTTGTGTCATTACATCTCGTTACCCGGCGGGTTTTTAACACTTGTGTGCGAACATGTTGGGTTAACCTTATGAGCATTAATTCCTGGAAATTTTCTTTTTTTCCAGAGCTGAGCTCCGGCGGACCAATACAGACCCGGCGGTAGTTTTCTCCCACCAGTCTCTGTCATGGCTACCGTGGCCCCAGTTTTTGCTTTGTGCACTACCCCTGCTTGTGCTGGTATCCCTATTTTTGCGCATACCCGTTGCATAAGGTGTGTTAAATGTCTAGACCGTTCAAGGGGTCTCTGGGTTATGCGTAATTGTTCTTTTTGCTCCCAATTAGCTATAAAGGTCCTTTGTGATAATGATAAGACCGCGGCGGTAGCATTGAGAGAGGTTAGGCAACAGATGTCAGCCTACACTACCATTGTTGCGCATAAATCACTTCAATGTGACAACGTCCCACTTTGGGATAGATTGCTCTCCGAACACCCTCCCCCTAAACGTTCCTCTAGAGTCACGAGTATTAAGCCGGCGGAGACTGGTCAGGGTTCTGTATCTTCTGCGGCTACACCTAAACGCCCAAGAGAGCCTACACCCCCGGTATCCGCCTCCTCGTCTCGGGCGAGATCCCGGTCTAGGTCTCCTCTTAGACACCAGTCATCTAGTCGTGCCTCTTCACCGGCGAGTAAGAAGAGTAGGACGGAAGGTTCCACCAGTGGTCACGGCGAGGATTCCTCCAGATCTAAGAATAGTTCGCGGTCACACCGTAGCCATAAATCCTCCAAAAAGGATTCACATAAACGGAAGTCCTCTCGACATTCACCAACTTCTAGTGCATCTCATCGTACCTCTACCCCAGACAGAGTTTGTGTTAAGGCCCAAGAGTCCAGTGCAGCGCCTGTCCCAAAAGAGGATTTGCCACTTAATATTTTAACCCTGGAATTGGAAAGTTCAGGGGGTTCAGTAATTGAGAATGTTTCAGACTCTCAAGAGAGCGTAGGCCAGGGCCTCGGTGTTTGGCGGTTTGCTCAACCAGGGTCTGACCACCCACGTCCGACTCAAACGAGTCACACAGTAGCCGATGTCCACAGGGACGCGGCGATCCCATCCTCTATCCCAGACTTATCTTGGCAACAAGGTACCCCTGCCTCGGCGGGGTCTTCTCAGGAGGAGAAAGACGAAGTTTCAATAATTTCGGAGATGGAAGGACAAGGGTCAGGCTCAGGCTTGGACGCCGCACAGGATACTAATGATTCACCTGTAAGTTCTTCATCAAACCAGTTTGTTACGGCACAGGAAATTAATGGGCTGCTTACTCATGCTTTATCTAAATTTTTTGGCCAACAACAGGAAAACCCCACAATGGACTTGGGGGCTCCCAACGACAAGTTCTACGGTACGGCCTCTGATGACTTCGATTGATTTATCTAAGATCCCTAACCCTCCAACTCTGTTAACCTCAGGGATCACTAGGCCTGCTACGGCAGCATTGACAACTTCAAATGTCAGGGTCATAACGGATGTCAATCCACCCCCTCTAGACAAAGCGCCTCTTAGAAAGGTAGCTATGCCCTTACTTTATGGGCCAGACGAGTCATGGGTTCTTTTGAACTCCTCTAAACCAGAGCTTGCCCAACCTACTTTGTCAGGGGAACTCCCGGTACCGCGTGAGTGGGTCATCCAGGGCAATAAGTCAAAGAAACTAAGGGCCGTGGATACTTTAGGTAATGTTCTGGACGTAAACATCAAGGCTATACCTAGTTATTATCACCAAGATTATTTTGTGTATGCTTCTAAGCCTGCTTTACCCCCTGCCTCAGCTTCAAAACTATTTTCAGACTGGTCTAAGCTGGATGGGTTTAATGATATTAAGACTCTGTCAGCTCTCACTCCTGAACTAGATTTACAGACCGTCACAGACGACGCAGCTAATCCAGTTTTGAAGGTGGGACAGTTGGGACCAGGACCTTGGGTAGATTGGGAGGTAGAGGCTCAAAACTTTGCAACCACTTTCACTTCTAAATCTTCCCACCAGATACCTCAGGATACTCATTCATGGTTCTCCATGCCGGTGGGTTCTGCCGGCGGAGTCCCGTCAGCTTTGTTTTCATTTCTAGCTGCCCCTAAGATTAATCTTTGTGAGCTGAAGGACCCGTTCACTACCCCTACCCCTACTCACCTAGACAGAGAATTTAGGCTACGGGGAAAAGCTTTTCGCCTGTTCTCGCAGTACATAGTATCTCAGCAGGTGGCTAAGTCTTTACTACGGTCCACTCAGGCAATCGCAGATGCGGATGCTCGAAGATCGGTTGAGTTATCCCGGCGACTGATTCTTCAGTCGTCAATCCAATCCTTGGGTGACATACGTACCGCCTTGCTTGAGGCGGTACGAGCACGACAAGATCTTCGGATGTCGTTAGTTCGCAAGCTACCTGATCGCATTGCTAATCAGGTGGTTATGTCACCAGTGCTTACTCCCTCTTTAATGACCCCTGAAGTGTGGCGAACAGTGTTCAATATGGCACAGGCCGTTAAGCACAGTCCCACCCCTTCTAAGAAACCTGCATTTAACTTCCCCAAACCCAGGCCTACTACTAAAGCTCAGCCAGGGGGATCTAAACCTTTTCTTCCGCCTAAGTCCTCCCACTCCCCCCAGGGTCAGTACAGGCATAGACAGAGTAGGTTTTCAGGTCAGAGAGGACGCGGCCAAAATAAACCAGGTCAGGGCCAGTCTTCGGCCAACACCAGCCAGCCGGCAAAGCGTCCAGCACCAACCCCACCATAAAAAAAATAAAGTCTCTCTCACTCCCGGTGCCTACCTTAAGGCCGGAGGAACCGAGGGTAGTACAGCCGGCGAACCCTTGTCTGCTAACTGGGTCGTTCCGAACGTGTCACCAAGCATGGCCGTTAAACACTTGGGCACGGATGGTTGCACGCAAAGGCATCACTTGGCAGTGGCTCCGGCGACCTCGATTACGTCAGCCGACAACGGCGAATTTTGTTTCTTTAGAGGTGGAGTCACTAGCCCAGGAAATGATTGCCAAGAATGTCATCATCCCGGTCCCACCAAATTACCCTGTATTCACGTCCAAACTATTTTGGTTCCCAAAAGGGACAGTGTTCAGATGAGGCCGGTCGTAGACCTGTCTTATCTGAATCTTCACATTCACAACGAATCTTTCAGAATGTTAACAGTACACCAAATCAGGCTAACACTTCCACCGGGAGGTTGGATGTGTTCACTAGACCTGACAGACGCCTATTGGCACGTATCGGTCAACAAAAGATTTCAAAGGTTTTTGGCCTTACGGATCAGGCACCAAAATTTTATTTTTCAGAGGATGCCGTTCGGCTTGAACCTGGCACCTCGATTATTCACAAAACTAGTCCGGCAAGCCCTGATGCCATTGTTAAAACAAGGGATCAGAGTGTTGTGGTATCTGGACGACTGGCTGGTGGGGGCAGAGACACAACAATTATGCATAAAACATGTCAATATCATTTTAAATCATGTCAAAACTCTAGGCTTCAAGGTAAATCTGGTAAAGTCAAACCTTGTTCCCTCACGAGTAATTCAGTGGATAGGGCTGGTCTGGGACACCGCCGCTCTCACTCTGAGTCAGAGTGTGGACAATCGCAACAGGTTTCGCAGGAAACTGTTCAGGTTTCTTCACAGTCTGACTACGACGCGAAGGGTCTGGGAGTCTCTGGTCGGCTCTCTCAACTGGATTCAACTAACTGTCAAGTTGGGCCGGTTGAAAGTAAAACGATTAATATTGGAAGGCAACAAATATTTCCCGCTCTTACCGGCGGGAAAATTATGGCCCATCCCGAAATTAATCCACACCTTACTAGCGGTCTGGGCGAAGAGGGAAACATTGCACTCAATAATGTCATGGACCTCTCCTCCACCAACGGTATGGGTAGACACGGATGCGTCAGGCACAATAGGGTGGGGATTTCAGTCAAATCAGGGGCACCAGGGTCAGGGGCTTTGGTCCCACTTAGAAATCTCGCACATCAATGTCAAAGAATTACTAGTCCCCTTGTATTTCCTTCAGGCTCACGGCCCGGCGTTACGGGGCAAGTCGGTGGCCTTCAGAATGGACAATCTGAATGCAGTCCACTGTATTCAGAAACAAGGGTCAACGAGGTCAAGGAAGTTGCTAAACGTGTCGGAAGAGATTTTTGCTCTAGCCAACAGTCTAGATATTTATCTTCACGCATCTTATCTCCCAGGCGTAGCGAACGTCTGGGCAGACGCTCTGTCCCGGAGACAGAGCACGACAGTAGAATGGGAGCTCAAGCAACCCATTTTCAACCTAATGATTGCAGAGCTCTCCCATCCACAAGTGGATCTTTTTGCGTCCGAGGAGACTCACAAACTCCCTCTATACCTCACCCGCCGGGCGAAAACGCCGGCAGGGGGGCCAGACGCCCTAGTGACAGACTGGAACAGATGGAGCTCCATCTATCTGTTTCCACCGCCAGATGCGTCACTAATGTGCCACGTAGTGAACAAACTACGAGATTATCGAGGCTTAGTCTCGCTAATCGCGCCACTGTGGCCGGCGCAGTTGTGGTACCAGCAATTGAAAATGTGGTGCCCGGACCCGGTATCGCTCCCGGTCGGGTATTTCCACTTAGACACGATTGGCAACCTAGCGACCTCGCTGACTTTTGCATTATGGACATTCAGGAGGCCAAGTGGCTAGCACCATACGGTAGAGATGTGACCAATAAATTACTCAATCAATATACTCAGTCTACAAAACGACAGTATCAATCACATTGGCAAGCCTTTACTTCTTGGATCGTTAGGACAGAACAAACTGTACCCTCAGTGGCATTAGTTTTTAATTATTTGAATTATCTGTTTGAGCAGAAACGTTTATCTGTGGTAACATTAAAAAATCACTTAACTGCGATTAGAGTGCCCTTTTTAGACCTTACGGGTCTTTCCATACCGGTAGCGGAGGAAACAGGTTTTATGAGAGCATGTTTTAAACTCCGCCCACCTCCCCGTCAGCTCATGCCTACTTGGTCTCTGGACAAAGCTTTGTCTTTGCTTCACTCTCGTCTGTACCAAAATACTGGAGACTTTGCATTACTCTTAAAAAAGGCGGTTTTCCTTTTGGCTTTGGCCACCGGAAACAGAGTGTCTGAGCTGGCGGCGATGAGCAACACACCTAATTGTCTTAAGTTTGGTAGACTTAATGAATGTATTTCCATAGCACCCTCCCCAGGTTTTGTAGCCAAGAATGAGCATAGTGCACACGTGTTTTCTGAGTTCACGGTGCCGGCGTTAAAAAGGGGAAAGGTGCATCATAATCTATGTCCAGTGCAAGCTCTAACCAAATATTTGAGAGTAGCTCCTCGAAACCCCCAAGGTGCTTTATGGGTAGCAAGTACGGGTAAACGCTTACTTAAACGGCGATTAGCCTCTCTTCTGGTAGAGGTCATTAAAGAAAGTAATCCCGGCGTTGTGGGTCGGGCCCACGATTTACGCAAATGGGCAGCCTCTTTACGTTTCCTGAAATTTTTTTCAGTCGAAGACATCGCGTCCACGCAGTTGTGGGCGTCTAATCATACGTTTCTGTCTAGATACTTGTCAGTTGCTCTAGACAAACCTTCCTTACCATGTATAGCTTTAAGGCAGAGGGTCTAGGTGGCCCTGCAGTCACTTTTGTTTACTTTCACGGGAAAGGGGGGGGGGGGGGGGTGCAGTCAGTTGACATAGGACACCCTAGACCCCGCCGGAGTATGAGAGCTGTGATACAATTTAAGGTTAAATGTGATATGAAAATTTCTCAGCGAGAAATTGTGCTAGTACAATGTTAAGTACAAAACAACGGTGTTGTTATAGTAGTTTTAGCTGCGAAAGCAATTTAATATTAGAACAATGGAGTTCCTTTGCAATTTATCTCCAAGTTTATGTTGGGGTTTATTATGTGCACATATAAACTTATAACTTGTTATTTTTTGTCACCACTCGTTGAGTGGGGTGCCTTTTGTAACTACAGATCTGTGTTCAGAATCTTCAGGGTTACCCATTTTTTGTCAGGCAGGCTTCTTTGAAGCACGCACCTGCCTGAACCCCCTTTTTCTTGTATTTTTTTTCGGCCTATGCCGTTGTTAAATATATTTTCAAAAGTAAGAATACTATGTGGTTGTTTTTATTATCTGCTTTTCTAGAGTTATGATATGATTACGAATGTCCCCCTCCAGTCTTAGAAATCAGGCATGTTCGTCAATGATGGAGGGGCCACTAATAAATTATAGGTTTGACTCCTGTAAGGAGATAAAGAAAACCTAATATTTAGTAGTGGCCCCGTAATCATTGACGACTGGGGCCCTCCCGACCGTCCCCTTCCCATTCGTTGATGTATTGAGGATTTTGGTTTACTTGATATGTCAGTGAAGGAGGAATGACGCCTGAATCAGCGTCTGGTCAGAGATCCACACAAGTACATCCACGATATGATGGAAAGCTTATTACTGTAGATAGTTATTCTTATTTTCTTTTTGTTTTTATTTTTTACGAAGTTTTTTCGTAGTGAGAACCCAATTCATAATGACTGAAGCCATGAGTGAGGTCGCGTGCGCTCATGATGAAGGCTCCTCAGTTTTTAAATGCTCTGCGCGGTAGATTCAAAACTACGGCGGATTAGTGTTTGAAGAGGATGCCTTATGTAATAGGCATGTTCGTCAATGATTACGGGGCCACTACTAAATATTAGGTTTTCTTTATCTCCTTACAGGAGTCAAACCTATAATTTGTTCTCTTTATTATCTATTTCCTCCATTGCTTTCAGTAGGTTATCGTCCTCTTCCCTACTATTATTTGGGCTTCTATATATAGAGGCAATTAGAATTGATCCTCTTGCACATTTTACTTCAATACACAAATACTCACAATACTGCTGTCTCATATCCACCTCATTAACCTTGAGCTCTTTTCTTACATAAATAAACAGTCCTCTTCCGACCTCTGCTCTAATAGCATTCCTCTCATATAACTCCAAACCCTCCAAACTATACTCCACCAGTTCCCTTTCAATTCTAGCATTTTTGGTCTTACTTCCTGTAAGGCTATGACATCAGGTTTTTCCTCTTCATCCTGCAACCTACATATCAGTTCTCTTTTCTTGTCCTGGTAAACACATCCACATTACTAAACATAATCCTTAATCCATCTACCATTCCTTCAGCAACTACACCATCCCGCTCCTCCTGTCCGTACCCTACTCCCCCCTTAGCACTACTGGGTCTGCAACTTTGTCTCCTGTCTCTCCCTGTGACACCTCCATCCTGTTCTCCTCCTCTGTCACAACTCCTATCACATTCTCTTCCCTCCCTGATCTCCCCCTCCCTTCTATTCGTATAAACCACTTCTTCAATTTCCCGTCCCTCACTCTCCAGTAAAAATTTCTCTTATCCTCCTCACCCAACTTGCATTTCATAAAGATGATTATGAATAATAGGATGCCCACCCCCCTTCCGAAGACAGTATGAATACCCAGACGTATAACGAGTGGAAGACATACAGATACCGTACAAATTTAGTAGAAGCACGAACGTTTGAGACACAATCTAAGTGACCAGCACGTAAGTATTTCCCGAAAGAAATTGGTATGAGGCCTAGACATACCGAAGTACAAGGAAGGGGGGTCCCGATAAATTATAGGTTTGACTCCTGTAAGGAGATAAAGAAAACCTAATATTTAGTAGTGGCCCCGTAATCATTGACGAACATGCCTATTACATAAGGCATCCTCTTCAAACACTAATCCGCCGTAGTTTTGAATCTACCGCGCAGAGCATTTAAAAACTGAGGAGCCTTCATCATGAGCGCACGCGACCTCACTCGTGGCTTCAGTCATTATGAATTGGGTTCTCACTACGAAAAAACTTCGTAAAAAATAAAAACAAAAAGAAAATAAGAATAACTATCCAATAAGCTTTCCATCATATCGTGGATGTACTTGTGTGGATTTCTGACCAGACGCTGATTCAGGCGTCATTCTTCCTTCACTGACATATCAAGTAAACCAAAATCCTCAATGCATCAACGAATGGGAAGGGGACGGTCGGGAGGGCCCCAGTCGTCAATGATTACGGGGCCACTACTAAATATTAGGTTTTCTTTATCTCCTTACAGGAGTCAAACCTATAATTTATTAGTGGCCCCTCCATCATTGACGAACATGCCTGATTTCTAAGACTGGAGGGGGACATTCGTAATCATATCATAACTCTAGAAAAGCAGATAATAAAAACAACCACATAGTATTCTTACTTTGAAAATATATTTAACAACGGCGTAGCCGAAAAAATACAAGAAAAAGGGGGTTCAGGCAGGTGCGTGCTTCAAAGAAGCCTGCCTGACAAAAAATGGGTAACCCTGAAGATTCTGAACACAGATCTGTAGTTACAAAGGCACCCCACTCAACGAGTGGTGACAAAAAATAACAAGTTATAAGTTTATATGTGCACATAATAAACCCCAACATAAACTTGGAGATAAATTGCAAAGGAACTCCATTATTCTAAAATTAAATTGCTTTCGCAGCTAAACTACTCTAACAACACCGTTGTTTTGTACTTAACATTGTACTAGCACAATTTCTCACTGAGAAATTTTCATATCACATTTTAACCTTAAATTGTATCACAGCTCTCATACTCCGGCGGGGTCTAGGGTGTCCTATGTCAACTGACTGCACCCCCCCCCCCCCCCCTTTCCCGTGAAAGTAAACAAAAGTGAGTGCAGGGCCACCTAGACCCTCTGCCTTAAAGCTATACATGGTAAGGAAGGTTTGTCTAGAGCAACTGACAAGTATCTAGACAGAAACGTATGATTAGACGCCCACAACTGCGTGGACGCTATGTCTTCAACTGAAAAAAATTTCAGGAAACGTAAAGAGGCTGCCCATTTGCGTAAATCGTGGGCCCGACCCACAACGCCGGGATTACTTTCTTTAATGACTTCTACCAGAAGAGAGGCTAATCGCCGTTTAAGTAAGCGTTTACCCGTACTTGCTACCCATAAAGCACCTTGGGGGTTTTGAGGAGCTACTCTCAAATATTTGGTTAGAGCTTGCACTGGACATAAATTATGATGCACCTTTCCCCTTTTTAACGCCGGCACCGTGAACTCAGAAAACACGTGTGCACTATGCTCATTCTTGGCTACAAAACCTGGGGAGGGTGCAATGGAAATACATTCATTAAGTCTACCAAACCTAAGACAATTAGGTGTGTTGCTCATCGCCGCCAGCTCAGACACTCTGTTTCCGGTGGCCAAAGCCAAAAGGAAAACCGCCTTTTTTAAGAGTAATGCAAAGTCTCCAGTATTTTGGTACAGACGAGAGTGAAGCAAAGACAAAGCTTTGTCCAGAGACCAAGTAGGCATGAGCTGACGGGGAGGTGGGCGGAGTTTAAAACATGCTCTCATAAAACCTGTTTCCTCCGCTACCGGTATGGAAAGACCCGTAAGGTCTAAAAAGGGCACTCTAATCGCAGTTAAGTGATTTTTTAATGTTACCACAGATAAACGTTTCTGCTCAAACAGATAATTCAAATAATTAAAAACTAATGCCACTGAGGGTACAGTTTGTTCTGTCCTAACGATCCAAGAAGTAAAGGCTTGCCAATGTGATTGATACTGTCGTTTTGTAGACTGAGTATATTGATTAAGTAATTTATTTGTCACATCTCTACCGTATGGTGCTAGCCACTTGGCCTCCTGAATGTCCATAATGCAAAAGTCAGCGAGGTCGCTAGGTTGCCAATCGTGTCTAAGTGGAAATACCCGACCGGGAGCGATACCGGGTCCGGGCACCACATTTTTCAATTGCTGGTACCACAACTGCGCCGGCCACAGTGGCGCGATTAGCGAGACTAAGCCTCGATAATCTCGTAGTTTGTTCACTACGTGGCACATTAGTGACGCATCTGGCGGTGGAAACAGATAGATGGAGCTCCATCTGTTCCAGTCTGTCACTAGGGCGTCTGGCCCCCCTGCCGGCGTTTTCGCCCGGCGGGTGAGGTATAGAGGGAGTTTGTGAGTCTCCTCGGACGCAAAAAGATCCACTTGTGGATGGGAGAGCTCTGCAATCATTAGGTTGAAAATGGGTTGCTTGAGCTCCCATTCTACTGTCGTGCTCTGTGTCCGGGACAGAGCGTCTGCCCAGACGTTCGCTACGCCTGGGAGATAAGATGCGTGAAGATAAATATCTAGACTGTTGGCTAGAGCAAAAATCTCTTCCGACACGTTTAGCAACTTCCTGTAATTCTTTGACATTGATGTGTGAGATTTCTAAGTGGGACCAAAGCCCCTGACCCTGGTGCCCCTGATTTGACTGAAATCCCCAACCTATTGTGCCTGACGCATTCGTGTCTACCCATACCGTTGGTGGAGGAGAGGTCCATGACATTATTGAGTGCAATGTTTCCCTCTTCGCCCAGACCGCTAGTAAGGTGTGGATTAATTTCGGGATGGGCCATAATTTTCCCGCCGGTAAGAGCGGGAAATATTTGTTGCCTTCCAATATTAATCGTTTTACTTTCAACCGGCCCAACTTGACAGTTAGTTGAATCCAGTTGAGAGAGCCGACCAGAGACTCCCAGACCCTTCGCGTCGTAGTCAGACTGTGAAGAAACCTGAACAGTTTCCTGCGAAACCTGTTGCGATTGTCCACACTCTGACTCAGAGTGAGAGCGGCGGTGTCCCAGACCAGCCCTATCCACTGAATTACTCGTGAGGGCACAAGGTTTGACTTTACCAGATTTACCTTGAACCCTAGAGTTTTGACATGATTTAAAATGATATTGACATGTTTTATGCATAATTGTTGGGTGTCTCTGCCACCACCAGGCAGTCGTCCAGATACCACAACACTCTGATCCCTGTTTTAACAATGGCATCAGGGCTTGCCGGACTAGTTTTGTGAATAATCGAGGTGCCAGGTTCAAGCCGAACGGCATCCTCTGAAAAACAAAATTTTGGTGCCTGATCCGTAAGGCCAAAAACCTTTGAAATCTTTTGTTGACCGATACGTGCCAATAGGCGTCTGTCAGGTCTAGTGAACACATCCAACCTCCCGGCGGAAGTGTTAGCCTGATTTGGTGTACTGTTAACATTCTGAAAGATTCGTTGTGAATGTGAAGATTCAGATAAGACAGGTCTACGACCGGCCTCATCTGAACACTGTCCCTTTTGGGAACCAAAAATAGTTTGGACGTGAATACAGGGTAATTTGGGGGGACCGGGATGATGACATTCTTGGCAATCATTTCCTGGGCTAGTGACTCCACCTCTAAAGAAACAAAATTCGCCGTTGTCGGCTGACGTAATCGAGGTCGCCGGAGCCACTGCCAAGTGATGCCTTTGCGTGCCACCATCCGTGCCCAAGTGTTTAACGGCCATGCTTGGTGACACGTTCGGAACGACCCAGTTAGCAGACAAGGGTTCGCCGGCTGTACTACCCTCGGTTCCTCCGGCCTTAAGGTAGGCGCCGGGAGTGAGAGAGACTTTAGTTTTTTTTATGGTGGGGTTGGTGCTGGACGCTTCGCCGGCTGGCTGGTGTTGGCCGAAGACTGGCCCTGACCTGGTTTATGTTGGCCGCGTCCTCTCTGACCTGAAAACCTACTCTGTCTATGCCTGAACTGACCCTGGGGGGAGTGGGAGGACTTAGGCGGAAGAAAAGGTTTAGATCCCCCTGGCTGAGCTTTAGTAGTAGGCGTGGGTTTGGGGAAGTTAAATGCAGGTTTCTTAGAAGGGGTGGGACTGTGCTTAATGGCCTGTGCCATATTGAACACTGTTCGCCACACTTCAGGGGTCATTAAAGAGGGAGTAAGCACTGGTGACATAACCACCTGATTAGCAATGCGATCAGGTAGCTTGCGAACTAACGACATCCTAAGATCTTGTCGTGCTCGTACCGCCTCAAGCAAGGCGGTACGTATGTCACCCAAGGACTGGATTGACGACTGAAGAATCAGTCGCCGGGATAACTCAACCGATCTTCGAGCATCCGCATCTGCGATTGCCTGAGTGGATCGTAGTAAAGACTTAGCCACCTGCTGAGATACTATGTACTGCGAGAACAGGCGAAAAGCTTTTCCCCGTAGCCTAAATTCTCTGTCTAGGTGAGTAGGGGTAGGGGTAGTGAACGGGTCCTTCAGCTCACAAAGATTAATCTTAGGGGCAGCTAGAAATGAAAACAAAGCTGACGGGACTCCGCCGGCAGAACCCACCGGCATGGAGAACCATGAATGAGTATCCTGAGGTATCTGGTGGGAAGATTTAGAAGTGAAAGTGGTTGCAAAGTTTTGAGCCTCTACCTCCCAATCTACCCAAGGTCCTGGTCCCAACTGTCCCACCTTCAAAACTGGATTAGCTGCGTCGTCTGTGACGGTCTGTAAATCTAGTTCAGGAGTGAGAGCTGACAGAGTCTTAATATCATTAAACCCATCCAGCTTAGACCAGTCTGAAAATAGTTTTGAAGCTGAGGCAGGGGGTAAAGCAGGCTTAGAAGCATACACAAAATAATCTTGATGATAATAACTAGGTATAGCCTTGATGTTTACGTCCAGAACATTACCTAAAGTATCCACGGCCCTTAGTTTCTTTGACTTATTGCCCTGGATGACCCACTCACGCGGTACCGGGAGTTCCCCTGACAAAGTAGGTTGGGCAAGCTCTGGTTTAGAGGAGTTCAAAAGAACCCATGACTCGTCTGGCCCATAAAGTAAGGGCATAGCTACCTTTCTAAGAGGCGCTTTGTCTAGAGGGGGTGGATTGACATCCGTTATGACCCTGACATTTGAAGTTGTCAAAGCCGCCGTAGCAGGCCTATTGATCCCTGAGGTTAACAGAGTTGGAGGGTTAGGGATCTTAGATAAATCAATCGAAGTCATCAGAGGCCGTACCGTAGAACTTGTCTTGGGAGCCCCCAAGTCCATTGTGGGGTTTTCCTGTTGTTGACCAAAAAATTTAGATAAAGCATGAGTAAGCAGCCCATTAATTTCTTGTGCCGTAACAAACTGGTTTGATGAAGAACTTACAGGTGAATCATTAGTATCCTGTGCGGCGTCCAAGCCTGAGCCTGACCCTTGTCCTTCCATCTCCGAAATTATAGAAACTTCATCTTTCTCCTCCTGATCCTCCTGAGAAGACCCCGCCGAGGCAGGGGTACCTTGTTGCCAAGATAAGTCTGGGATAGAGGATGGGATCGCCGCGTCCCTGTGGACATCGGCTACTGTGTGACTCGTTTGAGTCGGACGTGGGTGATCAGACCCTGGTTGCGCAAACCGCCAAACACCGAGGCCCTGGCCTACGCTCTCTTGAGAGTCTGAAACATTCTCAATTACTGAACCCCCTGAACTTTCCAATTCCAGGGTTAAAATATTAAGTGGCAAATCCTCTTTTGGGACAGGCACTGCACTGGACTCTTGGGCCTTAACACAAACTCTGTCTGGGGTAGAGGTACGATGAGATGCACTAGAAGTTGGTGAATGTCGAGAGGACTTCCGTTTATGAGAATCCTTTTTAGAGGATTTATGGCTACGGTGTGACCGCGAACTATTCTTAGATCTAGAGGAATCCTTGCCGTGACCACTGGTGGAACCTTCCGTCCTGCTCTTCTTACTTGCCGGTGAAGAGGCCCGACTAGATGACTGGTGTCTAAGAGGAGACCTAGACCGGGATCTCGCCCGAGACGAAGAGGCGGATACCGGGGGTGTAGGCTCTCTTGGGCGTTTAGGTGTAGCCGCAGAGGATACAGAACCCTGACCAGTCTCCGCCGGCTTAATACTCGTGACTCTAGAGGAACGTTTAGGGGGAGGGTGTTCGGAGAGCAATCTATCCCAAAGTGGGACGTTGTCACATTGAAGTGATTTATGTGCAACAATGGTAGTGTAGGCTGACATCTGTTGCCTAACCTCTCTTAAGGCTACCGCCGCGGTCTTATCATTATCACAAAGGACCTTTAAAGCTAATTGGGAGCAAAAAGAACAATTACGCATAACCCAGAGACCCCTTGAACGGTCTAGACATTTAACACACCTTATGCAACGGGTATGCGCAAAAATAGGGATACCAGCACAAGCAGGGGTAGTGCACAAAGCAAAAACTGGGGCCACGGTAGCCATGACAGAGACTGGTGGGAGGAAACTACCGCCGGGTCTGTATTGGTCCGCCGGAGCTCAGCTCTGGAAAAAAAGAAAATTTCCAGGAATTAATGCTCATAAGGTTAACCCAACATGTTCGCGCACAAGTGTTAATAACCCGCCTGGTAACGAGATGTAATGGCACAAACACAGCTCGCTACGCGGTGGGGTTCAGAAATCTAAACAAATCTTTTGTTAAAGAAAGTGAAGAATACCCTCTGATATAATATAACGGTCCAGCATGGCGCTTATAGTCTCTTGGTGGTGGCGACTGTCTCAAGATTCAATTTTGTAACAAAGCAACCCCCCAAAAAGACGCCGGCCCTTGAAATATTTTAGTAGAATAGCACAGGGCAGGATGATACGAGATCTGATGTCTAACGAATTGTCACAAAAGATCGCCGTAAGTTAGAAGGCGGCGATACCTACTTGTATCACTAAATTAAGTGGTTAAATCGAAATCGAATTTTGTAAATTCCTTAGTTCCTCCACCTAGGAGCACCCGCCGGGTGAGAAGAATCGATATAACCTAAATTGAACCTTCAATTGCCGTAAAAGTAAAGGCGGCGATACACATAGTATCACTAAATGGATTGGTTAACTAACTGAAAGACATAAGTCGTTCATCCCACCCTACCCAGGTGCACCCGCCGGGTGAGATGTCCAAACGTTAACCCCATAAGTTCCTGTCCCCACTTCTTTGTAAAAGATCGCCGGGGAGGAAAGCCTAAAACAACAGCTAGGTTTTTCAAGTGGCTTTTGAAAAACCGGGTAGAAAAACTACATAACGTATGTCCGCATGAACAATAATTTTATAGATGGGAACAGCCATCCCGCCGGGAATCAAAGGAGGCCTGAAACCAGGCATCCACAGAGACGCAGTCCTGGAGAGCCACAGACACCCCAACGTCGGGGAAACAAGCCAGTGTTAACAACCACGTGTGGCCCAACACGGCTCGCGGCCGGGATTTTCATGGTGAAACCGAGAAAACCCCGCCGGAAGGCAACCCACCCTGAACAGACACCATCTGAACAACAAGAGGAGAGCCACGCACGACAACCCCAAGGTCACTCCATAATCCGTGGAATTAGCCAATACACAACTAAACCAGGAAACAATTATAGTCCGAGGAATTAGCCAATACACAACTAAAACCCGGATACACATGACACAGTAGGGCATATTTATCAATAATAAACAATAACACTAGTACATGTGGCAAAGCTACGAGCGGCTGGCTAGGCCTAGGTAGACGGCATAATAAAAGTTGAAATATACACAAACACTGGAAATATCACAACAGGAACTACCGCCAACACACCACCGTAGCATAAACTTCCGACCAAGGGAAGACTGACTCGGGACCCAGAAAAAACTTCACTAAGTGAAGAAAAATACGCTGGGAACGAGAAACAAAGCTTACCTCATCAGAAGGATAAAAGGCAGCACTAACTAACGCGTAGTGAAAGCCGCCTGCATCACAAACTAACTCAGCTGTGAAAAAGTTCACATGTCCACAACGGGACCACGAGGGTACATCCGAAATAGATGCCCCATACACTCGACCCAAAATACACTGCACTGCGGGCAACCAGCCCAGGACACTCCTGCTACGCCTATCCTAACCTTACTCGATACATCCTAGAGTAAACAAATGAGAAAAAACTCACTAGGGACGCCACAAATGCGGAACTAGCGGAGCGTGGGGAGGCACGTCCGGGCAGGCTGAACGCAGAGCAGAGAAGGAAGAATGACGCCTGAATCAGCGTCTGGTCAGAAATCCACACAAGTACATCCACGATATGATGGAAAGCTTATTGGATAGTTATTCTTATTTTCTTTTTGTTTTTATTTTTTACGAAGTTTTTTCGTAGTGAGAACCCAATTCATAATGACTGAAGCCATGAGTGAGGTCGCGTGCACTCATGATGAAGGCTCCTCAGTTTTTAAATGCTCTGCGCGGTAGATTCAAAACTACGGCGGATTAGTGTTTGAAGAGGATGCCTTATGTAATAGGCATGTTCGTCAATGATGGAGGGGCCACTAATAAATAGTACATTTATTCAGTTAATTGTGGCCATGATATTGTAGATTCAAACATTTTCTAACTAATTTCATACAATTTGATATATTCTAGGAATTAATATATTCTAGGTCTTTCCTAGGACCGATCGGTCACTTTTATTTACCACCGTATTGCCGCCGTATGTATACGCGATCGCATACATAGCGCGAATTTCATGTAGTGCAAGGGTCGGATTGACCAATTATTCTTCATTAGTTTTTTTAACCCTTTCGTTGCGGGTGACGTTCTAGAATGTCCTGGCAAGTTACAGCAATTTCCAGGCTTTAAAAGCCTGTAAAAACCGTAAAAATCGAGTGTCAGTGGGTGGGAGCGTGAGGGGCCCACCTCCGACCCTCAGAGCAGCGAGCGGCTCACTGAGGTACACTGTGTCTCGTGCGGGTCTCTCTCTCTGTCTCACAGCAGTGTAGCCAAGCGAGCGTGTGCTACCAAATAGCGGGTTTCCCGCGTTTCACTGGCACCACTGCAGGTGAACCAGACCACGTACGGGGCCCGTTCTGGTCTTATTTTGAAGCTATTTTTGTCTAGTTTTCGGCAGAATACACTTCATTTAATGCAGATGCTTGATTTATCATTCAGGAGTGCCTGGATATGCCCTAAATAGCCCAAACATATCCGCAGCAAAAGGTTTAAGGCAAGTGGTGTCTTTTTATATTTGTTAATGGTTTGATGATATCTAGTATAGGTAATATAGGTGTTTGTTTAGAAAGAAATCCGGAAAAAAGGGGCAAAATTGTGGGGCGCAGACCCATATAGAATTATCTCCATATAAAATGTTATTCCTACAGCGCGACGTGCTCTGCCGCCCATATAGTAGTGTTATAGGAGGATGGACTGTACTTGTTTCACCTTTTCCGCGCACGTCACTTTGAAATTAACACTATTCGCAACCACATGTTTGCCGTCCGGGAGGTCTTTCAGTCTCTGACTGGGCTGGTCGTTCCACCGAAGGAGCTGGATTCATTCATGAATGCTGCCTTCAGGGAACGACCACCGCCGCGCCAGCTCCCTCCGTAGTGGGATCTGGGCAAGGCTCTCAACCTTCTGGCTTCACATACATACACACAGGACACAACACCAGTACAGTTGCTCGAGCGTACTTTGTTCCTCGTGGCGCTGGCTACTGGAGATAGGGTGTCGGAGGTAGCAGCCATGTCACGGTCCCAGGAATACATGAGATTCTCCCTGTTGTTGAACATGGTCACGCAGGTCCCCTCCCCTCATTTTGTCGCCAAGAATGAGAGGGAGACCCACGTTTACAAGCCTTTTACCGCCCAGGATTTAAAACGTGGCCATGCTCACCATGTGTTGTCAAGGGCGGATTAACCCGGCGAGCGCGCGCAGGGTGTTTGAACACCACACTTCTGGGCGGCAATACAGTATTAAGCTCCATTCCTGCCTATAATCGTAATTTTACGATAATTATCGTTATTACTTATTCATATGCGCCTATTTTACGTTTAATATGAAGATTGTAACCTGTAACAACAATAGAACAAGTGGGAATATCGATTGGATGGTCAAAATCGCGAATTATTACCCAGCGGTTCATTCATCAATTGTGAGCCAGCCGGCCTCACACCCTCTTCTCTCGAGGGCTGAGACAGTACTGAGCTACTCCCTCACACTCTCCCAGTCTCTACCTTACGTAACACACATGACCACACCCTGGAACCGGGTTGCAGATAATGGCATGATAAATACACCAATAAAGATAGTAATAAGAGGAAAAATAGGTGATAATTGAAAGAGGGGAAGGAGGGAATTTTGACAGATGTGGAGGAGTGATATGAGGTATGGAGGAAAACAAAAATGTTTTAAGTGCTACTGGGGCCTTTTAAAAACAATTATTTAGGCCTTACCTCTTGAGAGGGTCCTCGTCCTTGCTCAGCAAAACCTCTTACGAGTGTTCTCGCCGTTCCCGGGTTAAGGGTGCATGGGGCCCCTCGCTAAAATTCAGGTGGGGGCCCTTTCATCAAGCAGTCACACAGCCCTTTGAAAGCCTTGCACACATATGTGGAGTCTGTGGTGCCTTTTCGGATACAACTGTGTGGGTGTCACCGAGGACAGGTAGGAGGTTGTCGAAGGTGTAGATTGGGCACCACCTTTGTCGCATAAATGTGACTCCACTATCCTATATGACCTACTTTTCCTATGTACAGTACAGTATATAATTTTGTATGCTGTAAATATCTGCTCTTCGGAAGAAATTGATTTTTTTTTACAGTACAGTACTGTTGTTCATTTTGGGTTTTCTACAATGCAATGAATGACGAGTCACAATGTAAAAACTGCTCTTTTAGAACTACTCCTCAGTTTTTCACCCTGTACATTAAACTCTCCTGAATATTTTGTGTTTCTTTGTCATTCATATTTTTATTTTGTGTATTGGTATTTGGTTGTTATGGGCTTGGATGTCCGCCTCCTATTTGTTACCCAGCCTTGACGTTGGATTTGCCAAACTACCAAGTAGGAAAACCTACTATTTGGTAGTACAGTCAGGTCTCGATATACAGTGAACCCTCAAAATACGCACAATTTATCTATGCGTAATCAAAGCTACGCTTGAACCACAATTGAGGTAACAAATAAATAAATACGCTCAATTATTCAAATGTACGCGCCGAGCGAACAAGCGGGAGTCGATTCGTATATGTTGGAGAGTTTCGGGCGGCCATATTGGCGTGACGCCGGGCCCTCCGACGTCGTCACCGTTGACTGTGGAGAGAGACACATCTCCCGTACCAAACTATTATGTATCTATAAATCACAACAGGATACAGTAAACCCCCGCTCTTTCAGACTTCAATCTTTCGGAATTCTCAGACTTTCGGACTAGCATTTCAATTCGGACTCATGGTTCAGCCTTTCGGATTTGTCTGAAAGGCTGAGAAAATACCTCCGTCCTTTTTCGGACTACTTGATTTTCCGAGTGACCGAAATCGTCGAAATACGATCATTTAATCATAAGTACTATATTTGTTAGTAGTCTTGGCAAATCCAACGTCAAGGCTATTAACCTAATTGCAATGACGACTTGTCTATTTTGACTGCTATGTCGTCATTCCAACCGCGGTTAAAAAGAAAATGTCTAGAGTCTACTCCTTATCTTGCTCTAGGAGACGTTGTACATTAACCAAAACTACCACCGAAGGTGAAAAAAGCATAGAAGAGAAGAAAAAGGGGTTTACCTTAGTTACCGCTTAAGGCCCATCCCGTGTTCCGTCATGTGCAGATCCCTGTCGAACGTGTGCATGAGCGACCCTCTCTTGTTATCATTTTTTCACGCGTCTCCATGTTGAGTCCGCTTTTGTTGTGCTCCTTCAATTCACCCTGTTTTAGGTTCGTTTCGGCTTATCTGGCCTTCTTTTTTGTTAGACAGATGTTACGTGATCTAGGGCACACGTGAATGGGCTCCTAAGTGTGTATAATGGAGACGCGTGTGGAAATAGCCTACCGAAGGTACGGGGGCGCCTGGCGTTCCTCGTATATGTTTTTCATTCTTTCTCTTTTCATATTCTTTTTTCTTGTTAGTCTGGGCATAGTTTAGCTTTTAGCTTATTTTAGCCTAGCTCGTTTTCTCATTCAGGAATTGCTATGCCCCTATGAGTTTTCATTTTTTCATAGCCTAGGTGTACCGTTGGTAAACAATCTGAGATTTCGTTGGTGGCTGTGCTGTTTGTAGAGTTTGTGTCGGCCGCATTATTAGCGTTATTCCCGAGTCCCCCCTTTCGAGCCTTCACTGTGTCTCAAGGGCCTGGGCGACAGGTGGTTCGTGATAATCCAGGGGTACCCCACGGGGGCCCCTCCTTCACACCACAGGGTTTTTCGCACCTGACACATTCTCTTCTCACGGCTAGGCCACCCTTTTTCTCACCAGTTTCATTTACTGGTTTTTGTTTTCTCTTCCTGTTTCACCTCCATCCTTTCATAGTCTTTTTGCCCAATCCAGGGGTACCCCACGGGGCCCCTGTTTGTGCGAAACCACCCTCCCTGCCACTTCTCCTCATGGGCTTTGCTCTATCTCTGTGGGTTGGGTGGTTCCTGGGGGATGCCTCCTCCCCCTGGTGTCTTCCTTGCCTCTCCCTTTACCGGTTGAGTTAGGATAAATTCAAGGAAAACACTGCTCAGCTTGATGGCCATCATCGCTTGGAGTTCATAAGGAGATGACGCATTTTTGTGGCCTTTTTTGGTATTCCCTAGACGCTCCTCTCGCTTTTTCGGCGCCGGACCATCTCGGCTGGTCCCGCAAATTTGCGGAGAGCTCGATTCGGTCCTTTGGGACGTTTCGGCTCCCCGCAAATTTGCGGAGATCGCTGGGGGGTCCCGCGGAGATGCGGGAGGGTTGTGTCGGTACGGTTATGCCTCCATTGGCCCGCAAATTTGCGGTAATATTTGGCTTTCACTGTTGACCTTTTTTATGTCATCTTGTTGCCTGGTACTATATTGGTGTATGCACTTTACTAGTGTTATGGACCCTGCATGTAAGGTGTTGAGTGGTGGTTAACACTTTCTCCATCTTTGCAGGTTCTGCTTGTGCTCTTCCACCTCGCCCGCCCTCCTCACCTACCTCGGTGCTCCCGGTTTAGAGTGAGTACGGATACCGATTTGCATGTGTGTTACTGTTTCCCCATGCTCATTCCCTGGTTTTTATTGGACATTCTCTACACTTACTCCATCGACGTGCTGCTTATGGTGTGTGTTCTTCCGTTGCAGGTGGGATGCCTTGCTTTCGCCAGGGTTGTGGCTCCCCGTGCTTGGAGCGCCACAGGTCCTGCTTACGCCACTCGCAATGTGTGTCCTCTACGGCCTACCTCCCTGCTCTGTGTGGCCCGTGTATGGACCTGGTGGATGTGGTGGACCATAGCCCTGGTTCCTCAGAGGCGGCAGTGGCCTCTGCTTCCCTTCAATCGGTGTGGGCGGTGGTCTCCCACCACATTAGGACTGTGGGCCACCGTTCCCACGGCGGCACACCATGGCGGAAGGCGGACGCAAGTTTGAGGCTCCGGCATATGTTATGGGAATAGTCAATTAATTCAAGGATATCGAGTGCATACGGGGCTAACAAGAAGAGGAAGGATTTAGTGAAGGTTTGGAGGATATATTGGTGTGGTGGAGGGGTGATATATAGTGTAATAAGAGTGTGTAGTGACGGGACAGCGGTAGGGTTGTGAGTTGTTGAGTTTGTAAACAAACATGGCAGAGGGAATTTCGGGTATGACGGAGTCGGAAGGAAGGTTACAACGTTTTCGGGGATTTAAGAACACAGATAAGAAGTTAGAAGAGGTTAGTATTGTTGTGAAGGATTTGGAAAAGTGGATGAGTGATACGGAGAAATGGAAGGGGATATTGGTGAGAAAGTTAAGGCACTGTGTGTAATGTGTGGTGTGATAGGTGGGGAAGGGAATAGGCCTAGCGAAGGAAGTGAATGCAGGCCTTTTTTGGCAGTAAATGAGAGCCTAGAGATGGTATTGAAAAGGGTAGATGAACTGGGAGCAGAGAATATGGCATTGAAGGAGCAGCTGAAGGAATACGAAGGACGTTTCACGGAAGTAAAGGAGTCGACTGCATGGACGGTGGTAGGTAAACAAAAAGTCAAGGATTTGGAGGATATTATGAAAGAGCAAAAGGAAGATGGAGTGAGGAAGTACATGAACGAAGGCGGTGCTGGTTGGGGGGAGGGGCGTCGACTGACTGGGGACAGAGGTGCATGGGGGCGGTTCGTTCGTGGCCACCCCTTCGGGGATCACGGCGTCAGGCAATAGATAGATAGATAGAAAAGGAAGAAATGAATATGACCAAAAATAGTTTTGAGAGTGCAGTTGTAGGGGTCATGAAGAACAAGGAGAGTGTCGTGAGGGAGGCCATGGACAGGGATAGGGGTGTAATCTTGTATGGAGATATAGAGACTCATATGAATGATAATGGAGTGAGAAAAGTGAGGGATATGGAGACAGTGAAGGAGGTCTTGAAAGGTGTGGATGAGGACGAATATGGATGGGAAGGGCAGGTGGAGGAGATCAGTAGGATAGGTAGATATAAAAGGGGAGAGATGAGACCTATAAGGGTACAGTTTAAAACTAGGGTAGTGGCGGAGACTGTGACAAATTTTAGTTGGAGGCTAAATACAAATGATAAACTGAAACACAAGACTAAAGAAGGATTTGAGTATAGAACAAAGGAAAAAAATTAAGGAATTACAAGAAAAGGCTGATGAAAATAATGGAAAGTTGGATGAGGAGGATAAGAGAAATTTTTACTGGAGAGTGAGGGACGGAAAAGTGAGGAAGTGGTTTATAAGAGTAGAAAGGAGGGGAGATCAGGGAGGGAGAGAATGTGATGAGTTGTGACGGAGGAGGAGAACGGGGTGGAGGTGTCACAGGGAGAGACAGGAGACAAAGAGGCAGACCCAGTAGTGCTAACAGGGGAGTAGGGTACGGACTGGAGGAGAGGGATGGTGTAATTGCTGAAGGAATGGTAGATGGATTAAGGATTATGTTTAGTAATGTGGATGTGTTTACTCAGGACAAGAAAAGAGAACTGATATGTAGGTTGCAGGATGAAGAGGAAAAACCTGATATCATAGCCCTACAGGAAGTAAGACCAAAAAATGTTAGAATGGAAAGGGAACTGGTGGAATATAGTTTGGAGGGTTTTGAGTTATATGAGAGAAATGCTATTAGAGCAGAGGTTGGAAGAGGACTGTTTATTTATGTAAGAAAAGAGCTCAAGGTTAATGAGGTGGATATGAGACAGCAGTATTGTGAGTATTTGTGTATTGAAGTAAAATGTGTAAGAGGATCAATTCTAATTGCCTCTATATATAGAAGCCCAAATAATAGCAGGGGAGAGGATGATAACCTACTGAAAGCAGGAGGTGTGGTGGAGTGGTCTTGCCACTGGCCTGGTAATCCAATGGTCCCGGGTTAGAATCCCGACGTATCAGTGGGAAGATATTTATGGGATGGAATTTGTGCTGTACTAGTATCAGTGCATTACCACAAGCCCACCGAAACGTCAATAAAATACCCTCATTGTTCCCTGATTAATTAGCACTGTATGAATATTCCCATATTCAAAATATGCTATAGGGTGGCAAATGTGGTGAGTTATCTGCTCAACAGGTGGCGTGTGTATGTGTAAGTGGTGAGAGTCCGAGTGTAGGGGGTGAGAACAGTGAAGCACGGGAAGGGTGGCTTCAGAGATGGGGTCGTTTCGGGGCCATGAGTTGAGCACCGTGCCTCATGTTAAGATGGCAGGTGCTCGTTGTAGTCTACGTGCTTCACATGTCTCACTCCCTAGACTGGAACAAGACCTCACGGGCTTCACTGTTCATTGTAAAGCGGTGAATGTTAAGGCTCTCAGCCTATGCCCGAGAGGAAGTAAGTTGGAATATAGAAAAAAAAAAAAAAAAAAAAAAAAAAAAAATGGAGGATATAGATAATAGAGAGAACAAATATAAAATTTTGATTGGAGATTTCAATTTGCCAAGGATCAACTGGGCAAATTGTACTACTCCAGCGGGACAGGGTAGCCTGGAAAATAAGTTTATAGAGAAAGTGAGAGATTGTTTTTTAACGCAACATATTGTAGAGATGACAAGATATAGAGATGGGATGCAGGGGAGTGTACTTGATTTGATTTTTAGCAATGAAGAGGATATAGTGGAACATGTTAATGTGGATAGCCCTATAGGTCGTAGTGACCATGCCTGTATAAGCTTTAGTTGTAACATTAAATCGGAGAGGGATAATAAAAGCAATAGAAAAATTACATGTATGATAGAGCAGATTATGAGCTGCTGAGACGGTGTTTGGACATTGACTGGGGGGAATATTTGAACGGTGAAGACGCTGAAGGAATGTGGAGGAAAATTAGAGTCAAACTGGAGAATGCTGTATCCAAAAGTGTACCAGTAAGGGAATATAAGGATAAAACAAAATGAGGAAAAGAACTAACCCAGAATTGCCAATGAAAAGAAAGCTTTGGATATTGATTAGAAGAAAGAAACGATTGTGGGAAAGATTAAAATTGTTAAAAAAGAACAGGGGGTCTAGTATAGAGGCTAAGGAAGTGGATCTGGAACGTAGACAAATAAACAATAAAATAAGGTGGGAAACAAGGAGGGGGGTGAAGGAGAGGGAGAGAGAGATAGCTAGAAATGTGAAGGATAATCCAAAAATATTCTGGAAGTACATTCAGGAAAAATTAACAAGAAGAGTAGGGATCCCAGAGCTGGTGGGGGGGTTGAATGAGGGAAGTAGAGCGGAGACTGATAAGGAGAAAGCAGAGGTGCTGGGGAAATACTTTGGGGGGGTACTAACAGTGGAGTCGGAGGATGCAGTGTCCTACTATTCCCATCAAACAGGCACCCGGCACTAGAACTAGTAGAGTTTTCCCATGCTAGAATAAGAAGGGCTATAGAAAAAATGAACCGAAGTAAGTCACCGGGACCGGATGGGATACACCCAAGAATCATAAAGGAAGGAGGGGAGATGTTAGTAGAGCCATTGAAAATGTTATTTGAGGTATCGTTTAATACAGGACAAATCCCGATGGACTGGAGAGAGGCGAACATAACAGCTATATTTAAGAAGGGAGAGAGAAATGACCCAGGGAATTATAGACCAGTCAGTTTGACAAGTGTTGTGTGTAAACTAATGGAAACGGTAATTAGAGAAGGAATAATGGATCATATGAAGTCAAACCAACTTTTCAGTGGGAGACAGTTCGGATTCTTGCCGGGGAGGTCGACGGTACTACAGCTAATTAAGGTGGTAGATGATTGGATGCAAATTCTAGAAGATGGTGATGTAATAGACGTGGTATATTGCGATTTTATGAAGGCCTTCGATAAGGTCCCACATAAAAGGTTAATAGAGAAAGTTAGAAGCTATAATATAGGGGAGAAATGTGTGAAATGGATAGAAGCCTTCCTGAAAGATCGGAGACAGAGGGTATTGGTGAGACAGAGGGTATTGGTGAATGGAATAGGCTCGGGGTGGAGGGAAATTACAAGTAGGGTACCTCAGGGATCTGTGTTGGCGACCACTGC
>JAVRFV010000202.1:84996-192668 GCA_032716605.1 Paralithodes platypus | reverse complement strand
GACACGTGGGATCATTTTTACTATGATAAATCTTGGTTTTTCAGGAGATGGTGTACATCTCAATGAAGTTAGGAGCTGCACGTCTTCGGTCGTCTGCTGAACGATGCAGTACAAGGATTTCCGTTCAAAAAAACGGGGTCAACCAGGACCCCAGACCGGGTAGTGTAAGTCAAATACGAACTGAAAATTCAGACAATGCACAATTCAGTAAACATCCTACACTTAATACTCTTAAGGTGTGTTAGGTAAATGCTCGTAGCATACGCAATAACTATTCAGATCTAGAGGAAATCGTTGTTTACAGAAACATTATGATATAATCGGCCATTCCAGAATCTTGGTTAAATTACGGAAGACAGAGATTTTTTAGCCGACTATACGCTTCCTGGTTATACAATGTTTGAGACAACTCTGCTCCATAGAAATGGAGGAGTACTGCTGTTGTTTATAAACGAATGTCTCAATCCCGTCTTAATGTCAAAACCTCAAAATTGCGAATATAGGACATATCTTACGTACTATTACATAATAAACGCGGAACTAAAATACCACTCGCTTTATCATCCAGACCCCCATCTCAATCAGTGCAAAAAGGACAGTGAACTTTATGAACAAATTGCAGAAAAAAACTAACATACAAGATACCGTAATTCTTGGCGATTTCAACTTACCCGTGACTAAATGGGGCGATATTCTAACGTCACACTCTGGACCGGACCCTCTATGCTAACTTGCAAGAGAGTTCACTTTTTCAATTTGTCCAATCTCCAACCCGTGGTAATAATGTGCTTGACCTTGTACTCGCAACAAAAGAAGAATTAATAGAGGAATTTGAATGTTGGTGATGAATTCAGTAAAAGCGACCATCGTACGATAACTTTCACTTTAAAGTTTACTAGTAACAAATCAAATAGCATAGCAGCATTTGAGAAAGTCCCTAATTACACGAAAGCAAAGTTTTCATAAACTAAAATCAAAGCTTAAAGAAACTGAATGGAGCTTTCTGACATACCAATAACGACATAAAATACATCTTGGGAGTGTTTCACAACCACTTACCTTAAGGCAGTGCAAGACTGCATACCATCCGAAAATACGGCGTCCAGGCCTAATGATAAGCCCCAATGGTGGAATAAAGATATTTCAGGACTGTAGCTTGCTAAAAAATTTGCTAATGAGAGATTAAATTCGCCAGAGCACTAGGAATCAAGACCCCCGAGAGCTATCACCGGCCGAGGGGGTCGAACACTGGACATGGAGAGGTAGGAGGAGATGAAGGAATTGATAGACAGACACCACAAAAACCCGCTGCGGCGATGTCAGGTAAAGGATCGACTGTGCAGGAACCGGAAGGAGGCAGCAAAGGAATTCGCAAATCGGGCGCGCAGAACCCCTACAAACAGGGTTACTGGCACGAATGGTCCGACAAATGTGGCGTCCCATCTCTGACCACCTGCGGATGGCCTCCCACCTGTCCGAGGAGACCACCCACACAGCAGTACGCCGAAGGCGGCGCCACAGACGCAAACAGAGGAGTGCAAGGCTGACACCGGGCACAACACATGGCGAGTAGCCCAAGCTTAGTAAAGCCTTGGACAGGTTGGAAAGGGCTGGAAAACGTGGGTCTCCTCTCATTCGTGGCAACAAAAATGTAGGGGAGGAGGCTGAACGTGAAGCCATGCAAGGACGGGGAGAATCGCACGCAGTCCTGGGGCCGTGACAATGCCCGCTAGTGCAGGACCCCCGAACCCCAGCTGGCCAGAGCGACAAGGAAGAGTGTACGCCCAGAGCAACGGACCCGGTGTATACGTGGGTGAAGCCAGAAGGTCCAGAGCCCCGCCCCCAATCCCACTGTGGAGGGACCTGGGCGGAGGCGGTCGGGTCCCGGAAGGCAGCCGTCCATGAAGGAATCCAGCTCCTGCGGCGGATGTACGGAATCCAGCCCAGCATCGTACTCAAAGATCCCCCGGACGGCAGACAAGTGGTTACGTTTATAGCGTCGACGTGAAAGTGACGTGTAACGGAAGAGGTGAACAAGGAGTGTAAGACGAGGGAAGGAGAGCCAACTGTCTGGCGAGTGTCCCTGATATCCACCTAGTTAAAAAGACCTCCAGCAGGACCCCGTAAGTCCCCCAAGGAGAAGTCGGCCAGGAACGCCTTCAGGAAGTCAGTCAGTTCCCGGCACGTGGACGGGGAAGGCCACCGTGCCTCATGAACATGCAACGATGCGAAGGCCAACGAGGTCCCGCAGGTCCCCAACCTAGCCTCAAGTGGGGGAAGTAGGAGACAGGTGAGAGGCGACCGCGACTCGGGCCACCACCGCGTCAAACGGTCGCGTACCCAAGCCCGTGCCGGCCACAGAGGCGCAGAAGTTTAGCACAGACTCTGCCGCGGTTACAGCCGCATCCATCGCGGAGCACTTTGCACAGCAACAGTGCGTACCTGGTGGCGGAAATATGTATATCGACTGCCTACCTGTTCCAGTCTTACCATGATGAAAGCGTCCGGACCTCCCCTCCGAGAGTGCGAGGCCGGAGGGAGAGGTACTGAGGACTAACTGGTGCGGCACCTTCGCATGCGAACTAGTCGACCTCCGGAACACACCCAGGAAAGCTGCGATGGTCGTCGAACACAGTCCGTGTGCATTGCCCCATTCCACAAAGAACGCCCTGTCCTCTCAGCGACAGGGCTGTCCGCCCACCAGGGTGGCAGGCCCGGGCAGGGAGGAGGCATGCAGGAGAGAAGGTGTGGTCGGTTCGCGAGGAAGAACAACTTTCACCGAATCACCAATAGAGTCAATGACCTGGAGGACCCCGTCTGTTGGATACAGTGGACAGCTGTAATGAGTGTGCCATCCCGAAGGCCCACCGACTTCCCCGAAGGGCCAGCGGCGTGGTCCCTCAGGAGAAGAACAAAGGAACCAACAGTTTCGCGGGGCATGGAAAAAAAAAATGTTTTGTGTAGGGGCGTGAGTCCCACCCATCCGCCATGAAGTTGATGTCCCTAGGTTTTCGATTGGTAAGCCTCACCCTACCCACGCTCGACGCATCTGTTGTCCTACCGGATCGTCGGCGGGGGGGGGCGGTCCAGGGGCACAGCCGCAGAGGAGCGTTGCCGCCGAGAACCCAGCGTCCGAAGTGTCTGCAGAAGGGTACGCGGGAGCGCGCAGGAGCCGATCCATAGGGGCAATGGAAACACCTCGGGGTCCTGAGGAAGTAGGCGGCGTAGCCCGAGTCTCCCTAAGGGAATGGGCCAGAGCGGCCCATTCAGCGAACCCACTAACGAGTCCCAAGAGCCACCCGGCGAGGGAGACCGAGTGCAAAACAGCGAAGACCTTCAGCGCCAGAAGGTGCACCGCGTCCTTCAGCAACCTGTGGTTCCACCTGGGTCACGTAGCGCTGAAGGACAAATCCCATGCGAGGACCGACCCATGGCACTGACAACCGCGACGGGGTCAAGCGTGACCTTGGGAACATCGACGGGGAACCCTAACTGTGCGACGTTGGCGAACGACTGTGAGGTTGTCGTGTCGCGTACGCACCGTCCTAGGGCTTCGAAAACTATCAACCACATCGGCCAAGGAAAACAGGTATCTGGAGCCACGCATCCTGAGGGAGAGGACCCAGAGCCCGCCCCCCAGTGTGGAGAAATACGTGGCGCGATGTGGAGCCGAAGGGAGTCTGCGAACAGTCGAACACACAATCAAGCGGAAGATCCGGACGGCCACGAATCGCTGGAATCGAAGGATGGAGAGGAACGAGCCAAGACGCATCCTGGAGGGCCAGCGGGACACTACCACTACGCAGAGGGCGCAGGGGCCCAGGCATACTGGGGGAGGGTACCGGCAGCATCCGAAACCGTAGTTTTCACGTGCACGATTCGCCCGTTGAGGGCCCGACAGAGCCACCCACCGTCGCATCGCTCGCATCGCTCGCATTTCTACTTACGTTACCAGAAATATACCGGGAGAGAGAAAACTCGGGTGACCGGCGGTCAACCCCCTTCGACGATTCCCTGCTCGTGCAGATAGTGAACATGTGAACATGGGCCAGCCTCGAAGAGATGGGCCGGCGGTCGTGGACAAAGAGGGAGGTAGGGTCCGGACGTCCACCTCCAGGTTAGACCCCTCCGTGCAATCTGCCGCCCCCAACGAGCAGCAGCACCCCGAAGAGGACCGGCAGAAGGACGGGACTGAGAAGACCCCGCTCGCGACACAGCGTGTCGTTGCGTGTCGTAAGCAGGGTCCGCCGATAGAGAAGCGTAGCGTCCCCAAGCATCCTGCGCAAAAAAGCACCGACGTAGAGAGCGCAGAGTACAACAAACCCTGACGAATATCCAAGGGGGCTGTCCGGCAGAACGAGGACCGTACCGTCCGGCGTTGCCGAGTTGCCACGCACAAAACCGCCTTCAGCTCGAGAACCAAAGACACCGCGACCCGAAGGGGGATCCACCGAACGCGGTCCAAACCCTCGGGAAGATCGCTGGTGCAGACGCCGCGATAAGCCGCAGGTGGTGAACAGAAGTCCGGAGGGAACCTAAAAGACAAGAGAATAAGTTCGGCACCCACCGGCACAAGGGAAAAACCTTGTCGACAGAGGACTGATCTGGGTGAGAGAAGAACGGGGTAGCAATAGAACAAAGTTCAAGAACGGGCGCGCTTAACCAGGACCAGAACGCGCCGTCCAACCCGCCGACAGACACAAGAGGAGGCAAAAGCAGTGATGACTCCGGGGGAGGGACTGAAGGAGAGCCAGCGACGGAACGGTTGGCGAAGTCGAAGGCCACAGCAAACCAGGCCCCCAATGGGAGAGGGTGATCGAGCAAGATGGCTAAGCCAGGCGTACCGTCGTCGCACAAACCCGTCCCATAGGAGGACAGTCCCGTCAACACAGCCAGGGACTGAACATCCTGAAGTCTGACCAGAGCGTAGGCCTGCAGAAGGGAGGGGGACCGTAGCAGGGGTAGGTAGGGTGAGGCGCTGAGGGTGTGTCACCGCCAAGAAGCGCGATAAGAGGGAGTCTTGCATCGACTCCAAGCGCCCGTCGATGCGTGACACAACCCATCCCTGCATAGCCGACAATCGATCCGAGAGAGGCGACCCCCCCCACGATTGGTCGGCCAGCAGGGGCGAGCGTGTGCGGGAGCAAGACCCACGACACGAACCAGCAGCGTCGCGGCTCAAGGAAGGCGAGCGACGACGGTTGTGTCGCCGCGGAGGGACTCGTCCCCGATCACGAACGCCCGAGGGGGAAACAGCACCATCCCCCTCTTCCAGCGACACGGCAGCCCCTGAGAAAGGGGACCCCGAAACCTCGCTAAACCACACCGAGCCAAGAGGAGGGGTACCCCCCCTGGCGAGACGGTAAGTGAAGGTCAGGGAGAGAAGAAGGAGGAGGAGCAGGACGACGGGAGTGGGAAGGCTGGCCGGGTGAAAGGAGGTCAGAAGGAGCCGCGGGGGAAAACAGAGCAAGGATCCCCGGGGCTGAGATAACAGGGCGGCACGACACCGAGGCGGAGGAGGGAGGGACCTCCACAGTGGGACGAGACCGTGAAGGAAGAAGAGGCACTGAAGCAGGTGAAGTAGGAGAAGCAACTACATCCTGGCGGACCCTCCTGGACAGTGTAGGAGGAGGGAGCAGAGGGCCAGCTACAGCATGAACAACCGCGCACGGAGAGGACAACGTAAGAGGAAGTCGTCTGGGCTGGGAAAGCGGGCGGAAGGGAGTAGAGCCCCTATCCGTAGAGGCCAGGGGAGGGCGCACAGGGGCAGAGCGCCTAACCCCGGCCGCAGGGCGAGAACCATGACGAGGGCGATGGGCGTCGTCCAGGCGATCAGGAGGACGAGGGGGCAGTAGAGGACGGGCGACGAGGCGAGCGAGAGCGTGGACGGAGCTGGGGGTCCCCGTGATGACCGGCTGCGGGACCCAGGGGAGAGGGCCCGAGCAGGGAGAGGGCCAGGTGAACAGCCTTCAGTCGGGGCAGGGATACCAAGGGCGACGCGGATCCGTTCGGCAACAAAGGCCAAGGAACGGTGGCCCACAGTCCTAATGTGGCAGGAGACGATCGCCCACACCGACGGAAGGGAAGCAGAGGCCACGGCCGCCGCTGAGGAACCAGGGCTATGGTGCACCACATCCACCAGGGCCAGACACGGGCCACACAGAGCAGGGAGGTAGGCCGTAGAGGACACACAGTGCGAGTGGCGCAAGCAGGACTTGTGGCTCTCCAAGCATGGGGAGCTACAACCATGGCGAAAGCAAGGCAGCCTACCTGCACTGGAAGAACACACACCATAATCAGCACGTCGAAGGAGTAAGTGGAGAGAATGTCCAAGAAGAACAAGGGAAGTAGCATGGGGAAACAGGAACACACATGCAAACAGGTATCCGTACTCACCCTAAACCGGGAGCACAGAGGTAGGTGAGGAGGGCGGGCGAGGCGGAAGAGCACTAGAAGAACCTGCAAAGATGGAGAAAGTGTTAACCACCACTAAACATCTTACATGCAGGGCCTATAACACCAGTAAAGTGCACACACCAAGATAGTTTCAGGCAACAAGATGACATAAAAAAGGTCAACAGTGAAAGCCAACTATTACCGCAAATTTGCGGGCCAATGGAGGCATAACCGTACCGACACAACCCTCCCGCATCTTTGAGGGACCCCCAGCGATCTCCGCAAATTTGCGGGGAGCCGAAACGTCCCAGAGGACCGAATCGAGCTCCCGCAAATTTGCGGGACCGGCCGAGATGGTCCGGCGCCGAAAAGCGAGAGGAGCGTCTAGGGAATACCAAAAAAGGCCACAAAAATGCGTCATCTCCTTATGAACTCCAAGCGATGATGGCCATCAAGCTGAGCAGTGTCTTCCTTGATATATGATCCTAACTCAACCGGTAAGGGAGAGGCAAGGAAGACACACCAGGGGAGAGGAGGCACATCCCCCCAGGAACCACCCAACCCACAGAGATAGAGCAAAGCCAATGAGGAGACGTGGCAGGGAGGATGGTTTCACAAACAGGGGCCCCCCTGGGGTACCCCTGGATTGGGCAAAAAGACTATGAAAGGATGGAGGTGAAACAGGAAGGGAAAACAAAAACCAGTAAAAGAAACTGGTGAGAAAAAGGGTGGCCTAGCCGTGAGCAGAGAATGTGTCGGGTGCGAAAAAACCCTGTGGTGTGAAGGAGGGGCCCCCCTGGGGTACCCCTGGAAAATCACGAACCACCTGTCGCCCAGGCCCTTGAGACACAGTGAAGGCTCGAAAGGGGGGACTCGGGAATAACGCTAATAATGCGGCCGACACAAACAGCACCGCCACCATCGAAATCTCAGATTGTTTACCAACGTTACACCTTAGTCTATGAAAAAATGAAAACTCATAGGGGCATAGCAATTCCTGAATGAGAAAACTAGCTAGGCTAAAATAAGCTAAAAGCTAAACTATGCCCAGACTAACAGGAAAAAAGAATATGAAAAGAGAAAGAATGAAAAACATATGCGAGGAACGCCAGGCGCCCCCGTACCTTCGGTAGGCTATTTCCACACGCGTCTCCATTATACACACTTAGGAGCCCATTTACGTGTGCCCTAGATCACGTAAACATCTGTCTACAAAAAGAAGGCCAGATAAGCCGAAAACGAACCTAAACAGAGTGAATTAAAGGAGCACAACAAAAGCGGACTCAATCAATGGAGGCGCGTGAAAAAATTATAACAAGAGAGGGTCGCTAATGCGCACGTTCGACAGGGATCTACACATGACGGAACACGGGATGGGCCTTAAGCGGTAACTAAGGTAAACCCCTTTTTCTTCTCTTCTATGCTTTTTTTCACCTTCGGTGGTAGTTTTGGTTAATGTACAACGTCTCCTAGAGCAAGATAAGGAGTAGACTCTAGACGGTTTCTTTTTTAACCGCGGTTGGAATGACGACATAGCAGTAAAAATAGACAAGTCGTCAAGTTATATGAGAGAAATGCTATTACAGCAGAGGTTGGAAGAGGACTGTTTATTTATGTAAGAAAAGAGCTAAAGGTTAATGAGGTGGATATGAGACAGCAGTATTGTGAGTATTTGTGTATTGAAGTAAAATGTGTAAGAGGATCAATTCTAATTGCCTCTATATATAGAAGCCCAAATAATAGCAGGGGAGAGGATGATAACCTACTGAAAGCAATGGAGGAGATAGATAATAGAGAGAACAAATATAAAATTTTGATTGGAGATTTCAATTTGCCAAGGATCAACTGGGCAAATTGTACTACTCCAGCGGGACAGGGTAGCCTGGGAAATAAGTTTATAGAGAAAGTGAGAGATTGTTTTTTAACGCAACATATTGTAGAGATGACAAGATATAGAGATAGGATGCAGGGGAGTATACTTGATTTGATTTTTAGCAATGAAGAGGATATAGTGGAACATGTTAATGTGGATAGCCCTATAGGTCGTAGTGACCATGCCTGTATAAGCTTTAGTTGTAACATTAAATCAGAGAGGGATAATAGAAGCAATAGAAAAATATACATGTATGATAGAGCAGATTATGAGCTGCTGAGACGGTGTTGGACATTGACTGGGGGAATACTTGAACGGTGAAGATGCTGAAGGAATGTGGAGGAAAATTAGAGTCAAACTGGGAATGCTGTATCCAAAAAGTGTACCAGTAAGGGAATATAAGGATAAAACATTCAGGAAAAGAACTAACCCAGAATTGCCAATGAAAAGAAAGCTTTGGATATTGATTAGAAGAAAGAACCGATTGGGGAAAGATTAAATTGTAAAAAGGAACGGGGGTCTAGTATAGAGGCTAAAGTGGACTGGAATGCAGACAATAAACAATAAAATAAGGTGGAACAAGGCGGGGTGAAGGAGAGGGAGAGGAGATAGCTAGAAATGTGAAGTAAAAATATTCTGGAAGTACATTCAGGAAAAGTTAACAAATAGGTAGGGATCCCAGAGCTGGTAGGGGGTTTGAATGATGGGAGTAGAGCGGAGACTGATAAGGAGAAAGCAGATTGTGGGGAAATACTTGACAGTGGAGGGGAGGCAGTTCCTACTATTCCAGGCCTGGCACTAGAACTAATAGAGTTTTCCCATAGAAGGCTATAGACAAATAACAGAAGTAATCACGGACCGATGGGAAACAAAAGGAAGGAGGGGAGATGGTTAGTAGAGCCATTGAAATGTGAAGTATAATACAGGACAAATCCGATGGCTGGAGAGAGGCAAACAAAACAGTATACATAGTCGAGTGGCAAAGCTGCACGTAATGTGGGTCTGAGGAGAGAGCAAGTGGTGGCAGGGGTATAGTAGCGGAGGATGACTACTATTCCCAGGCGCCGGAACTACTGACACAAATCTCAGCTCCTCCTCCCATGCTAGAATACTATAGAGAAAATGAACCGAATTAGTCGCCGGCACGGTTATGCAAGAAAAGACATCATAAACGATCGTATGGTGTCGAGCCGAAAATGTTATTTCAGGTATTTTTACAGGCTAAAAACACCCCGCTGTGCGGTACATATGCAACATAACCGCTCGTAAGGTGTTAAGAAGGGAAAGAGAAATGACCCAGGGAATTATAGACCAGTCAGTTTGACAAGTGTTGTGTGTAAACTAATGGAAACGGTAATTAGAGAAGGAATAATGGATCTATGAAGTCAAACCAACTTTCAGTGGGAGACAGTTCGGATTCTTGCCGGGGAGGTCGACGGTACTACAGCTAATTAAGGTGGTAGATGATTGTATGCAAATTCTAGAAGATGGTGATGTAATAGATGTGGTATATTGCGATTTTATGAAGGCCTTCGATAAGGTCCCACATAAAAGGTTAATAGAGAAAGTTAGAAGCTATAATATAGGGGAGAAATGTGTGAAATGGATAGAAGCCTTCCTGAAAGATCGGAGACAGAGGGTACTAGTGAATGGAATAGGCTCGGGGTGGAGGGAAATTACAAGTGGGGTACCTCAGGGATCTGTGTTGGGACCACTGCTGTTCGTTATATTTATCAACGACTTGCCTGAAGTTATAACTAATGGAAGTGAGGTATACCTGTATGCGGATGAAACTAAGCTGTATAGAAGAGTGAGGAGTAAGGAAGATATGGGTTTGCTTCAAGGAGATGTGGAGGGCATGAAGGGATGGTCTGAGCATTGGTTAATGCCTTTTCATCCAAAAAAATGCAAGTAAATTTTTTTTTTTTCTATGTGATTGAGGGAGGCAAAAGGCATAACTGCCTATAGCGAGTGCCTCCCCCATAGTTGAAAGAGTGACAGGGCCAAAATCAAGGGACGTTCGAGCCAAAATGCCTGGACACACAGAGTTTGAAGCAATTTAAGTCATAGGAAGAGGGAAAGACTGATTCTGGGAGAGAGTTCCAGAGCTCAGCTGTTGAAGTAGAAGAAAGTTGAGAGTAACATTTCACTCTTGGGTTGGAGAGTTGCACAGAGTAGGGGTGGGATTGAGTTGCAAGACGGGTACCACGTGCCCTACTTAAAGGAGGTGGTATGCACTGGGATAGCTCTGAGGAACACTGATTATTATAGTAGCGATAGAATAGCGAGAGAGATGCAACATTGCGGCGGAGAGAGAGAGATTGCAGAGAGTTGGTGAGTGGACGGGAAGTTAATGATACGAAAGGCCTTCCTTTCAACTTTGTCTAGGAGAGCGGTGTGAGAGGAACCTCCCCACACATGTGAACAATACTCAATACAAGGGCGCACTATGCCCCTGTACAGAGCAAGAAGCTGTGCAGGGGAAAAGAACCCCCTAAGGCGGTTGAGCACACCCAGCTTCTGGGAGGCTGCCTTAGCAAGACTGGTAATATGGTCCTTCCAAATGAGAGCAGAAGAAAAAGAGACACCAAGAATATTGAGAGAAGATGAAGGGTTGATTTTTGTATTGTTGAAGAATAAGGGATAGTCCGCTGGGAGATCCTGATGGGTAGATAGATGGAGAAATTGGGTTTTGGAAGCATTAAAGTTAAAAAGGTTTCTCTGCCCCAACATGCGGATTGGTACCAGCAAGATAGACAAGGTTAGGTTACAGTATGTATGAAGCGATGGAGGAAGTGAATGCAGAAAAGGATATAGGAGTAGTGATAGACAATAAGTTAAATTTCTCAGAACATTTAGCGGAAAAGATAACAAAGCCAATAGAATTGTAGGGCTGATAAGGAGGACATTTGTGTCCACTTGACGAAGAAATCTTCAGGAATCTCTATACAGCGCTGGTTAGGCCGCACCTGGAATATGCGAACCAGGTGTGGGCTCCATATATGGTAAAGGATATAGAAGCAGTGGAGAAAGTGCAGAGGAGAGCTAGCAAGCTGGTACCAACGTTGAAGAACGCGGGCTATGAGCAGAGGTTGAGGACACTGGGGCTTCCGACACTGGCATATAGGAGAAAGAGAGGGCATATGATAGAGACTTTTAAGATAGTGTCAGGAAAGTACGATGAGGATGTGTGTGAGGTATCTTCTTGATGCGGGAGGGAACAAGAACGAGAGGACACTCTAAGAAAATTTACAAAGAAAGAAATAGGCTTGAGAAGGCAAAGAACTCATTTTTGTGATAGAGTGGTAAATGAGTGGAACGCACTGCCCCAGTATGTAGTCGATTCCGAATCAATAAGGGAGTTTGAAAGTAATCTTGATAAAGCATGGGGAAGACAAGATTTGAAGTTTGATTATAAAACAAAATACAGAATAGTAAAAATGTTGCGTCTGTACTGCCGCCGCCAACACCGTGAACGACCGCAGCAGTGCAAGTACTGGTACTGAGCTGGATACACAGGCATAGTTTGCCTTTTTCCAGAGGATCTACTGTAAGAAACTGTAAGAAAATTGCAATTAGGTTAATAGCCTTGACGTTGGATTTGCCAAGACTACTAACAAATACATATATTAACAGAGTAATCTTGACCCAAAACCGATTTTGTGAACCTCATATCTCTTGTGTTTTGCTTTGTTTATTGTGCCGAACAGTCCGCGACACACAAACACACACGCGCGCATCAGCTGACTCAGGGGCCCAATCGATAAATATAATTAATCAAAGAAGTGACCACGGATCCAAAACCAATTTCATTATTTTGCTCAATCGAAAAGCAGTTGGTATAGAAAATTCTAGTCTTCATCATTCACAAGGTAAAAGTGATTTATGCCTCCTAATATATATCTAAGCTAGGTTTGACCATTTCTTTGTCTGGCTAGCTAGTGACTTAGCAACTTGTTGCTAAGGTTATGTGGTAATTCCTTATCAATAAGACTATTCACAAGATAACAATGAATTCTGCTGCCTGATATACATTTAACCAAGGTTAGGTCAATTCTTTGTGGAGATATATAGGCTAGGCCTATGTCTTCTAGCAAAAACAGAGTAAGCAGACAGCGCCGAGTGTGTCGGCGATTGACAATGCGCATGGCGGGCGGTTTGAAAAGGCCCAAAAGGGTGAACTCGGGCCTCGTCAAAGACTAATGGATAATTTTCCCATTTAACCCTCCTGGCCCGGGCAGGCTCTCAAAATGACAGTGTGGGCTACCCGGGCAATCTGGCCGAAAAACGTCTAGGCCTAGGCTACCGTATTTTTGTTTAGTTTAACTGCTAGAAATTTCCCACGCATCTATAAATGTAGTGCGGTTTCCAATCTGTAGACTGGCGTTGAGTAGAGCTCTCTATGTCAACTGGTTCAGTTGTGATGACGATTTCAATGGAGAGCACTTGCAGGCGATGTTAGCAATATGACGATCTTTTCACTACTGAAACAACGACATAAAGACGTAAAATAACAAACGAGTCTTCTCCTTCTTGTTTTCGGAGGTGCGGTGACGTAACGATCGGCTTTGTTTACATGCGTCGGACGCACAGCGTTCAGACCAAGCTGAATAGGCTTTCAAGCTTACAGATTTTAAAATGACACCCGGGCTCCTGCCCTTTGTTCGTGGTGTCATTTTAAAATGACAACCGGGCCAGGAGGGTTAAAGTACTACAGTATTCGCGTTTGGCGAAATTCACTTTTGGCGAGACTAATGAAATCGCTAAATGAGAGGGACCACTGTATAAAAGTGACCTACCCGTTGATATAGTCTCCTTGCCGGTGCCGTTACGCTAGACCTCCATAAAGCTTAGAAAAACACCCCTGGTCCCCCCTTAACCCCTCAGACCCGGTAGGGCTCTGAGGCACCCATAACAAACACCCCCCGCGCAACCCGGTAGGGCTCTGAGGCTCTGGCAGCTTGAAAGCCTGTAAGCTTGGTGTGCGAGGCGTCCGTCCGACGCATGTAAACAACAGCCGGCTGGACCGACGCCGTGCATCTCCGACCACAAGAAGGAGAGGCGTCCTTGTTCGTGGGTGCCTGTATGTTATTGTTAAGTAGCGAAAACTAGTGTAAAGTGGCTGATATTGCCACAAAGTTATCTCCACGAAAATCGTCATCACAACTCAACGCCATTCTACAGGTACGACACGCGCTTGAGGATGCGCAGGAATGCGGAAGCAGTCAAAATAACAAAGATACGGTAGCCTAGGCGTAGAAGTTTTTCGGCCAAAACCCCCGGGTTTCGGGGAATATATATGGAATACATAGGCTGGAGGGTTAAAGATAAATTTGTACATTTTTCGGTAGAAAAATGTCCTGAAGGCCGTTTCCTCTGAAAATTTCAGGCTCGCTATAGCTCGCCAGGAAACATTTGACACCTAATTGGCACAAAAATTCTTAAAATTTACTAAGAAATGGGCCTTTAAACTGTGTTAAAATCGGCAAACTAATGGAACCAACATCTTATAATAGGTCCTGATGTGGCGGCGTCTACGCTGTGGGGCCACCTCCCGAGGCTGCCAACCGCGGATGGCTGCCGACCCTCCACGGCTGAAGACAAAATCGACGACCAGTGGAGGAAAACCGGATGCCGGCCGCGGGGAGCAGTTTCGGGAGCCAAACCGTCACAACCATCCCCTGCCCCCTCCCTTGGGGCACGGGTCCTTGGAGCGGCTTCGGTCGCGCCGGGAATTTCCACACCTCTCACACCACACACACACATCACACAGTTTTTCCTACACCGAGAAATGACTCTCCGGCTGTCATTTCTCGAAGACTTCTTCTAGCCGGAGACATTGAGAGCAACCCAGGACCCACGTACACATACATATTTTTTTTTTTTTTTTTTTAAGAGACAATGAACACAGGAAGGAAAAACACAGATAAAACAAAAAGGTCCATGTGCCTAAAGGCATCCTCCATTCATAAAATGTTTGTAACAACTGGATTTGTAGTGATTGTAAGTTTGTGGAAAGCAATTCGAGGGAAGTGAATTCCAAAGAGTAGTAGCTCTGGGGATAAATGAATTCTGATAAGCAGACGTTCTGCATTGTGGAGGAGAAAGTGTAAATTCATGGGCGCTCTCAGCTGCCCTAGTTCTACGGGGAAAGATGTGGAGAGGCGGCACAATTGAAGCAAGTTCCTCGGAACAATTGCTGTGAAAATATCTGTAGAATATAAAGGGATGCAACGTTTCTTCGTAGCTAATGTAGGAAGGTCGTTGTGATTGCAGGGTTATTTATTTAATCTAATAGCTTTATTTGAATTTTGTCCAAACTGCCTCAATGCAACCAATCCACTTCCACACCACAGAGGTGAACTGTAATCCATGTGAGAGCGCTCAGGACTTTTATATATTAAACGGCCAACTGCTCGTCAGTGAAGAATTCTCGAACTCTGTACAGGAGTCCCAGTTTTTTAGAGGCATTCTTAGCAAATGCTTCTAACATAATGTGTCCAGCTCAAGTTAGTAGTTAATGTTACACCGAGAATGTCAATACTAGGGGAAGTGGGAATATTTACATCATTAAAAAATATATGGGAGTCAGTGAGATTCTGTCGGTTAGAAAATTGAATGTACTTGGTGTTCTGTGCATTAAAGGAAACTAGATTCTCTTGTCCCCATTCATTAATTCTAGAAAGGTCCTGGTTCAGAGAAATTGCAGTGTTTATTTTTGAATTTATAAGATCGGGTTGGGTGAAAGAATTGGTAAATGTGAAGGAACTGTGGAGTGTTGAGTCATCTGCGTATGTCCAACTTGCTCAAAACCCATCACTTCGAGTCGCCATACTAAGGGTTCAGTTCTCTGCAATTCATGCGGGAACTGGACCCACTTCACCTGCACAACACTTGCCTCCAAGAAACACTACACAAACACCTGGACCTGTTCCTCATGCCCCTCCCTCTCCCAGTCAAATCCCTCACCTAAAACCCGTCCACCTCTCCTCCCCAACCCACCTAACCTTCCCATATCATCCACTCCCCCCCCTAAAACCAGTCCACCTCTCCTTCCTAACCCACCTAACCTTCCCATACCATCCATATCTTCAACTCAACACACCACACCCCATCCTAATCCATTCCAACCCCCATCTCCTGCTCCCCAATCCCCACCCCCACCTCACCCCTCCCCACCCCCAGCCCCTCGCTCACCCCCACCCCCCCCCCCCCCCCCTCCTCGTGCAGCAGCACCCAACATACATCGTGCACATAACATTAACATTCTTCAACTGAACATAGATGGCATCAACACAAAGAAACACGAACTCTCATACTTCATCAAACAACACAACATACACATTGCCATCTTACAAGAAACAAAACTCCGCACAACACAAAAAACACCCACATTTCATAATTTCACCACCATCAGACAAGACCGGGCTGTCAGCGGGGGCGGTGGACTCATCACCCTGGTACACAAAGAAATATCATACATAGTAACCAGTGTACAAACCAAATCCCTCCTCCCCCCAAATGATAACACAACAGAAATACAGTCAATTAAAATACGCACTGGCAACAACTCCAACATAACCATCATAAACACATACATCCCTCCCCTAACATCCCCTACAGTACCAAATGAATACAGACCACACTTACAACACATCACAAACACCCCACACATCATCCTGGGTGGTGACTTCAACGCCAAAACGTCGGCCTGGTTTGTCGACAACCCCGACACAGACAGAGGGCTGGTACTGCAAAACCAAACCGATAACCTCATCATCCTTAACGACATCCATCAACATACCCATATTCCTCACCAAGCCCTCTATAACCCATCATCTCCTGACATCACCTTTTGCTCCCCAGAACTCGCCCCCACAACATCCTGGAGGGTGGTCAGAACCTTAGGCTCTGACCACCTCCCGATCATTATCACCACCAAAACCAGACTCACCCCAGCTAGCCACAAACACACATACACCAATTATAAAAGAGCTAACTGGGAAGCATTCACAAATGAGACAGAACAACACTTCACAACTCTAAACAGTACACCCATCACTAACATCAACAATGCTGTACACATACTCAATAAAACTATCCAAAACGCTGACAAGAAACACATTCCAAGAGGTAACAGAAAAAGACACAACCCCAACTTCACACCAGAAATTCAAAACCTCATCAGACAACGCGACATACTGAAACACTCCCCAGCACCCCACACACAAGACATCACACAACAAATTCAAGCACTCAACACCCAACTAACAACAAAATACAAGAACAACAAAAACTAAATTGGAATAACTTCCTACAAACACTTGATCACAAAACAAACCCCAAAAAACTCTACAAAACACTAAACAGCATCACACTTTCCAACAGCAACACAACACAATCACATGCTGCAATCACAACAACAGACTCTACTCCTTCATGTAAACAACAAGCAAACACTCTCATCAATCACTTTTCACATGTCAGCCACCTAAACCTCACAAAGACGACCGACGTGTCATCCGACGTAAGAGACAATTCCCCACAGACCCTGACTATACACCCTTCACCAATCACCAGACAAAGCATATCATCAACAATCTCAAGCACTCACCCGCCTGTGGCCTAGACAACATAAGCAACATACACCTCAGACACCTGGGACCACAAGGCATACAAGCACTCACGAACATATCAAACTACAGCTATTCACACAACACAATACCAGACATTTGGAAGCATGGTATCATCATCACATTCCCCAAACCCAACAAAGACCCCACGCTACCCTCCTCGCACCGCCCCATCACACTCCTTTGCTCCCCCTCCAAAGTCATGGAACGCCTAGTATTACAACTAATTACACCTGACCTACCCCTAGCTCCAACACAACATGGCTTTAGGCCACTGCACTCCACAAACACTCTTCTCACAGACCTTACACAAAGAGCTTTCGACGGCATCAACTCAGCTAGACCACCACACAGATCACTATTAGCCACACTCGACATTAGTAAAGCCTTCGATGCCATCCCCCGCCACAATATGGTAAATACCACCTAACAAACAAAATCTACAACACAAACATGCACAACAACACAAAAAGGTGGCTGGCCAACTTCCTAGCAGGCAGATGTGCACACGTATCTTTTGCCGGTCAGTCATCTAAAATCAGAAACTTTCCAAACGGAGTCCCACAAGGATCTGTCCTATCGCCCGCACTCTTCAATCTGTACATGCACGATATAACTATACCCAATACGCCCCAAATAAACTTAGCCTCCTATGCAGATGACATAACACTCAAATGCACACACCATGACCCAAAAAGAGCAAATCTCCTTCAACCCTATCTCAACACACTACATGGCTGGTGCACTACAAACAGACTTAATCTAGCCCCAGCCAAATCCACCGCAACCCAGCTCACAAGTTGGACAGGAGAACACGAATACATCCCTCAACTCACCATAAACAACACACCCCTAACACATACACACACACCCAAAATCCTAGGAGTAACATATGATACTCATATGACATTCAAACAGCACACCACAAACATTAAAAAGAAACTGACACCCAGACTTAACGCCCTCAGGTCACTTGCTCACACAAAATTTGGACACAACAAAGAAACTACCACCACAGTATATAAACAATACATTAGATCAGTGATGGAATACGCAAGCCCAGCCTGGGCTTCTAACCTAGCTGAAACACATCATAAGACCTTACAGACTATTCAAAACAAAGCCCTGAAGATCATTACAGGCTGCACAGCTACTTCACCCACAGATCACCTACATCAAGAAACCAAAATCCTCAAAGTCAAAGACCATCGGGACATGAGAGGCACTCAATTCCTGGCAGCAGCCTCCACGAACCAATACCATCCACTAAACTACATGGCAACACACCCACAGACACCAAGAAATATCAAAACAACACCCAGCACACGGTATCACACACAATTATTGTCCTCTCTCCCTCCCTGCCCACCCCGAACCAACTTCCAAAAGCACATCCATACTCATATCTCTCACCGATCCATCCACTCACTCACAGACAACACGCAGCTGCATGCACGATTGCACGACCTCCCGAAATCCATCCTTCCGAATCCTCCCTTCCTCGCGAGGACAGAGTCCACCTGGCCAGGCTGAGATGCGGACACCACCCAGCTCTCCTGAGCTATCAGAAGAGACTGGATGACTCCGTTGTCGACGCCTGCCCGGGATGTAACACAGCGCCCCATACCATTAAACACATCATAGAGGACTGCATTTCACACAACCACTTACGCCAACAACACAATCTACACTCAATGAGAGCTCTGTGGGAGAGCCCGATCGTGGCCATGGCCTTTCTCAGGGACTCGGGGCTGTTCGGCCAGGCAGCTTAGGGAACAACAACAACAACATCTTATAATTTCAAAACAAATGGGGCTTAACACGAGGGAGAAAGGAGTATAATGTTGACCTACCCGTTGATATAGTCTCCATGCCGGTGCCGTTACAGTACTGGCAGCGGGCAGCCTTGGTGCCGGGCTCACATCTGTTGCCGGAACACTTGGGGCAGGTGTCCACGGTGTTCAGGGTCACGTCTTTGTTGATACCTCGCGCTGCTTGTTTGAAGGTTAGGTTCAGTTTCAGCTGCGGGAGAATGGATATGGCGTTAGTTGTAGTAAGAGGCTATTCTATCTATCTATCAATTTACTCAGGCCCAATCCCCACTTAGAAGCACTGTGTCAAAAGGGAAGATATTCCACCCTCTTTAGTTGTACTGTTAATTATACACCAGCTGCTTGTTTGAAGGTTAGGTTCAGTTTCAACTGTGGAAGAAAGAAGCACCGTGTCAAAAGGGGATATATTCCTTTCTCTTTAGTTGTACTGTTAATTATACACCAGCTGCTTGTTTGAAGGTTAGGTTCAGTTTCAGCTGTGGAAGAAAGAAGCACTGTGTCAAAAGGGGATATATTCCTTTCTCTTTAGTTGTACTGTTAATTATACACCAGCTGCTTGTTTGAAGGTTAGGTTCAGTTTCAGCTGTGGAAGAAAGAAGCACTGTGTCACAAGGGGAATATTCCTTTCTCTTTAGTTGTACTGTTAATTATACACCAGCTGCTTGTTTGAAGGTTAGGTTCAGTTTCAGCTGTGGAAGAAAGAAGCACTGTGTCAAAAGGGGATATATTCCTTTCTCTTTAGTTGTACTGTTAATTATACACCAGCTGCTTGTTTGAAGGTTAGGTTCAGTTTCAGCTGTGGAAGAAAGAAGCACTGTGTCAAAAGGGGATATATTCCTTTCTCTTTAGTTGTACTGTAATTACACCAGCTGCTTGTTTGAAGGTTAGGTTCAGTTTCAGCTGTGGAAGAAAGAAGCACTGTGTCAAAAGGGGATATATTCCTTTCTCTTTAGTTGTACTGTTAATTATACACCAGCTGTTTGAAGGTTAGGTTCAGTTTCAGCTGTGGAAGAAAGAAGCACTGTGTCAAAAGGGGATATATTCCTTTCTCTTTAGTTGTACTGTTAATTATACACCAGCTGCTTGTTTGAAGGTTAGGTTCAGTTTCAGCTGTGGAAGAAAGAAGCACTGTGTCAAAAGGGGATATATTCCTTTCTCTTTAGTTGTACTGTTAATTATACACCAGCTGCTTGTTTGAAGGTTAGGTTCAGTTTCAGCTGTGGAAGAAAGAAGCACGGTGTCAAAAGGGGATATATTCCTTTCTCTTTAATTGTACTACAGGTCTCCCTCGATTTACGATTGTGTTACGTTCTTGAAAACTCGATCTTATAGAGAAAAATCATATAGCAACCCCTAAAATTAATGGGTATATGGGGATGCTTTCTCGGACCAGCCAAAACCCAAGCACAAACACCTAAAAACCAATAATAATATCGTAAATTGGGGAATCGGATAGTGAGGGAGAGCTGTATTAATTATACACGAGCGGCCTACTTGAATTTTAGGTTCAGTTTCAGCTGCGGGCATGACGTTAGTTGTGGGAAGAGGCAGGGTGTCAAACATAGAGATATTCCTTTCTTTTAAGTCGTCGTCCTTGTTGAGTCCTCGCGCCGCTTGCTTGAAGGTTAGGTTCAGTTTCAGCTAAGGTATGGCGTTAGTTGTGGGAAAAAGTTACACTGTTCAGCGGTAGCCATAGACATCAGCAAGGCCTTCGACTGTTTACCCCGATAGACCCTCATACAAATACCTGTAATACTAAACACCACACTACACTACAATGATAAGAAATGATTCACAAACTTCATCTGGCAGACATTTACAAATCACCTACAACAACCATACAGTAAAATGGCCTAACTTCGGTCAAGGGGGTATACAGTCCATCCTCCTATACCACGAGCTCCTACAACGCGATCCTCTTTCAACACGAGGATGGGGTCCCGAATTACCTAAACCTCTTATAACCCGAGCCGAAAACATATAACGCGAAATGGCCTTGCCGAGTGCTTCAAATCCGGCGCCTCCTCTTACTGCGCGACCCCCCCCACCTACAGCGCGACGGCAAGAGAGCTTCGGAGCTGGCCCAGCTGGGTTGACAGCAAGCTGAAACATCTCACTCAACTTACTGTTTCTTCATTCTAATTTAATTCGGTATATTTGTTTATCCAAACATGATCTTATAATTTACTTGCCTATTATTAGGAAGTAGAGTAATAATAGCCCACAGTAACGAATATCCAATTGTTGATAATAAATTAATGTCGGACAGTACGTTTGGTTAGATTTTGTCCACGAAACAACAACAAACCCCAGCTGTGACTATGCTTGGCGGTGAATGTTATTCCGATGAAATGGAAGTTGTATAGCCTAGCCTATATATTTATTAAGCTAAAAAAATACAGAAAAGTGGCAAAATTGGGGGGCCCAGTCCCATATAGAATTATCTCCATTTAAGGTGTTATTCCTACAACGCGAAATACCTACAACACGAGGCGCAGTGCCGCCCCTAAACTCGCGTTATAGGAGGATGGACTGTACTTTGGACATTTCTGGATAAAACTATATAAGGTAAAGTTATGGACAAATTACTCAGGTTCGAATCCCGGTGGATCACATATATGCTTTCATTGGAGGTGTTTGGTGTTGTGGTGAAATAAATATAATATAGATTATGGAAGAACGCCGCAGACATACTTGTTTTTCCATAACATAATGTATTTATCCTATAACTGCGGTTCATTATATTTGTTTCCAGAGTGTCCGAAATTATATCCCCGTTCAAAGTTACGTCAGTTTAACGGTACATCAAAAATATAAAATACTACTCAATGGTGTCCCTCGACCTCGGGAAGCAGTTCTATCACCAACACTTAATAAGGGGAGATGGGTAGACTTTCTGGACACCCTTCTCCTTCATGCTTAGTCCCATTAGTTTTCAGATTTTAAGATGTTTGGCCTATTAGTTTGGCAATTTTAAGACCTTTCGCCCTATTTATTTGTATATATTAAGACCTTACGTGCAATTTAGGTGTCAATTTTTGTCCTGGTGAACGATAGTGAGCCTACCGAAAAATGCATAAATTAATCTAGAAGGGGGACCTGATGGATATTTTTCTAAGCTTGATAGAAGTCTAGTGAGGAAACTAATAAAATATTAAAAAGATACATAAATGATGAAATATATACACCCATCTCCCCTTACCCTTTTCCTCCACGATCTCCCAACTCCAAACCTGTCCCATAAAACACACATCCTCTTATATACTGTACAGACAACCTCACACCATAAAACACACATCCTCTTATATACTGTACAGACAACCTCACACCATAAAACACACATCCTCTTATATACTGTACAGACAACCTCACACCTAAAATAACATCATCCTAAAATCCAACAAGCAACAACCCGCTTACAACAAACATTACCTCCTGCAACTGGAACAATGGCTTCTACAAAACCACATGACAGTCTCACCCCTAAACTAACCTATAACTTTACTTACGCCAGACAGACAGACATCGCGTGTTTTGTGCTCTTTTATTTCAAAAATATATTTTGCTAAATCGCTATTTGGACAGTGATTTTGGTAAGTTCTTTGGTCTCTATATTATGCCGTTCTTGCTTTGGTTTGTTTAGTTTGCAAGTTTTACAATATAATTACAGTACAGTACTTGGCGTAACTTATGACACACACAATATTCACTACACACACAGAAAACACAAACACCAGAGCCTTACACAAACTAAACACCCACAGAACCCTCAAAGGCATGGACTATGGCCAACAAAAAGAAACACTGTCCATACTTCACAAACAGCATTTGTTTTTGTGTGTTCATTGTTTTTCTGTTGTGTTGTCCCTGTTCGGGCTCTGTCTCGAGTCGGCCACCCCAGAAAAAAAAAATAGAAAAATAGGGATTAGGCCAAAGTACACATTGAGAGGTTTGACGTACCTCCCAACCTACCAAATAGGAAAACCTACTATTTGGTAGTAGTCTTGGAAAATCCAACGTCAAGGCTATTAACCTAATTGCAATGACGACTTGTCTATTTTGACTGCTATGTCGTCATTCCAACCGCGGTTAAAAAGAAAACGTCTAGAGTCTACTCCTTATCTTGCTCTAGGAGACGTTGTACATTAACCAAAACTACCACCGAAGGTGAAAAAAGCATAGAAGAGAAGAAAAAAGGGGTTTACCTTAGTTACCGCTTAAGGCCCATCCCGTGTTCCGTCATGTGCAGATCCCTGTCGAACGTGCGCATGAGCGACCCTCTCTTGTCATCACATCTCACGTCAGCAGAAGAACGCGGATGGGCAGGGGTCCGGCGTGAGGGAGGGTATTATGTACGTTGGATTTTCCAAGACTACTACCAAATAGTAGGTTTTCCTATTTGGTAGGTTGGGAGGTACGTCAAACCTCCCAATTTGTTAGTAGTCTTGGCAAATCCAACGTAACAAATAGGAGGAGGACATCCAAGCCCAACCTACCAAAAAAAACAATGCATAAAACAAAATTACGAATGACAAAGACACAATTTAAACAAGAGAGTTTAACCCATAATTAGCGGCGAGCAACATAAGTCGAGTTAAATAAAGCTGGACTATGTGGCGGCGCTCGACATAACTCGAGTGGCAATTTCAGCACGTAATGTGGCTGAGAGAGAGAGACAAGTGGTGGCAGGAGACTAGCGAGCGTATGACTGCTCCAGACCACCGCGGCGAACCTACTGACACAAATCTCAGCTCCCTCCTCCCTCTCTCACTCGCTACATACTCAATTATGTACTGAAAGTACCGAATTACCTGCTTTTTGCACTCGCGTTGCACGGTTATTGCAAGAAAACTATCCATCATACAAGGATCGTTATGGTGTCATTCGAAAGCTCTGTTTATGCCCTTTCAGGGATAGGTACTTGTTTTACGTTCTGGGTCTTATTTAGGCATGAAAATGATCACGTAAACAGCCCTATTTTGGCTAAAAACACCCCGCTGTGCGGTACACATAAATAAACCGCATAGGCCGCTCGTAAGGTGTTAATAAAAGAGTGAAAAACTGAGGAGTAGCTAAAAAGAACAGTTTTAACACATGCCCGTCATTCATAGTAATGCAAAAACATAGACTTGTCTGAAACCAAAAAGGTACTGTACCCAAAATCCCTTTTCTTCAAAAACCAACAAAACAACTGAACACAAGAACAAAACACAATTTTCAATGTGGCAAAAACACTTATGTACTGGAACAATACATAATCCCAAACTTGCAATCCAGTGTTGCAAACCCATACACCCCCCCCCCCCCCCCCTTTGTCAAAAAAACAAAGGAAAAGAACGAGGGACAAGGGGGGAAGACCAGGGATCTTCGCCAGAGCACCTGGAAACACGACCCCCGAGAGCAATCACCGGCCGAGGGGGTCGAACACTGGACACGGAGAGGTAGGAGGAGATGAAGGAATTGATAGAAGACCACAAAACCGCGGAGGCGAAGGCAGGGAAGGATCGACGTGGCAGGAACCGGAAGGAGGCAGCAAAGGATCTGACATCGCGCGCAGAACCCCTACAAACAGGGTGATGGGCACGAACGGTCCGACAAACGTGGCGGCCCAGCTGCACCTGCTAGAGCCTCCCACCTGTCCGAGGAGACACCCACACAGCAGTACCCGAAGGCGGCGCCACAGACGCAACAGAGGAGTGCAAGGCTGACACCGGGCACAACACATGTGAGGATGCCCACGCCGTAAAGCCTGGATGGCGAAAGGCTGGAAAACGGGGGCCTCCCTCCCATGCGTGGTAACAAAAGGTGGGGAGGAGGCGAACGAGACGCCATGCAAGGACGGGGAGAATCGCACGCAGTCCCGGGGCCGTGACAATGCCGCTAGTGCAGACACCCGATCCCCAGTGGCCAGAGCGACAAGGAAGAGTGGACGCCCGAGCAACGGAACCGGCGTAGCGGCCCTTGTATACGTGGGGGAAGCCAGAAGGACCAGAGCCCGCTCCAGATCCCACTGCGGAGGGACCTGGCGCGGAGGCGGTCGATCCCGGAAGGCAGCCGTCAGGAAGGAATCCAGCTCCTGTGGCGGAACGACCAGCCCAGCGACGGACCCAAAGAACCCCCCGGACGGCAGACAAGTGGGTACATATAGCGTCGACTGGAAAGCGACGTGTACGGAAGAGGTGAAACAAGGAGCGTAGGACGAGGGAAGGAGAGCCAACTGGCAGGCGAGTGGCCTGTAGCCACCTAGTAAAAGACCTCCAGCGGGACCTGTAAGTCCCCCAAGGAGAAGACGGCCAGGAACGCTGCAGGAAGTCAGTCAGGGCCCGGCCGGGGACCGGGAGCCACCGTGCCTCATGACCAAGCACGATGCGAAGGCCAAAGAGGTCCGCAGGACCCCAACCTAGCCCAAGTGGAAGCCGGAGACAGGTAGAGGGACCGGACTCGGGCACCACCGCGGCAACCGGGCGGACCAAGTCCGTGCCGGCCACAGAGGCGCGAGGAGCCAGACGCAGCCGTGGTACAGCCGCAGCTTCGCGAGGACTGGGCACATCAACAGCGCGTCTGGTGGCGGAAAGATGGATATCGACCGCCACCTGTACCAGGCTACCATGAAAGCGTCCGGACCCCCCCCGGAGCGCGAGGCCGGAGGGAGAGGTCCAGAGGCAACTGGCGCGGCACCCCCGATGCGAACAAGGCGACCTCCGGAACACCTCAGGAAGCCGCGAGGTCGGCGAACACAGTCCGTTTCATCGCCCATTCTACAAGAACGCCCTGCCCTCTCGACAGGGCGGCCGCCCAAAGGGTGGCAGGCCCGGGCAGGGAGGAGGCATGCAAGGAGAAGGGGTGTCGGTCCGCGAGGAAGAACAACTCCACCGAGACCCCCAATAGAGTCAACGACCTGGAGGACCCCCGCATAAGGAAACAGGGGACAGCATGTCTGAGTGTCCAACCCGAAGGCCACCGACTTACCCCGAAGGGCCAGCGCGTGGTCCCGCAGGAAGAACAAAGGAACCAACAGTCCGAGGGCATACACGGGTAAGAGGAGGGAGACCCACCCATCTGCCGGGAAGTGGACGTCCCAGGTTCGATTGGGAACCTCACCCAACCTCGCTCGACGTATCTGTGGTTACCCAGACCGTCGGCGGGGGGGGGGCGGTCCAGGGCACAGCCGCAGAGAGCGAGCCCCGAGCAACGCAGCGACCGAAGCGTCGGCGAACGGTACGCGGGAGCGACAGGAGCCGATCCATAGGGGCAACGGAAACACCGCGGTGCCCATGAGGAGGAGGCGGCGTAGCCAGAGGCTCCCTAAGGGAAGGGGCAGAGAGGCCCAATGCAGCGAACCCACGAACGAGTCCCAGAGCCACCCCGGGAGGGAGACCGAGTGCAACACGGCGAGGACCGTCCACCGAAGGTGCACCGCGGCCGGCAGACCCCGGGTCACCGTAGCGCCGGACAAAACCCATGCGAGACCGACCCATGGCACGACACGCGACGGGGTCAAGCGTGACTTGGGAACATCGAAGGGGAACCCTAACCGTGCGATGTTGCGAACGACTGTGAGGGCGTCGCCAATGCACAGGCCTAGGGCGTCGGAAACTACCAACCAAACGGCCAAGGAAAACAGGATCTGGAGCCCGCTCCTGAGGAGAGGACCCAGAGCCTGCCCCACCAGTGCGGAGAAGATCTGCGGCGCGATGTGGAGACCGAAGGGAAGGCCGTCGAACAGGAACACACGATCGGAAGTCCGAACGGCCAAGAATCGCTGGAAGCGAGGATGGAGAGGAACGAGCCAAGACACATCCTGGAGGGCCAGCGACACTACCCACGACAGAGGGCACAGGGCCAGGCGTACCAGGGGTACCGGCAGCATCCGAAACCGTGTGTGCACGATGTGCCTGTTGAGGGCCGACAGATCCACCACCGGTCGCATCGCGTCGCAGGTCGGCGACGGAACCAGAAAGACACGGGAGAGGAAAACCGGGTGACCGGCGGTCAACTCCCTCGACGCTACCCAGCTCGGGCATGGAAGTGAACACGTGGGCCACCTCTGAAGAGATGGGCCGTTGTCGGTGACAAGAGCGGAGTGGGGGTCTGGACGTCCACCTCCAGGTGAGACCCCTCCGCGCAATCCGCCGCCCCCAACGTCCCTCGCAACTACCGAGGGGCGCAAGGGCGAAAACAACCCGAGGGAGCACCCGAGAGGAGGGGAGCGACCCGGTACGCCCAGGCGAGAAGGAGAACAAGGAGGCCGACCCAGAGAACTACACATTGTGTTGACGTGGAGGTACCCCCGGTACGGGCCGTGCGGGCATGAGCGCCACGTTGACCTCCTCTACCCCCGCCCCCCCAACCTCGTCGAAAAGGGCGGGCCACCCCAATCCCAGGCCGGCGCGGGGCTGACCCCTTCGAAGGGCGGCCGGAAGTGGAAGGCCGGCCAGCCCCGACACAGAGGGGATGAAAGGGGCAAGAACAGAAGTGCGAGGTGGAACCGATGCACTGGCCAGCAACGTCCCAGTCCTGCGCCCGTGCAAGGCGGCAGCACTTGCAGCAGCACCCCGAAGAGGACCGGCAGAAGGACGGAACTGAGAAGACCCCGCGCGTGGCACAGCGCGTCGGTGCGTGACGTAAGCAGGGTCCGTAACGACACAGCGCGGCGTCGCGTGGCGGAAGCAGGGGCCGCCGACAGAGAAGCGTAGCATTCCCAAGCATCCAGCGTAAAACAAACCCGACGTATATAGCGCAGAGTACAACAAACCCTGACGAATAACCAAGGGGGCCGGCCGGCAGAACGAAGACCGTACCGTCGTGCGGTGCCGAGTTGCCGCGCACAAAACCGCCTTCAGCTCGGGAACCAAAGACACCGCGAGCCGAAGGTGGACCCGCTGAATGCGGTCCAAACCCTCGCGAAGATCGCCTGGCGCAGACGCCTCGAAAAGCCGCAGGTGGTGAACAGACGTCTGGAGGGAACCTAAAGACAAGACAATAAGTCCGTCACCCTCTGTCGCAAGGGAAAAAGCTTGGCGACAGAGGGCTGATCCGGGTGAGAGAAGAACGGGGTAGCAATAGAACAAAGTTCAAGAACGGGCGCGCTCATCCAGGACCAGAACGCGCCGGCCAACCCGCCGACAGACACAAGAGGAGGCAAAATCAGGGACGACTCCGGGGGAGGGACGGAAGGAGAGCCGTCGACGGATCGGTGTGTGAAGTCGAAGGCCTCAGCAAACCAGGCCTCCAATGGGAGAGGGTGACCGAGCATGATGGCTAAGCCAGGCGTACCGGCGTCGCACAAACCTGTCCCATAGGAGGACAGACCCGTCAACACAGCCAGGGACTGAACAGCCGGAAGGATGTCAGGGCGGCTGAAGTCTGACCAGAGCGTAGGCCCGCAGAAGGGAGGGGGACCGTAGCAGGGGTAGGTAGGGTGAGGCGCGGAGGGTGAGTCACCGCCAAGAAGGGCGAGAAGAGGGAGTCTTCCATCGACTCCAAGCGCCCGTCGAAGCGTGACACAACCCAGCCCTGCATAGCCGACAATCGATCCGAGAGAGGCTACCCCCCCCCCCAGATTGGGCGGCCCGCAGGGGCGAGCGTGAGCGGGAGCGAGACCCACGACACGAACCAGCAGCGTCGCGGCCCAAGGAAGGCGAGCAACGACGGTTGTGTCGCCGTTGAGGGACTCGTCCCCGATCACGAACGGCCGAGGGGGAAACAGCACCATTCCCCTCTTCCAGCGACACATCAGCTCCTGAGAAAGGGGACCCCGAAACCTCGCGAATCTCCCCCGAGGCAAGAGGAGGGGTACCCCCCTGGCGAGACGGTAAGTGAAGGTCAGGAAGAGAAGAATGAGGAGGAGCAGGACGACGGGAGTGGGAAGGCTGGCCGGGTGAAAGGAGGCCAGGAGCCGCGGGGGGAAACAGAGCAAGGATCCCCGGGGCTGAGATAACAGGGCGGCCCGACACCGAGGCGGAATAGGGAGGGACCACCACCGTGGGACGAGAACGTGAAGGAAGAATAGGCACTGAAGCAGGTGAAGTAGGAGAAGCAACGACATCCAGGCGGACCCTCCTGGACAGTGTAGGAGGAGGGAGCAGAGGGCCAGCTACAGCATGAACAACCGCGCGCGGAGAGGACAACGTAAGAGGAAGTCGTCTGGGCTGGGGAAGCGGGCGGAAGGGAGTAGAGCCCCTATCCGTAGAGGCCAGGGGAGGGCGCACAGGGGCAGAGCCGCTAACCCCGGCCTCAGGGCGAGAACCATGACGAGGGCGATGGGCGTCGTCAAGGCGATCAGGAGGACGACGAGGCGAGCGAGAGCGTGGTCGGAGCCGGGGAACCCCCCGACGATGGGACGACCGGCTGCGGGACCCAGGGGAGAGGGCCCGAGCAGGGAGAGGGCCATGTGAACGGCCTTCAGTCGGGTCAGGGATACCCAGGGCGACGCGGATCCGGTCGGCAACAAAGGCCGGGGAACGGTGGCCCACAGTCCTAATGTGGCGGGAGACCATCGTCCACACCGACGGAAGGGAAGCAGAGGCCACAGCCGCCGCCGAGGAACCAGGGCCGTGGAGCAGCACAACCACCAGGGCCAGACACGTGCCACACAGAGCAGGGAGGTAGGCCGTAGAGGACACACAGAGCGAGTGGCGCAAGCAGGACTTGTGGCTCTCCAAGCATGGGGAGCGACAACCAAGGCGAAAGCAAGGCAGCCTACCTGCACTAGAAGAACACACACCATAATCAGCACGTCGAAGGAGTAAGTGGAGAGAATGTCCAAGAAGAACCAGGGAAGGAGCATGGGGAAACAGGAACACACATGCAAACAGGTATCCGTACTCACCCTAAACTGGGAGCACAGAGGTAGGTGAGGAGGGCGGCCGAGGCGGAAGAGCACTAGCAGAACCTGCAAAGATGGAGAAAGTGTTAACCACCACTCAACATCTTACATGCAGGGCCTATAACACCAGTAAAGTGCATACACCAATATAGTATCAGGCAACAAGATGACATAAAAAAAGTCAATAGTGAAAGCCAACTATTACCGCAAATTTGCGGGCCAATGGAGGCATAACCGTACCGACACCACCCTCCCGCAATTTTGCAGGACCCCCCAACGATCTCCGCAAATTTGCGGGGAGCCGAAATGTCCCAGAGGACCGAATCAAGCCCCCGCAAATTTGCGGGACCGGCCGAGATGGTCCGGCGCCGAAAAAGCGAGAGGAGCGTCTAGGGAATACCAAAAGAGGCCCAGAAAAAAGCGTCATCTCCTTATGAACTCCAAGCGACGATGGCCATCAAGCTGAGCAGTGTCTTCCTTGATAATATCCTGACTCAACCGGTCAAGGGAGAGGCAAGGAAGACACACCAGGGGAGAGGAGGCACATCCCCCAGGAACCACCCAACCCACAGAGATAGAGCAAAGCCCATGAGGAGAAGTGGCAGGAAGGGTGGTTTGGCACAAACAGGGGCCCCCGTAGGGTACCCCAGGATTGGGCAAAAGGGTATGAAAGGATGGAGGTGAAAACAGTAAGGGAACACAAAAACCAGTAAATGAAACTGGCGAGAAAAAGGGTGGCCTAGCCGTGAGAGAGAGAATGTGTCAGGGGCGAAAAACCCTGTGGTGTGAGGGAGGGGCCCCCGTGGGGTACCCCTGGATATCACGAACCACCAAGCGCCCAGGCCCTTGAGACACAGTGAAGGCTCGAAAGGGGGGACTCGGGAATAACGCTAATAATGCGGCCGACACAAACCCTACAAACAGCACCGCCACCACGAAATCTCAGATTGTGAACCAACTGTACACCTAGGCTATGAAAATATGAAAACTCATAGGGGCATAGCAATTCCTGAATGAGAAACAAGCTAGGCTAAAATAAGCTAAAAGCTAAACTATGCCCAGACTAACAGGAAAAAAGAATATGAAAAGAGAAAGGAATGAAAAACATACACGAGGAACGCCAGGCGCCCCCGTACCTTCGGTAGCTATTTCCACACGCGTCTCCATTAAACACACTGAGGAGCCCATTTACGTGTGCCCTAGATCACGTAACATCTGTCTAACAAAAAGGAAGGCCAGATAAGCCGAAACGAACCTAAACAGGGTGAATTAAAGGAGCACAACAAAAGCGACTGCATTCAATGGAGCGCGTGAAAAAATGACAAGAGAGGGTCGCTCATGCGCACGTTCGACAGGGATCTGCACATGACGGAACACGGGATGGGCCTTGAGCGGTAACTAAGGTAAACCCCTTTTTCTTCTCTTCTATGCTTTTTTCACCTTCGGTGGTAGTTTTGGTTAATGTACAACGTCTCCTAGAGCAAGATAAGGAGTAGACTCTAGACGTTTTCTTTTTAACCGCGGTTGGAATGACGACATAGCAGTCAAAATAGACAAGTCGTCATTCCAATTAGGTTAATAGCCTTGACGTTGGATTTGCCAAGACTACTAACAAATACATACATACATAAAATTTTAAGACTGAGTGTTCCACACATAACTGCAGTTTCAGTCTCTTGTCCTAATGGCAGCGTTCCAGGCAACCCTGTTAACCCGGCAACGTCGAGGGGGGGGGTATTGAACTAGCTGCCCATGGGCGAGCATATTGGCTCCATTCAGGCCTATAATCGTCATTTTACGATAAATATCGTTATTACTTATTCATATGAGCCTATTTTACCTTCACTATGAAGATAGTAACCTGTAACAACAATAAAACAAGTGAAAATATAATTTTTCTGGTCAAAATCGCAAATATAGATGGACCAGCCCATTCATGAATTATGGAGAAAATTGAGGCAACCCCTCCCTCCACGAGGCCTCAAGCCACACTGAGCCTACTCATTCACACACTTAGTTATATAACACACTCGCTAGGCACGTAAGCACATCCTCCACACATTTTGCTAATGTTAGCACAAAAATATACCAACGAATTAGGGAATAACAGGGAAAACAGGTGATAATTGAAGGGGGAGGGGAAAAGGGGGAAGGAGGGTATGTGGAGGAGTGATATGAGGTATAGGGAAAAAAATATATATATATTGTTTAGTGCTACTGGGGCCGTTTAAATGTTTTTTTTAAGCCTCCCTCTTAAGAGCTTTGCCGCCCTCGCCCAGTAAAACTTCTTATGAGCTTTCTCGCCGTTTATGGGTTAAGGGCTGCTTCACTTCTTACAGTTTCTTACAGTAGATCCTCTGGAAAAAGGCAAACTAGGCCTGTGTATCCAGCTCAGTACCAGTACTGTACTTGCACTGCTGCGGTCGTTCACGGTGTTGGCGGCGGCGGTAGCAGACGCAAAATTTGTACTATTCTGTATTTTTGCTTTATAATCAAACTTCAAATCTTGTCTTCCCCATGCTTTATCAAGATTACTTTCAAACTCCCTTATTGATTCGGAATCGACTACATACTGGGGCAGTGCGTTCCACTCATTTACCACTCTATCACAAAATGAGTTCTTTGCCTTCTCAAGCCTATTTCTTTCTTTGTAAACTTTCTTTGAGTGTCCTTTCGTTCTTGTTCCCTCCCGCATCAAGAAGATACCTTCACACACATCCTCATCATACTTTCCTGACACTATCTTAAAAGTCTCTATCATATGCCCTCTCTTTCTCCTATATGCCAGTGTCGGAAGCCCCAGTGTCCTCAACCTCTGCTCATAGCCCGCGTTCTTCAACGTTGGTACTAGCTTGCTAGCTATCCTCTGCACTTTCTCCACTGCTTCAATATCCTTTACAATATATGGAGCCCACACCTGGTTTGCATATTCCAGGTGCGGCCTAACCAGCGCTGTATAGAGATTCCTGAAGATTTCTTCGTCAAGTGACACAAATGTCCTCCTTATCAGCCCTACAATTCACTTGTCAAGTTCTTGGATTTGAGATCAGCACGTATAGTCCGATCCCAGGTCTTCCTCGGTCCACCCCTTGGTGCAGCTCCCTCCACAATCACAGACCTGCATTTTTTCACCCAATTTTGTTCATCCATTCTCTCCACATGTCCATACCATCCCAGTCTACTTGTACGCATCACCTCGCTAATACTCTTCATACCTAAACGTCTCCTCAGCTCAACATTTGTTATTCTATCCTGTAGCCTGGCCCCACATATCCATCTCACCATTCTCATCTCATTACGCTCCATTCTGTTGACATCCTCTACTTTAACGGCCCATGTTTCTGAGGTATACGTCATTGCACTTCTAACACATGAGGCATACACCTTTCCCTTCAGGGGGAGAGGCATTCTGGTCAAGCTTGGCATCAGTTCTCTGAACTTCCCCCAGCCACACCTAATTCTAGCAACAGTGGCAGCCTTGGCCCCACCACCGGCAGAGATGGTATCTCCTAGGTAACAAAACTTGTTCACCAGCTCCAAAGACTCATTTCCAAAATTCACAGCCACAGGATCATCACCTAACACAATCCAAAGGTATCCAAAGGTAAGGTAAGCTCGCCTTTGCACACTACGTACTCAAATGTCTCTATTTCTGACTTATCCTTCGGCAGGGGTCCCTTTATTCTACTACAGTTCTTACTCCCATGGTGTACCCAACATCGACAGATGCTACATTGAATTGAGTTAGCGCCCACTCCCTTTCCACACACTGCACATGGGTATGCACCGCTCTTTTCCACATTGCCTCGTCTCAATCTACAATGCATAACCTGGGTTTTGTTAATATTGACTCTCAAACCCTTGCTCGCCATGCCCTCTCTCCACTCTCTGAATTTGGCCTCAGCATCTTGCACACTGTCAGCTATTAGGACTTAATCGTCTGCATAAAACAGTTCCAACAGGAGTCCGCCTCTAAATACTCTAGACAGTGCCTCCAAGACCATAATAAAGAGCAGGGGGCTTAACACTGAACCCTGATGGACTCCAACACGGACTGCGAACTCATCACTCAGTACACCCTTCACCCTCACCGCACTTCGCAAATCCTCATACATCTTCATTATCACACGCACCAGCCACTCTTCCACACCAAGTTTCCTCATAGCCCACTGCACAACATCTCTAGGCACCCTATCAAAGGCCTTCTCCAGGTCTACAAACACAAAATAAAGATCCCTGCCTTTTAGTAAGTATCTTTCCTGTATCTGCCTGACTATGAAGATAGCATCGGTTGTACCCCGTCCTGGCATAAAACCAAACTGCATATGATCAATAGATGCTTTGCCTGATCAAACCCTCAAGGACTCTCTCACAGACCTTCATGATTTGGTCAAGCATTTTCAGGCCCCTATAATTTCCTCTATCTAGATAGATAGATTGATAGATAGACATCCGGACAACCATGCACTATGCTTCCCAAGCCTGGTCACCCTGCACCTCAACCGCCAACTCGAAGAAACTACAAACCACTCAGAATAATTCCCTCAAAACATAATAAGCTGCACACAAATCACAAACCGGTACATACAGAAACACAAATCCTCTTGAAGACTCATTTCGACATAATAGGAGCACAGTCCTACTTCTTAGCCCAAGACTCACTTCACCCATGCCCCTCCCCTAACGCATCACCCACCCCTACCTTAAAACATGAAACAAACACCTGTCCAACATTACAACCACATGGCACACCTACACCTCCAAACACCAACATACACAAGCACATACCTCACCCGACAAATTATCAACAACAGCCCACACAACATAATCCTAAACTCTCCACCTCTGAAGATCAATCCATAAAATAACACATTTCCTAGAGAAACCAGAGTCATGCTTGCAAGCCTCAGGTCCGGCAATCACCTATCATTACAGGATTACAAACACAGAAAAGATCTAACTCAAAACCTTTCTTGTACCCGCTGTCAACATCCCACCGACAACACAGAACACTTAACCTTTTCAGTACCAATGCTGCCCTTGCAACTTTGTTCTGGCTGTTAGACGATTATATTCAATTTGAAAAGGCCCTCCAGTTATTAACAGTTTTTAAACTATCTCAGTTAACCCTTTTTACTACCACAGATTCTTCTTAATCTGCACAAAATCACCTTAAAAAGCTAGAATAAAATTAAATAGACGTCGCGGTACAGAAGGGGTTAACCCAGGGACTGCGACGGTCCTTCCGGAAGCACGGTATTTAAACATGTGTAAAAACAACCCTTCAATTGCTGTGCCAGTGCCGAGAAATGTCTCAAAATTGGGTGACACATATAAAGTAGTGGCATCTCTCCATACCACATCCTCCACTCCTCCCCACCTTTATACTCCACCCTCCCTCAACTTGACCTAATATTTTTGCACAGATTTAGCAGTTAATATTCCACTGTTGAACACTCACCCCACACAGACACAACTTCAATATCACCTCGCTCAGAGATCTCTGGACCCACCCGAGAGAGGTGGCAGACTACCTGGATGCCGAGGGATTCCCATAAAGGGTCTCTTGGGGCTACTTTAACAACAAGGAATGATATGCCCAACCTCAGCATTTCTTAGGATACAGGAATACTTTGGAATGAACTGCGCAAAAATGGAAAAAATAAAAAGTCAAGTTGAGGGAGACATGGGGGTTGGTTATAAAGGGGGGAGTGGAGGATGTGGTATGGAGAGATGCCGCTACAGTACTTTTTATGTGTCACCCAAATTTGAGACATTTCCCGGCACTGGCATGGTATTTGAAGAGTTATATTTACACATATAAATACAGTACCGTGTCTTTAAAATAATGAACCAAAAAATAATAAAAAAAACAAAAAAAAAACACACACACTCTCACACACTGATACCTCACCTCCTCAGCAGAACCAAACCCAAAAGCGGACTCGGCAAAATCCTGTCCCCCGAAGTCCATGCCAGCGCCACCTCTCCGGAAGTCCCCAAATATCTTGCGGAACAGTTCCTCCGGGTCGATGTTGGTTTGATACTGCCAGCCGGCCTGGAAGGGGTTCCCCCCCGGCCCTCCCCCACCACCGCCAGCACCCATCTGTTCCGCCGTTCGTCCCATCACGTCATACTGCCGCCTCTTCTCTTCGTCACCCAGCACCTGGAAAAGTTAAAACCCTTTATCAGTACTATAGAATCTGGTATAATAAATCGTAGGCTTGTGCATGTTTCTTTAACTGTCTTGATAGCGAATGCATAAGTGCGCGGAATTTCGGTGTGAGTGCCCTGGGTTCGAGTCCTTGGAGTGCCACATGTATTTGTTAATTTCATTAATTGAGTTTAGAAGTGAAGTTGGTTGGTGAAAAAATATAATACAAATATTGACAAAATATTCTGATACTGTACAGTACTGTACTAAAGTTGTCTTAAAACAAAATTACATTAACCTCTCTGGCTCGGCTGTCCTCTTACACTCCATAACCCCTGACTCGGGCCTTTTGGCGATATTACTCGATATTTGCACCTTCATAGCTAAGCAATAGAAGTATGTAGAGAGGTCAACTCAATGGGAAAATGGAGTATTCACAATTGTCTTTATCCTGGCAATGTACTTCCCAAACTGACTAATTTCTTGAATATGACGATAGTGCGTTGTTATGTGTGCGATTAGTTTGCTTGGGAACCAGATTAACTTGCGCATGTAGTAATGTACACCCTATGTGGTGGATTGAGTTCTTTTATTTCAAATTTTATAAGCGTTATTTCCATATAGCGATTTTGATTAGTTCTTTTGTGTTTATCTTGTGTCGTCCCAGTTTTGGTTTGTTTATTTTGCAAATTTTACATTATAATTGACCTGACATCGCTATATCACCTCGTTGTTGTGTTATGAAGTTGTGAAGAAGATAAGTTAGGGTGGGAAATTCAGGCCGTGTTTGGATGCGTCCCCGCGGCCCTGGCTATAGTCTATTCGCTGTAAGTAGGCGAGAAATCTTGACACAATAAGCTCTGTAACTCAAAAATGACTAGAGAAATCGAGCTAATATTTCTACCATTTGGGGAGAGTCAGTCAAGAAATGGATGTGGAAATATATAGCCAATTTGCTCTAGCCCTTTTCGAGTTACAGAGGATAGAGGTCATGATTTATCGCCTACTTACAGCGAATAGACTATAGTACGCACTAAGTCACTCGTCGCGTCAGTGGCATTTTGGCCGCGGCGGAGGTAGGCGTCGAATCAAACACAGGTATATCGTATTTGTTTTGCTTTCCTTCCATGATGGCGGCAAGATAGGGACTGATTTTGCTTCCCAGCTTATGGTAAATTGAACCCTTTAGCATCTGATTTCTTGATTCTTACTGGAAAAATTGTATATTGCTATGTCTCTGCGTCATAATATTGCCAAGTTTTCATAATTAGCAACATATTTTGCTACAAAATAATGGTAATAGCGTAGAAATCAGGATGGAGAGATAGCAATTTCCCATCAACTGGAAAAAAATAGACTATAGTGGGAGCAACATGAGCACCCCCATACACAAAACAAAACACATGCGCTCTTTTAAAGCGCGGGAGTATAAGAGGACAGCAGAGTTCCGCGGTGAAAGTTCGGTGTGGAGTACTGTATAAGAGGACAACCGAGTTCAAAGGGTTAAGAATAAGTATATCAAACTTCAGTAATACTGTACAGGTATCCACATGGCACATCTAAACTTCAGTATACCGGTATGCACATTTATGTTTAACCCTTCCAACCCGGGTGTCCTTTTAGAAGGACACCGCGGCAGATGGGCCGGTACCCGGGTGTCCTTATAACAGGCTGTAAGCTTGAAAGCCTATTAAGCTTGGTCTGAACGCTGTGCGTCCGACGCATGTAAACAAAGCCGGTCATTGCGTCACCACACCTCCGAAAACAAGAAGGAGACGTCGGATCAATGTTGTTGTTGTATGATATGACGAAATTAGTGTCTGAAAAGCTCCGATATTGTCAACATCGCGGAAAAATTCGCTCCACGGAAATCGTCATCACAACTGAACCAGTTGACTTAGAGAGCTCTACTCAACGTCAGTCTACAGATTGGAAACCGCACTACGTTTAGGGATGTGTGGTAAATTTCTAGCAGTTAAAATAACAAAGATACGGTAGCCTAGGCCTAGACGTTTTTCGGCCAGATCGCCCGGATACGACCTCCGTCCTTTTGTAAGGCAGCCCGGGTCTGGAGGGTTAACCGGTTACGCTCACCATAGCTGAATCCAATGTGCACATATGGTACTTTCCTGTCCAACTGCAAATGTAACAATGGTTATCAAACAAGGCAACAAAAGGTATCAACAAACTTATTATTATGTAATGAGCTTACTCAGTGTGATCCCCCAAAGCTATGAGCCCATAGACTGACGACCTCCTCCCCTGCTGCCCTCTCACAAACGAATCTCACCACAACCTACCTCTCCCTGTGGAGGTGTGGTACATTTTTCTACCGAAAAATGTACAAATTTATTTTGAAGGGGGGTCTAAGGGGTGTTTTTCTAAGCTTGATGGAAGTCTAGCATGGCAACTAAAAAATATATGAATAAATTAATTAATAGAACAAAAAAACAGCCACTGTCCCCTTAACCCCTACAGTACCAGGGACGTCTTTTTCATCATATTCAGGCAACTATTAGATGATTGTATTCAGCTTAGGAAGGACCTCTAGCAATAATAAGGCTTCAAACTATCTCAACCAACCCTTTTAACAAAACACTAAACAGCATCACACTTTCCAACAGCAACACAACAACAGACTCTACTCCTCCATGTAAACAACAAGCAAACACTCTCATCAATCACTTCTCATGTGTCAGCCACCTAAAACCCCACAAAGACGACCGACGTGTCATCCGACGTAAGAGACAATTCCCCACAGACCCTGAATATACACCCTTCACCAATCACCAGACAAAGCACATCATCAACAATCTCAAGCACTCACCCGCCTGTGGTATAGACAACATAAGCAACATACACCTCAGAAACCTGGGACCACAAGGCATACAAGCACTCACTAACATATCAAACTACAGTTATTCACACAACACAATACCAGACATCTGGAAGCATGGTATCATCATCACATTCCCCAAACCCAAAGCTACCCTCCTCACACCGCCCCATCACAATCCTTTGCACCCCCTCCAAAATCATGGAACGCCTTGTACTACAACTAATTACACCCGACCTACCCCTAGCTCCAACACAACATGGTTTCAGGCCACTGCACTCCACAAACACTCTTCTCACAGACCTTACACAAGGAGCTTTTGATGGCATCAACTCAGCTAGACCACCACACAGATCACTACTAGCCACACTCGACATTAGTAAAGCCTTCGATGCCATCCCCCGCCACATCCTAACAAACAAAATCTACAACACAAACATGCACAACACAAAAAGGTGGCTGGCCAACTTCCTAGTAGGCAGATGTTGTGCACACATATCTTTTGCCGGTCAGTCATCTAGCATCAGAAACTTCCCAAACGGTTTCCCACACGGATCCGTCCTATCGCCCGCACTCTTCTATCTGTACATGGAGGCAGAGAACATGGCACTCAAGGAGCAGCTAAAGGAGTATGAGGGCCATTTAAGTGAGAAAGTAAAGGGAGTAATAAGTGAGGAGAAAAATGAGTGGACAAGGGTGGGGAATGCTAAGGTGGATGCATTGGAAGAAATCATGAAGGAGCAGGTGGAAGAGAGAGAAAAAGAGAAAAGAGAGTTTGAGAAGAATGTAGTGCAGGTTTTGAAGAGCAAGGAAAAGGTAGTGAGGGAAACAGTAGATAGAGGTAAAAGCATAATAATTTTTGGAGACATTGAAGAACATTTAGCAGATATGAGAGAAGGGGAAGGGATGAGGACAAAGTAAAGAAAATATTGGAGTGTCTAGACGAAGGCTGTGATTGGGGGAGAGAACTGGACGAAGTAAGATGGCTAGGAAGATATAAAAAGGGTGAGATGAGACCGATAAAAGCAGAGTTAAAATCTAGGTCAGTGGTTGAAGCATTAACCATTGTAAGCTGGAGGCTAAATAGTTGTACTGGAATGAAACATATTAGGGTGAAAAAGGACTTAAGCATAGAGGAAAGGGAAAAGTTGAGAGAAGTTCAAGCAAGGGCTGACGATGAAAATCGAAAATTGTCAGATGAGGAGAAAAGGATTTTTTTTTGGAGAGTAAAGGAAGGGAAACTAAAGAAGTGGTACACTCAGAGTCAGAAAGAACGGAAAATACGAGGATAAATGAACAAGGAGACAGTGACTCAGGTAGTGGATCAAATCGGGGACAAGGAGATAGTGAGGGAGGAGCAGGTGATAGACACAGTGAGTCAGGTAGTGGATCAAACCGAAGACAGAGAGATGGTGAGGGAGGAGCAGGGGATGGAGACGGTGAGTCAGGTAGTGGATCAACCCGAGGACGGAGAGATGGTGAGGGAGGGGCGGGGGATTGTGGAGGGGGGGTGGGGGGAGGAGAATAGAACTGGAAGGGAATGTGGAGGTAGGTCAGGGAGGGGATGGAAGAGGAGGTGAACCTGATGAGGGGCAGGGAGGGAAGAGAAACAAGGAGGAGGATTCCAATATACTGTGCTACTACACTAATATAGATGGAATAAACAGTAAAAAGGTAGAATTGGATGATATATTAAGAAAGGATCAACCACAGATAGTCTGTTTGACGGAGACAAAGCTGAACCAGGACTTTGACAGCAATATAGTGTTTAGTGAAGGATAAAATATATGGAGATATGATAGAAAGGGAAAAAGGGGAGGTGGAGTGGCAGTATTAGTTAAGAACCCTATGACAGCAAAGCAAGTGGAGTTAAATAATGACAAGGCAGAAATAATGGCAGTTGAACTCAATGATATAGAAGGAAAAAAGATAGACATAGCAGTAGCTTACATGCCACCAAAGACCAGAGCATGGAGAGAGTTGGAGTTTGAGGAGATGGTCGAGGATATGATTCAGTCGTTGAGAAGATTGCTTTTAAGGAAGAATCGATTGATCTTGGTAGGAGATTTCAACTGTAGTGAGGTTGATTGGGAATCGGGAGATGCAGGGCCAAATCAGAGATCTTGGGGAAGTCGGCTAGTGGAGTTGGTTACGGAAAATGTACTTACACAACATGTGAAGGAAAATACAAGAATGAGGAGTAATAACGAACCTTCTAAACTCGATCTGATTTTTACAAAGGATCCTCACGAAATTAGTGATATAAACTATCTATGTCCTGTAGGTAAAAGTGATCACCTATTACTAAAATGGAAGTTGACCTCGAGTAATGCCAATAGATTAGACAATAGCTACATAAATGACAGATTAAATTATAGTAAAGCTGATTATGTATCCTTGAAAAGATATTTAGAGGGAGTAGATTGGGATCTTATTTTGAAGGAACAGGACGTACAAGGTAAATAGTAGATTCCTCGAAATTTATAGAGTAGGAACCAATCTGTTTGTCCCAAGATATAAAACTGGAAATTTTACTAAGCAGAAAGATTGGTTTAATTTGAAATGCAAAAGAGCTTTGGGTATGCGTGATGCAGCTTGGGCTAGATTAAGAAGAAGGAACACTGAGAGTAATTGGAATAAATATAAACAGGAGAGGAATAGATATGTTAACATAATTAGGCAAGTTAAAATGAACTATGAGAAGAACATAGTAAATAAATGTGAAAGTGATCCTAGATTATTTTATAAATATATAAACAGTAAGTTGAAGGTAAAGAAACAAATTACTAAATTAAGAGTTGATGCTAGGACGTATGAAAATGTATCGGACATGTGCGAGGTAATGAATAACAAATTGGGGTCAGTTTTTACTAGAGAGGAAGGATTTGACGAACCACAGGCGGGAGTACTGGAGAGTGGTCTTAGTAAGATTGAAATAACTAGAGATGAGCTGTTATCTGCAATGAGAGGACTTGAAGTAAGGAAAGCTATGGGACCGGATGAAGTGTCTGCCTGGGTTTTAACACCTTACGAGCGGCCTATGCGGTTTATTTATGTGTACCGCCCAGCGGGGTGTTTTTAGCCAAAATAGGGCTGTTTACGTGATCATTTTCATGCCTAAATAAGACCCAGAACGTAAAACAAGTATCTATCCCTGAAAGGGCATAAACAGAGCTTTCGAATGACACCATAACGATCCTTGTATGATGGATAGTTTTCTTGCAATAACCGTGCAACGCGAGTGCAAAAAGCAGGTAATTCGGTACTTTCGGTACATAATTGAGTATGTAGCGAGTGAGAGAGGGAGGAGGGAGCTGAGATTTGTGTCAGTAGGTTCGCCGCGGTGGTCTGGAGCAGTCATACGCTCGCTAGTCTCCTGCCACCACTTGTCTCTCTCTCTCAGCCACATTACGTGCTGAAATTGCCACTCGAGTTATGTCGAGCGCCGCCACATAGTCCAGCTTTATTTAACTCGACTTATGTTGCTCGCCGCTAATTATGGGTTAAAGGAGTGTGCAGAGCAATTAGTGGAGCCAGTGAGGGACATAATTCAAGCTTCCTTAGATAAAGGACAGGTTCCTGTTGAATGGAAAAGAGCTAATATCATTCCGATATACAAGAATGGAAACCCTGAGGACCCTCTAAACTATAGACCAGTTTCACTTACTAGTATTGTATGCAAGATTTGTGAAAAGCTAATTAGGAAGAGATGGATGAAAATGTGGAGAGAAAGAAGATAATAACCCCAAAGCAATTTGGATTCAGAGAAGGGACATCTTGTGTTACCAGTTTGCTATGTTATTACAGTAGGGTGATAGATGTACTCCAAGAAAGAGGCGGATGGGTGGACTGCGTCTACTTAGACCTTTCCAAAGCATTCGATAAGGTACCACATAAGAGATTGTTATCTAAGCTTGAGACGCTAGGATGTGTCAGGGGGAGTTTGCTGAAATGGATGGAGAGCTATTTAACAGATAGGGAAATGAGGAGGAACTTACTCATCGTGGCGGAAAGTTGAGAGTGGTGTGCCGCAGGGATCTGTGTTGGCACCTCTCATGTTCCTTATGTACGTGAATGACCTGCCGATAGGCATAAACTCCTACATGTCAATGTTTGCAGATGACGTAAAAATTATGAGACAAATATCAAACAAAAGTAGTTGTGAGGAGCTGCAAGGGGATTTAGATAAAATATACGAATGGAGCACCAAGTGGGAAATGAAATTTAATATAAGTAAATGCCATGTGTTAAATATGGGAAGAAGTGTGAATAGACCAAATTGGGAGTACAGGATGGGAGATAATATAATTAGCAAGGCCGAAAAAGAAAAGGATTTAGGGTTGATTATACAAGATAATTTGTCGCCAGAGAAACATATAAACAAGCTCTTTAGCGGAATGTATGCAATGGCCGGAATATGAAAGTTGCTCTGAACTACTTGGATGAGACCATGGTAGCGAAAATTATGAAGAGTATGATTAGACCAAGATTGGAGTATGCAGCAGTGGTGTGGTCCCCGCATCTAAAGAAGCATATTCACAAGTTAGAAAGAATCCAGAGAGCAGTTACTAGATTGGTTCCAAGTCTCAGAGAACTGCCATATGAAGGGAGGCTAGACAAATTAAATCGACCGAGTCTAAAAGAGAGGAGAGAGAGGGGAGACATGATAATGATGTACAAATGCACCCGGGGCTGGAGAGGCTGGATAGGGAGGATATATTAATTATGGATACAGGAATAACTAGAGGCCACAGCTACAAAGTAAAAAGACCTACCTGCAAGAACGATATCAGGAAGTTTAGCTTCCCCTATAGATGTATTGACAAATGGAATGGGCTGGAGGAGGAGGTGGTAGGGGCAGGGAATATCCATATTTTCAAGAAAAAATTGGATAAAAAGTAGACTGAGAGACGGGACAACACGAGCTTAGCTCAACTCCTGTAAACTACAATTAGGTAAATACAATTAGGTAAATACATGCACGACATAACTATACCCAATACACCCCAAATAAACTTAGCCTCCTATGCAGACAACATAAAACTCACATGCACACACCATGACCCAAACACAGCAACAGATCTCCTTCAACCCTATCTCAACACACTACATGGCTGGTGCACTACAAACAGACTTAATCTAGCCCCAGCGAAATCCACCGCAACCCTGCTCACAAGCTGGACAGAACACGAATACATCCCTCAACTCACCATAAACAACACACCCCTAACACACACACTCACCAAAATCCTAGGAGTACATATGATACTCATATGACAATTCAAACAGCACACCACAAACACAAAAAAGAAACTGACATCCAGACCTAACGCCCTCAGGTCACTTGCTCACACAAAATTTGGACACAACAAAGAAACCACCACCACCGAATAAATCGCCGTCAAAATAGAGGCGAAGTAACCGCGGCGATCGTCCTATGTAAACATGACGACCGTACGCCCGAACACTACATCCATCCCCAGGGGGCAAATAACAGCTGGCCGTGGGATAATTTCGTAAAAAAATAGCTGTCAAATTAGACGCGAACGTAACTGCGAGTATGTGGAGAGAATGGATGAATAAAATTGGGTGAAAAGATGCAGGTCTGTGATTGTGGAGGGAGCTGCACCAAGGGGTGGACCGATGAAAACCTGGGATCGGACTATACGAGCTGATCTCAAATCCAAAAACTTAACAAGTGAAGCAGCCCTTAACCCGGGAACTGCGGGAAGACTTTTAAGAGTTCCCCCGGCGAACTGCGGGAAGACTCTTAAGAATTCCCCCGGCGGACTGCGGGAAGACTCTTAAGAGTCAGAGAAAAAAAAATCAACTTTAACCCTCCAGCCCCGGCTATGTATTATATATATTCCGAAACCGGGTGTTTTGGCCGAAAAAGTCTAGGCTAGGCTACCGTATATTCGTTAATCAGACTGCTTCCCGCATTCCCGCGCATCCCCAAGCGTAGCTGTGTTATTTACCTGTAGAATGGCATTAAGTAGAGCTCTTTAAGTCAACTGGTTGAGCTGTGATGATGATTTCATTGGAGATAACTTTATGGCCAAAACAGCCACTTTACACCACTTTTCGATACTTAACAACAACATACAGGCACACACGAACAAGCGACGCTCTCCTTCTTGTGGCCGGAGATGCGGGGCGTCGGTCCAGCCGGCTGTTGTTTACATGCGTCGGACCGACGCCTCGCACACGAAGCTCACAGGCTTTCAACCACTGGGCGTTCAAGAGGCCTTCCGGGCAGCTGTTATATGCTTTTTTATGGGCGTTCAAGAGGGTTAAACATCGAAAAAAATAAAAAAAAAAAAAAAATTATTTTATTTTTTTTTTTTTGCCCCTGGGCCATGCAAAATATCACTCCTCTACCTCCCCTCCTTCCCCACTTTCCTCCCCTCCTTCAGTTATCACCTCTTTTCCCTGTTATTCCCTTATTCTGAGGTATATTTTCGTGCTAACATTAGCGAGTTGCAAGCAGGGCATTGACATCACTGTTAGCAAGCGAGTGCAAGAGAGAGAGAGTATCGATCGACTGTGTCTCAGTGGCCTTGGGGGAAATTGGCGGGAAAGCAGGTTGCCTCACCCATACATTATATAACTCGCGGCCTGTATCTCCGATTTTGACCATCCAAACGCTGTTTTCACTCGTTTTATTGTTGTTTCAGGTTAATACCTTTATAATCAACCCATAATAGGCGCGTATGGATAAGTATTAATGCTATATATGGTAAAATGAATATTTTAGTGATGGAAACAGCTCAAATACGTCAGCACAGGCAGACGTTTCTAATTACCCCCATGCGCACTTCTTAGGTTAACAGGGTTGCCTGGAACGCCGCCATTAGGACAAGAGACTGAAACTGCACGTATGTGTGGAGCACTAAGTCTTATAATTATTTTATGTATGTTATGTATGTACAACTTATATAAACAAAGCGACGATTGTACGCCCGCTAACACAATCCTTACCAATCATATTCTGTCATTAACTTAACCTAACCTGGGAGTCTGGGACCCCTACTGGTCTTAGCATTGATGATTGATAAATTTTATAACCGCAAAATACTATAGCCTAAATATGGTGGAAAAGGGTGAAAAAGAGATCTTCACTCACTCCAATGATTGAAGATGGCCACCTATATTGCTTCCAAGTTCCACCCTTATTTAATCCACAAAGTCTAGGCTCTAGGCCAATGACAAATATAATTTGAGCCAGTCCAGTAATGACATAGGTCTACTGTATAGCCTATAGGAATGATGGGTTTAATGTTATTTTAATACCACAAATTTTGTGGATATATTTGAAGATAAATAATGAATCAATATGCTCTAAAGATCATAAGAAAATTTGTTTTAACCCTCGGCAAAACCTAATAAAAAAGTATGGTACTAAAATGTCTTTTTCGTAACAAGGTTGTCAATACGGTACTTTCAGTCATCGATAGCTCTAAAGATCATATGAAAAGGTGTTAAACCCTCGGAAAACCCTAATAAAAGTATGGTACTCAAATTTAATTTCGTAACAAGGTTGTCAATACGGTACTTTCCCGTTATCAATGTACAATCAAGCTGAAGATTGCAGAGTAAACACCATAGATTTCATCGTCTTTTCTTTCACCTTCGTATAATCGACAGCCAATTCTTTTTATTTTTATTAAGGGATTAGTACTCAACCAGCGGGTGTGGGGGCGGCAGCCCCCACCCATAATACTAGGTTAGGTTAGGTAAGGTTGTTAGGTTAGGCTAATGTCTTTTCAAATCACTATCGGGGAAGCGTATCTCAACATCAATCAATAGGCCTAATGGGGAAAATAGGTTTTCCCGAGATTTCTAATTAATTACAAACTCTATATATTGATGCAAATGACCAATTTTGTTTATAAAAAACACTCTGAAAATTTGTGGTATTAAAATAAAAAAAATCCGAATGATGTATAGGTCATAGAGCTGTATGTATGACTGTAGGCTATGATATACCGGTAATTATCAAAGTATCTTCATGAACATGATTAGATTAATATCCAGTATTCGAGAATGGATAATAAGTCGTAGGCGTGTGCATAAACCTTTAACCGTCCTGGTGGTGTAATGGTTAAGGTGGCAAAAATATGTGTGTGATAACCCGGGTTCGAATCCCGGTGGATCATATATACTTTAATTAATTTCATTGGGGTGTGGTGGTGAGATTAATAAAAATAATATTATTAGGTTTAGGGATATTTCTTCGAGAGGCCGGTCTATATGATCTGTGCCCCATGAATATTCTTTCCTCTCACTTAAACAGTAGGCTACCATAGTGCGGTTGGGAATATGAACATGATTAGATTAATATCCAGTATTCGAGAATGGATAATAAGTCGTAGGCGTGTGCATAAACCTTTAACCGTCCTGGTGGTGTAATGGTTAAGGTGGCAAAAATATGTGTGTGATAACCCGGGTTCGAATCCCGGTGGATCATATATACTTTAATTAATTTCATTGGGGTGTGGTGGTGAGATTAATAAAAATAATATTATTAGTAGGTTTAGGGATATTTCTTCGAGAGGCCGGTCTATATGATCTGTGCCCCATGAATATTCTTTCCTCTCACTTAAACAGTAGGCTACCATAGTGCGGTTGGGAATATGAACATGATTAGATTAATATCCAGTATTCGAGAATGGATAATAAGTCGTAGGCGTGTGCATAAACCTTTAACCGTCCTGGTGGTGTAATGGTTAAGGTGGCAAAAATATGTGTGTGATAACCCGGGTTCGAATCCCGGTGGATCATATATACTTTAATTAATTTCATTGGGGGTGTGGTGGTGAGATTAATAAAAATAATATTATAGTAATGTAGCCTGTAGGCTAGCATAAACTCAACCTTGTCCAATTTGTGGTATTAAAATAACATTGGAATTCCTGTTTTATGGAATTATTTGTTTTCACCGTAATTGTTTACTAGAAGTCCTCTTTTTCTAGTTATTAAAAACGTATTCTATGGTGTATTATATGATATATAGTAGCAATAGAACTGTTCAAATGACCTGGGAAGTGTATATTAAACCAAATATGAAACTTTGAGTAGTGCGCGGTATTAGAGTAAGTCCACGGATGTGTTGTTTACATTTTGGGTTTGGAGCGACCTGTTGCCTACTCTAAATGCTCCGTTGTATGCTTATTTCCTTAATTGACCGACAGGTGGCGTGCGGGTGGTAGCGGTCGTTGGATTTTAGGCCACTAGAGGGCCGGCGGTAAGTGTGAAATTACAAAACAATTATCTAGTTATTTAGGCTACTTTAACAATATTTATAGGTTTTTATTAATACCAATAAGTATTATTTGTGATTTTTGAGGTTCCAGATATTATATTTTATCTAAAATATGCGTAATTGTTAATTCAATTTGAATTTATTGTTCTCGAACTTTCGGTGACCCTAGAGGACCCGCGTGGGGTCAAGGGGTCATTCTCAGTGTTCTAGTTTCCAGCCAGCGATTAACATGTCTAACTTGTCTTGTGAAAAGTGCGATGGTGGAATCCAGAATTTCTATCATCGATGCAAAGATGCAGCCGACGACCTCTACAACCTTTGTGTGAGCCATGGTCTTATTTTAGACCATAAAAACTGTGAACAGTGTGGACAAAGTGCTTCCTTTGACTTAACCCTTAATTAGCGGCGAGCAACATAAGTCGAGTTAAATAAAGCTGGACTATGTGGCGGCAGCACGTAATGTGGCTGAGAGAGAGAGACAAGTGGTGGCAGGAGACTAGCGAGCGTATGACTGCTCCAGACCACCGCGGCGAACCTACTGACACAAATCTCAGCTCCCTCCTCCCTCTCTCACTCGCTACATACTCAATTATGTACTGAAAGTACCGAATTACCTGCTTTTTGCACTCGCGTTGCACGGTTATTGCAAGAAAACTATCCATCATACAAGGATCGTTATGGTGTCATTCGAAAGCTCTGTTTATGCCCTTTCAGGGATAGGTACTTGTTTTACGTTCTGGGTCTTATTTAGGCATGAAAATGATCACGTAAACAGCCCTATTTTGGCTAAAAACACCCCGCTGTGCGGTACACATAAATAAACCGCATAGGCCGCTCGTAAGGTGTTAAACAAGAAAAGGTGGAGATGCCAAAAATCAATGGTGATCGGGAAACGGAAAAGAAACAAATGTGGTTGGTCCCAGAGTGTGTTCGTCAACACCTTTTTTTGGAAGGTGGTGGAATGAGGTAAGAGATATGTGTTTTTTATCATTTTTCAATACAATTTTTAGGTTAGGTTAGGTTAGGTTAGGTTTGGTTTGGTTTGGTTTGGTTTGGTTTGGTTTGGTTTGGTTTGGTTTGGTTTGGTTTGGTTAGGTTAGGTTAGGTTAGGTTAGGTTAGGTTAGGTTAGGTTAGGTTAGGTTAGGTTTGGTTTGGTTTGGTTTGGTTTGGTTTGGTTTGGTTTGGTTTGGTTTGGTTAGGTTAAGGACCATCTATGTAATTAGTGTATTTTTGGTTTAGTCTGTGCTCAAAAATCCATTTTCTTTAATACTCCATTTTTTTATTTTCAGTCTCGATTACGAAAACCTGAAAATTCATAGGGTCTCAAAAATTACAAAAAGGGGTTTTTAACCCTCCCGCCCCGGCTGCGGATTACATAAATATTCCCCGAAATCCGGGTGTTTTGGCCGAAAAACGTCTAGGCTAGGCTACCGTATCATTGTTATGCTGACTGTTTCCCGCATTCCCGCGCATCCCCAAGCGTAGCTGTGTTATTTACCTGTAGAATGGCGTTAAGTAGAGCTCTCTAAGTCAAGTGCTTGATTTGTGATGATGATTTCATTGGAGATAACTTTATGACCAAAACAGCCACTTTACACTACTTTTCGATACTTAACAACATACAGGCACACACGAACAAGCGACGCTCTCCTTCTTGTGGCCGGAGATGCGGGGCGTCGGTCCAGCCGGCTGTTGTTTACATGCGTCGGACCGACGCCTCGCACACGAAGCTCACAGGCTTTCAAGCAATGGTACAATGTTGTACCACCCGGGTTCCTGGGGGCAAAACATAATGGTACACACGTGTACCATCCGGGGTTGAAGGGTTAAGCATTTCCGTTTTCTTAAACTGCATATTTGTTAGTAGTCTTGGCAAATCCAACGTCAAGGCTATTAACCTAATTGCAATGACGACTTGTCTATTTTGACTGCTATGTCGTCATTCCAACCGCGGTTAAAAAGAAAACGTCTAGAGTCTACTCCTTATCTTGCTCTAGGAGACGTTGTACATTAACCAAAACTACCACCGAAGGTGAAAAAAGTATAGAAGAGAAGAAAAAGGGATTTACCTTAGTTACCGCTCAAGGCCCATCCCGTGTTCCGTCATGCGCCGATCCCTGTCGAACGTGCGCATGAGCGACCCTCTCTTGTTATCATTTTTTCACGCGTCGCCATTGTTGAGTCCGCTTTTGTTGTGCTCCTTCAATTCACCCTGTTTTAGGTTCGTTTCGGCTTTTCTGGCCTTCTTTTTGTTAGACAGATGTTACGTGATCTAGGGCACACGTAAATGGGCTCCTCAGTGTGTTTAATGGAGACGCGTGTGGAAATAGCTACCGAAGGTACGGGGGCGCCTCGCGTTCCTCGTATGTGTTTTTCATTCCTTTCTCTTTTCATATTCTTTTTTCCTGTTAGTCTGGGCATAGTTTAGCTTATTTTAGCCTAGCTTGTTTCTCATTCAGGAATTGCTATGCCCTCTGAGTTTTCATATTTTCATAGCCTAGGTGTACAGTTGGTTCACAATCTGAGATTTCGTGGTGGCGGTGCTGTTTGTAGGGTTTGTGTCGGCCGCAATATTAGCGTTATTCCCGAGTCCCCCCTTTCGAGCCTTCACTGTGTCTCAAGGGCCTTGGCGCTTGGTGGTTCGTGATATCCAGGGGTACCCCACGGGGGCCTCTCCCTCACACCACAGGGTTTTTCGCCCCTGACACATTCTCTCCTCACGGCTAGGCCACCCTTTTTCTCGCCAGTTTCATTTACTGGTTTTTGTGTTCCCTTACTGTTTTCACCTCCATCCTTTCATTCCCTTTTGCCCAATCCTGGGGTACCCTACGGGGGCCCCTGTTTGTGCCAAACCACCCTTCCTGCCACTTCTCCTCATGGGCTTTGCTCTATCTCTGTGGGTGGGGATGTGCCTCCTCTCCCCTGGTGTGTCTTCCTTGCCTCTCCCTTGACCGGTTGAGTCAGGATATTATCAAGGAAGACACTGCTCAGCTTGATGGCCATCGTCGCTTGGAGTCATAAGGAGTTGACGCTTTTTTCTGGGCCTGTGTTGGTATTCCCTAGACGCTCCTCTCGCTTTTTCGGCGCCGGACCATCTCGGCCGGTCCCGCAAATTTGCGGAGTGCTCGATTCGGTCCACGGACGTTTCGGCTCCCCGCAAATTTGCGGAGATCGCTGGGGGGTCTCGCGGTGAGGCGGGAGGGTTGTGTCGGTACGGTTATGCCTCCATTGGCCCGCAAATTTGCGGTTATAGTTGGCTTTCCCGGTGACCCTTTTTTGTGTCATCTTGTTGCCTGGTACTATATTGGTGTATGCACTTTCCTGGTGTTATGGACCCTGCATGTGAGGTGTTGAGTGGTGGTTAACACTTTCTCCATCTTTGCAGGTTCTGCTTGTGCTCTTCCGCCTCACCCGCCCTCCTCACCTCCATCGGTGCTCCCGGTTTAGAGTGAGTACGACTTCCAGTTTGCATGTGTGTTCCTGTTTACCCATGCTCATTCCCTGGTTTTTATTGGACATTATCTTCACTTACTCCGTCAACGTGCTGCTTATGGTGTGTGTTCTTCCGTTGCAGGTGGGATGCCTTGCTTTCGCCAGGGCTGTGGCTCCCCGTGCTTGGAATGCCACAGGTCCTGCTTACGCCACTCTCAATGTGTGTCCTCTACGGCCTACCTCCCTGCTTTGTGTGGCCCGTGTATGGACCTGGTGGATGTGGTGGACCATCACACTGGTTCCTCTGACGCGGCAGTGGCCTCTGCATCCCTTCAGTCTGTGTGGGCGGTGGTCTCCCACCACATTAGGACTGTGGGCCACCGTTCCCCGGCCTTTGTTGACGACCGGATCCGCGTCGCCCTGGGCATCCCTGACCCGTCTGGTGGCCGTTTACCTGGCCCTCTCCCTGCTCGGGCCCTCCTCCCTGAGTCCCGTGGTCGGTCGTCACATCGTCGGGTGGATCCCCAGCTCCGTCCACGCTCTCGCTCTCCTCGTCGCTCGTCCTCTACTGCCCCTCCTCGTCCTCCTGCTCCCCTTGACTCCGCCGTTCACCCTCGTCATGGTTCTCGCCCTGAGGCCGGGGTTAGCGTCTCTGCCCCTGTACGCCCTCCCCTGGCCTCTCCGGATAGGGGTTCTACTACCTTCCGCCCGCTTCCCCTGCACAAAAGACGTCCTCTTCATTTGTCCTCTACGCGCGCGGATGTTCATGCTGTAGCTGGCCCTCTGCTCCCTCCTTCTACTCTGTCCAGGAGGGTCCGCCAGGATGTAGTTGCTTCTCCTCCTACTTCTCCTGCTTCGGTGCCTCTTCTTCCTTCTCTCGTCCCAAGGTGGAGGTTCCTCCCTCCTCCGCCTCGGTGTCGGGCCGCCCTGTTCTCTCAGCCCCGGGGATCCTTGCTCTGTTTCCCCCCGCGGCTCCTTCTGACCTCCTTTCACCCGGCCAGCCTTCCCCCTCCCGTCATCCTGCTCCTCTTCCTTCTTCTATTCCTGATCTTCGCTTGCCGGCTCCCTGTGAGGGTACCCCGCCGCTTGACTCGGTAGAGTATAGCGAGGTTTCGGGGTCCCCTTTCTCGGGGGCTGACGTGTCGCTGGAAGAGGGGGATGGTGATGTTTCCCCCTCGGGCGTTAGTGATCGGGAACGAGACCCTCAGGACCGCCACGGCCGTCGTCGCTCGCCTTCTTTGGTCCGCGACGCTGCTGTTTCGTGTCGTGGGTCTCGCTCTTGCTCACGCTCGCCCCTGCGGGCCGAACTATCTTCGGGGGGGTCGCCTCTCTCGGATCGATTTTCGGCTATGCAGGGGTGGGTTGTGTCACACTTCGACGCGCGCTTGGAGGCGATGCAAGAATCCCTCTTATCGCGCTTCTTGGGGGTGACACAACCTCAGCGCCTCACCTAACCTACCCCTGCTTTGGTCCCCCTCCCCTCTGCGGTGGACCACATTCCTTCTCGCCCTGCTTCTCCGCCTGCCCGGTCGTCGGCTAGTACTGCTCCTGCCCTGGCTCAGGTGGTTGCCCCTGCTGTCTCACATGCGGGGGTCCTCCGTCTGCTAGGGCAGGGTCCGCGCTTGCCCCCCATCCAGACGGCCAAGGTCCCGTCGCGGACTATGCCGCTCCTCTATGGCTCCTTGGCTGTTTGGAAGGGGGTGCAGGCCTCCCACCCGGAGCATGCTACCGACTTCCCGTCAGGTGAGAGGGCCCTACCTTCGGACTGGTCGGTCCAAATTAATGATAAAATGCAGTTCAGGGCGATCAGGGTGGATGGTCAGGTGGCCGACGTGGAGGTGCGGGCGTACCCGACAAGGACTGACCTTCAGTACTTTTCGGTGAAGCCCAAGCCCCCGTCTGCTCCTCGAACTAAGCTCTGGTCAGACTTCAGCCGCCAGGACATCCTTCAGGATGTTCAGTCCCTGGCTGTGTTAACGGGACTGTCCTCCTATGGGACGGGTTTGTGCGACGACGGTAAGCTTGGCTTAGCCGTCGTGCTCGATAATCCTCTCCCATTGGAGGCCTGGTTTGCTGAGGCCTTAGACTTTGCCAACCGTTCCGTCGACAGATCTATTTCAGTCCCTCCCCCAGAGTCGTCACTGCTTTTGCCTCCTCTGGTATCTGTCGGCGGATTGGATGGCAAGTTCTGGTCCTGGATTAGCGCTCCCAAACTTGAAATTTGTGCTATTGCTAACCCGTTCTTCTCCCACCCAGATAAGTCCTCTGTCGACAGGGATTTTACCTTGCGGCAGAGGGTGGCGAACTTATTGTCTTGTCTTCTAGGTTCCCTCCAGACGTCTGTTCACCACCTGCGACTTATCGAGGCGACTGCACCTGGCGATCTTCGCGAGGGCTTGGACCACGTTCGGCGGATCCACCTTCAGCTCGCGGTGTCTTTGGTTCCCGAGCTGAAGGCGGTTTTGTGCGAGGCAACTCGACAACGCCAGACGGTAAGGTCCTCGTTCTGCCGGAAGGCCCCTTTGGATATTCGTCAGGGTCTGTTATACTCTGAGCTATATACATCGGGGCTTTTTGCGCAGGATGCTTGGGAACGCTACGCTTCTCTGTCAGCGGACCCTGCTTACGACACGCAAAGACGCGCTGTGTCGCGACCAGGGTCTTCGCAGTCCCGTCCTTCTGCCGGTCCCCTTCGGGGTGCTGCCGCCACTGCTGCCGCCAAGAAAGGGCGCAGGAAAGGGAAGTTGCCGGCCAGAGCGTCGGTTCCGCCTCGCACTTCTGCTCCTGCTCCCTTTCATCCCCGCCGAGAAGGGGCTGGCCAGCCTTCCACTTCCGGCCGCACTTCGACGGGGTCAGACGACGGACAGGGGATGGGGTGACCCGCCCTTTTCGGCGAGGTGGGGGGGGTAGGGGTGGTCAACGTGGCTCTTATGACCGCAGGGACCGTACCGGGGGACCCTCCACGTCAAAAAATTTGTAGGTTCTCTAGGTCGGTCTCCTCCTTGTTCTCCTTCTCGCCTCGCAGAAAGGGTCGCTCACCTCATCTCGGGGGCTCCCACAGGTTATTTTCGCCCTTGCGCCCTTCGGTGGCCACGAGGGACGTGGGGGCGGAAGATTGCACGGAGGGGTCTAACCTGGAGATGGAAGTCCAGACCCCCACTCAGCTCTTGTCAACGAAGCCGGCCTGTCTCTTCGGAGGTGGCCGACGTGATTACATCCATGCACGAGCAGGGAATCGTCAAGGAGGTGAAAGCCGGTCACCGGTTTTCCTCTCCCGTGTTTTTCTGGTACCGAAGAAGGACTGCGACGCGATGCGACCGGTGGTGGATCTGTCGGCCCTCAACGGGCACATCGTGAACACACGGTTTCGGATGCTGACGGTGCACCAGGTACGACTGGCCCTGCGACCTCTGTCGTGGGTAGTGTCGCTGGACCTCAAGGATGCGTATTGGCACGTTCCTATCCATCCTCGTTTCCAGCGATTCTTGGCCGTTCAGACTTCCGATCGTGTGTTCATGTTCGACAGACTTCCCTTCGGTCTCAACATCGCGCCGCGGATCTTCTCGAAACTGGTAAAGCAGGCTCTGGATCCTCTCCTCAGGGGCGGCCTCCAGATCCTGTTTTACTTGGACGACTGGTTGATAGTTTCAGACACCCTAGAACAGTGCGTCCACGACACCCTCACAGTAGTTCAACATATCACACAGTTAGGGTTCAAAATCAATATTCCCAAGTCACGCCTGACCCCGTCGCGTGTCGTGACGTGGGTAGGTCTCGAATGGGATCTGACCAACGCTACAGTGACCCAGAGTCAGCCAAACGCGGTGAAACTTCGCAGGAAGGTCTTCGCCGTGTTGCACTCGGTCTCCCTCACGAGGAGGATCTGGGACTCGTTAGTGGGTTCACTGAATTGGGCCGCTCTGACCATTCCCTTAGGGAGGCTCAGGCTGCGCCGCCTAATACTCATGGGCAACAAGGTGTTTCCGTTGGCCCCTATGGATCGGCTCATGCCGATCCCGCGTACCATTCACAGACACTTAGGACACTGGGTTGCTCGGGGCACGCTCTCTGCGGCTGTGCCCTGGACCGCCCCCCCGCCGACGATCTGGGTAGATACAGATGCGTCGAGCGAGGTAGGGTGGGGTTACCAATCCAACCTGGGACATCAACATCACGGCAGATGGGTGGGACACACACACCTACACATCAATGCCCTCGAACTGTTGGTTCCCTTGTTCTTCCTGAGGGACCACGCGCTGGCCCTTCGGGGACAGTCGGTGGCCTTCAGGATGGACAATCAGACAGCTGTCCACTGTATCCAAAAGCAGGGGTCTTCCAGGTCTTTGACTCTGTTGGGGATCTCAGAGAAGTTGTTCTTCCTCGCGAACCGACACAACATCTCCCGGCACGCCTCCTACCTGCCCGGGACTGCCAACCTGTGGGCGGACGCCCTGTCGCGAGGACAGGGCGTTCTTGTAGAATGGGCAATGAAACAGACTGTATTCGACGACCTCGCAGCTTCCTGGGGTGTTCCGGAGGTCGACTTGTTCGCATCGAAGGAGACGCGCAAGTTGCCTCAGTACCTATCCCTCCGGACTCGCACTCCGGAGGGGGGTCCGGACGCTTTCATGGAAGACTGGAACAGGTGGCAGTCGATATACATATTTCCGCCACCAGACGCACTGTTGATGTGCAAAGTCCTCGCGAGGCTGCGGCTGTACCGCGGCGGAGTCTGGCTAATAGCGCCTCTGTGGCCGGCCCAGGCTTGGTACTCCCAGTTGAAGCGGTGGTGCCCGAGTCCGGTCCCTCTCCCTCTCTCAAACTTCCACTTGAGCCAGGTTGGCGACCTGCGGACCTCGTTGGCCTTTCGCATCGTGGATGTTCGTGAGGCACGGTGGCTCCCAGTCCACGGACGGGACCTGACTGACTTCCTGATGCGTTCATGGACGTCTTCGACTTGGGGGACTTACGAGTCCCACTGGAGGTCTTTTACTAGGTGGATACAGGACACTCGCCAGACTGTTAGCTCTCCTTCCCTCGTCCTACACTACTTGTTTCACCTCTTCCGTACACGTCGCTTTCAAGTCAACACTATACGTAACCACTTGTCTGCCTTCCGGGAGGTCTTTGAGTCCGTCACTGGGCTGGTCGTTCCGCCGAAGGAGCTGGATTCCTTCATGAAGGCTGCCTTCAGGGAGCGACCGCCTCCGCGCCAGATCCCTCCTCAGTGGGATCTGGGGCGTGCTCTGGACCTTCTGGCTTCACACGCATATACACGGGATACTACACCGGTTCAGTTGCTGGAGCGTACACTCTTCCTTGTCGCTCTGGCCACTGGGGATAGGGTGTCTGAACTAGCTGCCATGTCGCGGTCCCAGGAATGCATGCGCTTCTCCCCGTCCTTGAATGTCGTCACGTTAGCCCCCTCCCCTCATTTTGTTGCCAAGAATGAGAGAGAGACCCACGTTTTCAAGCCTTTCACCATCCAGGCTTTAAAAGCGTGGGCATACTCACCATGTGTTGTGCCCGGTGCAGGCTCCGACTTCGGGCACTGCTGTGTGGGTGTCTCCTCGGACTGGTAGGAGGCTCTTGAAGGTACAGATAGGACGCCACATTTGTCGGGTCATTCGTGCCAGTAACCCTGCTTGTCGGGGTTCTGCGCACGATGTGCGATCCTTTGCTGCCTCCTTACGGTTCCTGCAGACTCGTTCGTTGCCTGACGTCGCCTCGGCGGGTTTGTGGTCTTCTGTCCATACCTTCGTCTCCTCCTACCTCTCCATGTCCATTGTTAGACCCCCTCGGCCTGTGATAGCTCTCGGGAGTCGTGTTTCCTAGGGCTCTCGCGAAGTTGCCTGGTCTTCCCCCCTAGTCACTCTTTCTTTTACTTTGTTTTCTTTAGAAAAGGGGGGGAGGGAAGTACGGGTTTGCAACACTGGATTGCAAGTTTGGGATTATGTTATATGTATACAGTACATAAGTGTTTTTGCCTCATTGAAAATTGTGTTTTGTTTATGTGATCCATGTTTTTGTTCGTTTTGGAAGAAAAGGGATTTTGTGTACAGTACTTTTTGGTTTACGACAAGTCTATGATTTTGCATTACTATGAATGACGGGCACGTGTTAAAACTGCTCTTTTTAGCTACTCCTCAGTTTTTCACTCTTTTATTAAACTCTCTTGTTTAAATTGTGTTTCTTTGTCATTCATAATTTTGTCTTTTGCATTGGTTTTTTTGGTATGTTGGGCTTGGATGTCCTCCTCCTATTTGTTATGCAGCCTTGACGTTGGATTTGCCAAGACTACTAACAAATTGGGAGGTTTGACGTACCTCCCTACCTACCAAATAGGAAAACCTACTATTTGGTAGTAGTCTTGGAAAATCCAACGTACATAATACCCTCCCTCACGCCGGACCCCTGCCCATCCGCGTTCTTCTGCTGACGTGAGATGTGATAACAAGAGAGGGTCGCTCATGCGCACGTTCGACAGGGATCGGCGCATGACGGAACACGGGATGGGCCTTGAGCGGTAACTAAGGTAAACCCCTTTTTCTTCTCTTCTATACTTTTTTCACCTTCGGTGGTAGTTTTGGTTAATGTACAACGTCTCCTAGAGCAAGATAAGGAGTAGACTCTAGACGTTTTCTTTTTAACCGCGGTTGGAATGACGACATAGCAGTCAAAATAGACAAGTCGTCATTGCAATTAGGTTAATAGCCTTGACGTTGGATTTTCCAAGACTACTACCAAATAGTAGGTTTTCCTATTTGGTAGGTTGGGAGGTACGTCAAACCTCCCAAAAAACAACAGGGGGTTGTAGGGGGTTGGTGGGAGGGGGGTGGGGGGAAGGGGGGGGAGGAGGACATAAACTAAACAATTACCCATCCGCCTTATTAGAAACAATTTATTAGGGAAAATAGGCACCAACAGATTCGCCATATTTTTCTCCATATAGTCCGCATGGAGGATTTTCGTTATCGACAAATTGAAAAAAATACCCTTTTCACAGAAAAATACACCAAAAATCTGTCAAAGGTGTCAAATAGCAGGGGTGTGGGGGCAGCAGCCCCCACCCATAATACTAGGATAGGTTAGGTAAGGTTGTTAGGTTAGGCTAATGTCCTTTCAAAGGGGTATAGGCTAGTAAACACTAGGATAGCTTATACCTGGTCAGAGGTAAGAAGAAGAAGAAGAGTCCTGCTGTAGTCTCCTTGAATGCTACCCATTTTTATAGGTACTTTCCTGTTATCGACAGCCAAAGGCCCAGAGCTGAAGATTGCAGAGTAAACCCCGTAGACTTCATCACTTTCCTGTTATCGACTAGCCTACAACTCCTGTTATTTTAGATTTAATTTGTGTATTTTAATGGTTTGTAAATGTGAATTATATTGTTAGCCTAGAAAGTGAAGAAAGCACTAGGCCTAGCCTACTTATTAGAATTTGCATTGTTAATTGTAATTCCGATGCCCTTGACAAGTTGAACAGTTGAACAATCTAGGGACTTTGAAAGACATTAGCCTAACCTAACAACCTTGGCGGGTGCCCAACCCCGAAATGGTGGGTGCCCAACCCCGAAAAGGGTTGAAATAGGAGAGCTATCCCCCCGCCAAAGGCGGCTTTCTAGGGCCTTTCCTAGCTGATGCTGAGAGGATTGGGTTCTAGTCATGTGGTGATGGGCTGGTCTATCAGAGTGAGAACTGAGCAATCTCTGCCATACCCATAGCTTACTCTGACTGTTCCTTTTACTTATATATTTTCTAGATCTCAAGTGACGGCGTCTCTAACGTGGATTGACCTCCCAATCTACCAAGATTGGAAGCCAAAGCATCACATTTTTCCCTTGCCCCTCAACTTTCTCTTCATAATTGCTGAGGGGCACAGGGCCCTGGGTGGGGCTTTGGTTTCCCGGGCGTTTCCGCACCCTCCTCAAGCTCCCCGCCATGGAGTGGCTTCGATCACCCAGGCTTTATTGTGGTCGGCGGGTAGAGTTCTGTGGGGGCGCTCGGTTATGGCCTTGGCCTTGCTCGGGGCCTTGAGGCTGTTCGGCCAGGCAGCTTGGGGAAGAACAACAACAACAACCTTACCTTACCTATCCAATTATTAAGGTTAAGGGTGGGGGCTGCTGCCCCCACACCCCCGCTGATTGGGTATTAAAACTATAAAAGATTGACGGGCGTTGACAGAAAAACAGATAAAGTCTATGGTGTTTAGCCTACTCTGCAATCTTCAACTTTGGCTGTCAAGAACAGGAAAGTACCAATAAAAATGTACTGACGTCTTGTAGGTTGAAGCTCCACTCTGATTGGCTACTTAACATCTTGGTGGAGCCTAGAATGTAAACAAAGTGTCCTGGACTGGCTGTACAAAAATAGGCCTAGGCCTAACTCTGAAAATTTTATAGGTCTAGGGGAGTGAAAATCAAATTGACAAAATAAGAAAAGTAGCACTAGCACTTATCCGCACATCAGTAAGGTCCCCTGAGAAAGGTAAGAGCGAAAACAAATAATTCCAGGAGACAGGAATCCCGTAATCGAGGAGTTGTTCTTCTGCCTTGTTCTTGTTCTTCTGCCTTGTTCTTAGCCTACCCGGGAATTTTGGTTCAATGTTATTTTAATACCACAAATTTTGTTAATATATTTGAAGATAAATATTGAATCTATATGCTCTAAAGATCATAAGAACATTTGTTTTAACCCTCGGCAAAACTTAATAAAAAAGTATGGTACTAAAAATGTCTTTTTCGTAACAAGGTTGTCAATACGGTACTTCTAGTTATCGATAGCTCTAAAGATTATATGAAAATGTGTTAAACCCTCGGAAAAACCTAATATAAAAGTATGGTACTAAAATTTTTAATTTTCGTAACAAGGTTGTCAATACGGTACTGGGAGGTTTGACGTACCTCCCAACCTACCAAATAGGAAAACCTACTATTTGGTAGTAGTCTTGGAAAATCCAACGTCAAGGCTATTAACCTAATTGCAATGACGACTTGTCTATTTTGACTGCTATGTCGTCATTCCAACCGCGGTTAAAAAGAAAACGTCTAGAGTCTACTCCTTATCTTGCTCTAGGAGATGTTGTACATTAACCAAAACTACCACCGAAGGTGAAAAAAGCATAGAAGAGAAGAAAAAGGGGTTTACCTTAGTTACCGCTTAAGGCCCATCCTGTGTTCCGTCAGGTGCAGATCCCTGTCGAACGTGCGCATGAGCGACCCTCTCTTGTCATCACATTTCACGTCAGCAGAAGAACGCGGATGGGCAGGGGTCCGGCGTGAGGAAGGGTATTATGTACGTTGGATTTTTCAAGACTACTACCAAATAGTAGGTTTTCCTATTTGGTAGGTTGGGAGGTACGTCAAACCTCCCAATTTGTTAGTAGTCTTGGCAAATCCAACGTCAAGGCTGCATAACAAATAGGAGGAGGACGACATCCAAGCCCAACCTACCAAAAAAACCAATGCATAAAACAAAATTACGAATGACAAAGACACAATGTAAACATGAGAGTTTAATAAAAGAGTGAAAAACTGAGGAGTAGCTAAAAAGAACAGTTTTAACACATGCCCATCATTCATAGTAATGCAAAAACATAGACTTGTCTGAAACCAAAAAGGTACTGTACCCAAAATCCCTTTTCTTCAAAAACCAACAAAAACACTGAACACAAGAACAAAACACAATTTTCAATGTGGCAAAAACACTTATGTACTGGAACAATACATAATCCCAAACTTGCAATCCAGTGTTGCAAACCCATACACCCCCCCCCCCCCCTTTGTCAAATAAAACAAAGGAAAAGAACGAGGGACAAGGGGGGAAGACCAGGGATCTTCGCCAGAGCACCAGGAAACACGACCCCCGAGAGCAATCACCGGCCGAGGGGGTCGAACACTGGACACGGAGAGGTAGGAGGAGATGAAGGAATTGATAGAAGACCACAAAACCGCGGAGGCGAAGGCAGGGAAGGATCGACGTGGCAGGAACCGTAAGGAGGCAGCAAAGGATCTGACATCGCACGCAGAACCCCTACAAACAGGGTGACGGGCACGAACGGTCCGACAAACGTGGCGGCCCAGCTGCACCTGCTAGAGCCTCCCACCTGTCCGAGGAGACACCCACACAGCAGTACCCGAAGGCGGCGCCACAGACGCAACAGAGGAGTGCAAGGCTGACACCGGGCATAACACATGGCGAGGATGCCCACGCCGTAAAGCCTGGACGGCGAAAGGCTGGAAAACAGGGGGCCTCCCTCCCATGCGTGGTAACAAAAGGTGGGGAGGAGGCGAACGAGACGCCATGCAAGGACGGGGAGAATCGTACGCAGTCCCGGGGCCGTGACAATGCCGCTAGTGCAGACACCCGATCCCCAGTGGCCAGAGCGACAAGGAAGAGTGGACGCCCGAGCAACGGAACCGGCGGAGCGGCCCTTGTATACGTGGGGGAAGCCAGAAGGACCAGAGCCCGCCCCAGATCCCACAGCGGAGAGACCCGGCGCGGAGGCGGTCGATCCCGGAAGGCAGCCGTCAGGAAGGAATCCAGCACCTGTGGCGGAACGACCAGCCCAGCGATGGACCCAAAGAACCCCCCGGACGGCAGACAAGTGGGTACGTATAGCGTCGACTGGAAAGCGACGTGTACGGAAGAGGTGAAACAAGGAGCGTAGGACGAGGGAAGGAGAGCCAACTGGCAGGCGAGTGGCCTGTAGCCACCTAGTAAAAAACCTCCAGCGGGACCCGTAAGGCCCCCAAGGAGAAGACGGCCAGGAACGCTGCAGGAAGTCAGTCAGGGCCCGGCCGGGGACCGGGAGCCACCGTGCCTCATGAACAAGCACGATGCGAAGGCCAAAGAGGTCCGCAGGACCCCAACCTAGCCCAAGTGGAAGCCGGAGACAGGTAGAGGGACCGGACCCGGGCACCACCGCGGCAACCGGGCGGACCAAGTCCGTGCCGGCCACAGAGGCGCGAGGAGCCAGACGCAGCCGTGGTACAGCCGCAGCTTCGCGAAGACTGGGCACATCAACAGCGCGTCTGGTGGCGGAAAGATGGATATCGACCGCCACCTGTACCAGGCGACCATGAAAGCGTCCGGACCCCCCCCGGAGCGCGAGGCCGGAGGGAGAGGTCCAGAGGCAACTGGCGCGGCACCCCCGATGCGAACAAGGCGACCTCCGGAACACCTCAGGAAGCCGCGAGGTCGGCGAACACAGTCCGTTTCATCGCCCATTCTACAAGAACGCCCTGCCCTCTCGACAGGGCGGCCGCCCAAAGGGTGGCAGGCCCGGGCAGGGAGGAGGCATGCAAGGAGAAGGGGTGTCGGTCCGCGAGGAAGAACAACTCCACCGAGACCCCTAATAGAGTCAACGACCTGGAGGACCCCCGCATAAGGAAACAGGGGACAGCTTGTCTGAGTGTCCAACCCGAAGGCCACCGACTCACCCCGAAGGGCCAGCGCGTGGTCCCGCAGGAAGAACAAAGGAACCAACAATCCGAGGGCATAGACAGGGAAGAGGAGGGAGACCCACCCATCTGCCGGGAAGTGGACGTCCCAGGTTCGATTGGGAACCTCACCCAACCTCGCTCGACGTATCTGTGGTTACCCAGACCGTCGGCGGGGGGGTCGGTCCAGGGCACAGCCGCAGAGAGCGAGCCGCGAGCAACCCAGCGACCGAAGCGTCGGCGAACGGTACGCGGGAGCGGCAGGAGCCGATCCATAGGGGCAACGGAAACACCGCGGTGCCCATGAGGAGGAGGCGGCGGAGCCAGAGGCTCCCTAAGGGAAGGGGCAGAGCGGCCCAATGCAGCGAACCCACGAACGAGTCCCAGAGCCACCCCGGGAGGGAGACCGAGTGCAACACGGCGAGGACCGTCCACCGAAGGTGCACCGCGGCCGGCAGACCCCGGGTCACCGTAGCGCCGGACAAAACCCATGCGAGACCGACCCATGGCACGACACGCGACGGGGTCAAGCGTGACTTGGGAACATCGAAGGGGAACCCTAACCGTGCGATGTCGCGAACGACTGTGAGGGCGTCGCCAATGCACAGGCCTAGGGCGTCGGAAACTACCAACCAAACGGCCAAGGAAAACAGGAGCTGGAGCCCGCTCCTGAGGAGAGGACCCAGAGCCTGCCCCACCAGTGCGGAGAAGATCTGCGGCGCGATGTGGAGACCGAAGGGAAGGCCGTCGAACAGGAACACACGATCGGAAGTCCGAACGGCCAAGAATCGCTGGAAGCGAGGATGGAGAGGAACGAGCCAAGACACATCCTGGAGGGCCAGCGACACTACCCACGACAGAGGGCACAGGGCCAGGCGTACCAGGGGTACCGGCAGCATCCGAAACCGTGTGTGCACGATGTGCCCGTTGAGGGCCAACAGATCCACCACCGGTCGCATCGCGTCGCAGGTCGGCGACGGAACCAGAAAGACACGGGAGAGGAAAAACCGGGTGACCGGCGGTCAACTCCCTCGACGCTACCCAGCTCGGGCATGGAAGTGAACACGTGGGCCACCTCTGAAGAGATGAGCCGTTGTCGGTGACAAGAGCGGAGTGGGGGTCTGGACGTCCACCTCCAGGTGAGACCCCTCCGCGCAACCCGCCGCCCCCAACGTCCCTCGCGGCTACCGAGGGGCGCAAGGGCGAAAACAACCCGAGGGAGCACCCGAGAGGAGGGGAGCGACCCGGGACGCCCAGGCGAGAAGGAGAACAAGGAGGCCGACCCAGAGAACTACACATTGTGTTGACGTGGAGGTACCCCCGGTACGGGCCGTGCGGGCATGAGCGCCACGTTGACCGCCTCTACCCCCGCCCCCCCCAACCTCGTCGAAAAGGGCGGGCCACCCCAACCCAAGGCCGGCGCGGGGCTGACCCCTTCGAAAGGCGGCCGGAAGTGGAAGGCCGGCCAGCCCCGACACAGAGGGGATGAAAGGGGCAAGAACAGAAGTGCGAGGCGGAACCGAAGCATTGGCCAGCAACGTCCCAGTCCTGCGCCCGTGCAAGGCGGCAGCACTTGCAGCAGCACCCCGAAGAGGACCGGCAGAAGGACGGGACTGAGAAGACCCCGCACGCGGCACAGCGCGTCGGTGCGTGACGTAAGCAGGGTCCGTAACGACACAGCACGGCGTCGTGTGGCGGAAGCAGGGGCCGCCGACAGAGAAGCGGAGCATTCCCAAGCATCCTGCGTAAAAAAACCCGACGTATATAGCGCAGAGTACAACAAACCCTGACGAATAACCAAGGGGGCCGGCCGGCAGAACGAAGACCGTACCGTCGTGCGGTGCCGAGTTGCCGCGCACAAAACCGCCTTCAGCTCGGGAACCAAAGACACCGCGAGCCGAAGGTGGACCCGCTGAACGCGGTCCAAACCCTCGCGAAGATCGCCTGGCGCAGACGCCTCGAAAAGCCGCAGGTGGTGAACAGACGTCTGGAGGGAACCTAAAGACAAGACAATAAGTCCGTCACCCTCCGTCGCAAGGGAAAAACCTTGGCGACAGAGGGCTGATCCGGGTGAGAGAAGAACGGGGTAGCAATAGAACAAAGTTCAAGAACGGGCGCGCTCATCCAGGACCAGAACGCGCCGTCCAACCCGCCGACAGACACAAGAGGAGGCAAAATCAGGGACGACTCCGGGGGAGGGACGGAAGGAGAGCCGTCGACGGATCGGTGTGTGAAGTCGAAGGCCTCAGCAAACCAGGCCTCCAATGGGAGAGGGTGACCGAGCATGATGGCTAAGCCAGGCGTACCGGCGTCGCACAAACCTGTCCCATAGGAGGACAGACCCGTCAACACAGCCAGGGACTGAACAGCCGGAAGGATGTCAGGGCGGCTGAAGTCTGACCAGAGCGTAGGCCTGCAGAAGGGAGGGGGACCATAGCAGGGGTAGGTAGGGTGAGGTGCTGAGGGTGAGGCACCGCCAAGAAGGGCGAGAAGAGGGAGTCTTCCATCGACTCCAAGCGCCCGTCGAAGCGTGACACAACCCAGCCCTGCATAGCCGACAATTGATCCGAGAGAGGCTACCCCCCCCCCCCCAGATTGGTCGGCCCGCAGGGGCGAGCGTGAGCGGGAGCGAGACCCACGACACGAACCAGCAGCGTCGCGGCCCAAGGAAGGCGAGCGACGACGGTTGTGTCGCCGTTGAGGGACTCGTCCCCGATCACGAACGGCCGAGGGGGAAACAGCACCATTCCCCTCTTCCAGCGACACATCAGCTCCTGAGAAAGGGGACCCCGAAACATCGCGAAACCCCACCGAGGCAAGAGGAGGGGTACCCCCCTGGCGAGACGGTAAGTGAAGGTCAGGAAGAGAAGAATGAGGAGGAGCAGGACGACGGGAGTGGGAAGGCTGGCCGGGTGAAAGGAGGCCAGGAGCCGCGGGGGGAAACAGAGCAAGGATCCCCGGGGCTGAGATAACAGGGCGGCCCGACACCGAGGCGGAGGAGGGAGGGACCACCACCGTGGGACGAGACCGCGAAGGAAGAATAGGCACTGAAGCAGGTGAAGTAGGAGAAGCAACGACATCCAGGCGGACCCTCCTGGACAGTGTAGGAGGAGGGAGCAGAGGGCCAGCTACAGCATGAACAACCGCGCGCGGAGAGGACAACGTAAGAGGAAGTCGTCTGGGCTGGGGAAGCGGGCGGAAGGGAGTAGAGCCCCTATCCGTAGAGGCCAGGGGAGGGCGCACAGGGGCAGAGCCGCTAACCCCGGCCTCAGGGCGAGAACCATGACGAGGGCGATGGGCGTCGTCAAGGCAATCAGGAGGACGACGAGGCGAGCGAGAGCGTGGATGGAGCCGGGGAACCCCCCGACGATGGGACGACCGGCTGCGGGACCCAGGGGAGAGGGCCCGAGCAGGGAGAGGGCCAGGTAAATGGCCTTCAGTCGGGTCAGGGATACCCAGGGCGACGCGGATCCGGTCGCCAACAAAGGCCGGGGAACGGTGGCCCACAGTCCTAATGTGGCGGGAGACCATCGTCCACACCGACGGAAGGGAAGCAGGAGGCCACAGCCGCCGCCGAGGAACCAGGGCCATGGAGCAGCACAACCACCAGGGCCAGACACGTGCCACGCAGAGCAGGGAGGTAGGCCGTAGAGGACACACAGAGCGAGTGGCGCAAGCAGGACTTGTGGCTCTCCAAGCACGGGGAGCGACAACCAAGGCGAAAGCAAGGCAGCCTACCTGCACTAGAAGAACACACACCATAATCAGCACGTCGAAGGAGTAAGTGGAGAGAATGTCCAAGAAGAACCAGGGAAGGAGCATGGGGAAACAGGAACACACATGCAAACAGGTATCCGTACTCACCCTAAACTGGGAGCACAGAGGTAGGTGAGGAGGGCGGCCGAGGCGGAAGAGCACTAGCAGAACCTGCAAAGATGGAGAAAGTGTTAACCACCACTCAACATCTTACATGCAGGGCCTATAACACCAGTAAAGTGCATACACCAATATAGTATCAGGCAACAAGATGACATAACAAAAGTCAATAGTGAAAGCCAACTATTACCGCAAATTTGCGGGCCAATGGAGGCATAACCGTACCGACACCACCCTCCTGCAATTTCGCGGGACCCCCCCAACGATCTCCGCAAATTTGCGGGGAACCGAAATGTCCCAGAGGACCGAATCGAGCACCCCGCAAATTTGCGGGGCCGGCCGAGATGGTCCGGCGCCGAAAAAGCGAGAGGAGCGTCTAGGAAATACCAAAAGAGGCCCAAAAAAAAAAAAGCGTCATCTCCTTATGAACTCCAAGCGACGATGGCCATCAAGCTGAGCAGTGTCTTCCTTGATAATATCCTGACTCAACCGGTCAAGGGAGAGGCAAGGAAGACACACCAGGGGAGAGGAGGCACATCCCCTAGGAACCACCCAACCCACAGAGATAGAGCAAAGCCCATGAGGAGAAGTGGCAGGAAGGGTGGTTTGGCACAAACAGGGGCCCCCGTAGGGTACCCCAGGATTGGGCAAAAGGGTATGAAAGGATGGAGGTGAAAACAGTAAGAGAACACAAAAACCAGTAAATGAAACTGGCGAGAAAAAGGGTGGCCTAGCCGTGAGGAGAGAATGTGTCAGGGGCGAAAAACCCTGTGGTGTGAGGGAGGGGCCCCCGTGGGGTACCCCAGGATATCACGAACCACCAAGCGCCCAGGCCCTTGAGACACAGTGAAGGCTCGAAAGGGGGGACTCGGGAATAACGCTAATAATGCGGCCGACACAAACCCTACAAACAGCACCGCCACCACGAAATCTCAGATCGTGAACCAACTGTACACCTAGGCTATGAAAATATGAAAACTCATAGGGGCATAGCAATTCCTGAATGAGAAACAAGCTAGGCTAAAATAAGCTAAAAGCTAAACTATGCCCAGACTAACAGGAAAAAAGAATATGAAAAGAGAAAGGAATGAAAAACACACACAAGGAACGCCAGGCGCCCCCGTACCTTCGGTAGCTATTTCCACACGCGTCTCCATTAAACACACTGAGGAGCCCATTTACGTGTGCCCTAGATCACGTAACATCTGTCTAACAAAAAAGAAGGCCAGATAAGCCGAAACGAACCTAAACAGGGTGAATTAAAGGAGCACAACAAAAGCGACTGCATTCAATGGAGCGCGTGAAAAAATGATGACAAGAGAGGGTCGCTCATGCGCACGTTCGACAGGGATCTGCACATGACGGAACACAGGATGGGCCTTAAGCGGTAACTAAGGTAAACCCCTTTTTCTTCTCTTCTATGCTTTTTTCACCTTCGGTGGTAGTTTTGGTTAATGTACAACGTCTCCTAGAGCAAGATAAGGAGTAGACTCTAGACGTTTTCTTTTTAACCGCGGTTGGAATGACGACATAGCAGTCAAAATAGACAAGTTGTCATTGCAATTAGGTTAATAGCCTTGACGTTGGATTTGCCAAGACTACTAACAAATTTTCCCATTATCAATGTACAATCAAAGCTGAAGATTGCAGAGTAAACAGAGTAAACACCGTAGACTTCATCGACTTCTCTTTCACCTTCGTATAATCGACAGCCATTTTTTTTTTTTTTTTTACCAAGGGATTAGTACTTAACCAGCGGGGGTGTGGGGGCAGCAGCCCCCACCCATAATCCTATGTTAGGTTAGGTAAGGTAGTTAGGTTAGGCTAATGTCTTTTCAAATCACTATCGGGGGCGTGTCTCAACATCGATCAATAGGCCTAATGGGGAAAATAGGTTTTCCCGAGATTTCTAATTACTGTAATTACAAACACTATATTTGTTAGTAGTCTTGGCAAATCCAACGTCAAGGCTATTAACCTAATTGCAATGACGACTTGTCTATTTTGACTGCTATGTCGTCATTCCAACCGCGGTTAAAAAGAAAACGTCTAGAGTCTACTCCTTATCTTGCTCTAGGAGACGTTGTACATTAACCAAAACTACCACCGAAGGTGAAAAAAGCATAGAAGAGAAGAAAAAGGGGTTTACCTTAGTTACCGCTTAAGGCCCATCCCGTGTTCCGTCATGTGCAGATCGCTGTCGAACGTGCGCATGAGCGACCCTCTCTTGTTATCATTTTTTCACGCGCCTCCATTGATCGAGTCCCCTTTTGTTGTGCTCCTTTAATTCACCCTGTTTAGGTTCGTTTTCGGCTTATCTGGCCTTCTTTTTTGTTAGACAGATGTTACGTGATCTAGGGCACACGTAAATGGGCTCCTAAGTGTGTATAATGGAGACGCGTGTGGAAATAGCCTACCGAAGGTACGGGGGCGCCTGGCGTTCCTCGCATATGTTTTTCATTCTTTCTCTTTTCATATTCTTTTTTCCTGTTAGTCTGGGCATAGTTTAGCTTTTAGCTTATTTTAGCCTAGCTAGTTTTCTCATTCAGGAATTGCTATGCCCCTATGAGTTTTCATTTTTTCATAGCCTAAGGTGTAACGTTGGTAAACAATCTGAGATTTCGATGGTGGCGGTGCTGTTTGTAGAGTTTGTGTCGGCCGCATTATTAGCGTTATTCCCGAGTCCCCCCTTTCGAGCCTTCACTGTGTCTCAAGGGCCTGGGCGACAGGTGGTTCGTGATTTTCCAGGGGTACCCCAGGGGGGCCCCTCCTTCACACCACAGGGTTTTTTCGCACCCGACACATTCTCTGCTCACGGCTAGGCCACCCATTTTTCTCACCAGTTTCTTTTACTGGTTTTTGTTTTCCCTTCCTGTTTCACCTCCATCCTTTCATAGTCTTTTTGCCCAATCCAGGGGTACCCCAGGGGGGCCTCTGTTTGTGCGAAACCACCCACCCTGCCACTTCTCCTCATGGGCTTTGCTCTATCTCTGTGGGTTGAGTGGTTCCTGGGGGATGTGCCTCCTCTCCTCTGGTGTGTCTTCCTTGCCTCTCCCTTTACCGGTTGAGTTAGGATCATATATCAAGGAAGACACTGCTCAGCTTGATGGCCATCATCGCTTGGAGTTCATAAGGAGATGACGCATTTTTGTGGACTTTTTTGGTATTCCCTAGACGCTCCTCTCGCTTTTTCGGCGCCGGACCATCTCGGCCGGTCCCGCAAATTTGCGGGAGCTCGATTCGGTCCTCTGGGACGTTTCGGCTCCCCGCAAATTTGCGGAGATCGCTGGGGGGTCCCTCAAAGATGCGGGAGGGTTGTGTCGGTACGGTTATGCCTCCATTGGCCCGCAAATTTGCGGTAATAGTTGGCTTTCACTGTTGACCTTTTTTATGTCATCTTGTTGCCTGAAACTATCTTGGTGTGTGCACTTTACTGGTGTTATAGGCCCTGCATGTAAGATGTTGAGTGGTGGTTAACACTTTCTCCATCTTTGCAGGTTCTGCTAGTGCTCTTCCGCCTCGCTCGCCCTACTCACCTACCTCTGTGCTCCCGGTTTAGGGTGAGTACGGATACCTGTTTGCATGTGTTTTCCTGTTTCCCCATGCTCCTTCCCTGGTTCTTATTGGACATTCTCTCCACTTACTCCTTCGACGTGCTGATTATGGTGTGTGTTCTTCCAGTGCAGGTAGGCTGCCTTGCTTTCGCCATGGTTGTAGCTCCCCGTGCTTGGAGAGCCACAAGTCCTGCTTGCGCCACTCGCACTGTGTGTCCTCTACGGCCTACCTCCCTGCTCTGTGTGGCCCGTGTCTGGCCCTGGTGGATGTGGTGCACCATAGCCCTGGTTCCTCAGCGGCGGCAGTGGCCTCTGCTTCTTCCCTTCCGTCGGTGTGGGCGATCGTCTCCCGCCACATTAGGACTGTGGGCCACCGTTCCCCGGCCTTTGTTGCCGACCGGATCCGCGTCGCCCTGGGTATCCCTGCCCCGACTGAAGACCGTTCACCTGGCCCTCTCCCCTGGGTCCCGCAGCCGGTCGTCACATCGTCGGGGTATCCCCAGCTCCGTCCACGCTCTCGCTCGCCTCGTCGCCCGTCCTCTACTGCCCCTCGTCGTCCTCCTGATCGCCTTGACGACGCCCATCGCCCTCGTCATGGTTCTCGCCCTGAGGCCGGGGTTAGCGGCTCTGCCCCTGTGCGCCCTCCCCTGGCCTCTACGGATAGGGGCTCTACTCCCTTCCGCCCGCTTCCCCAGCCCAGACGACTTCCTCTTACGTTGTCCTCTCCGCGCGCGGTTGTTCATGCTGTAGCTGGCCCTCTGCTCCCTCCTCCTACACTGTCCAGGAGGGTCCGCCAGGATGTAGTTGCTTCTCCTACTTCACCTGCTTCAGTGCCTCTTCTTCCTTCACGGTCTCGTCCCACGGTGGAGGTCCCTCCCTCCTCCGCCTCGGTGTCGGGCCGCCCTGTTATCTCAGCATCTGGGATCTTTGCTCTGTTTCCCCCCGCGGCTCCTTCTGACCTCCTTTCACCCAGCCAGCCTTCCCACTCCCGTCGTCCTGCTCCTCCTCCTTCTTCTCTCCCTGACCTTCACTTACCGTCTCGCCAGGGGGGTACCCCTCCTCTTGGCTCGGTGGGGTTTAGCGAGGTTTCGGGGTCCCCTTTCTCAGGGGCTGCCGTGTCGCTGGAAGAGGGGGATGGTGCTGTTTCCCCCTCGGGCGTTCGTGATCGGGGACGAGTCCCTCCACGGCGACACAACTGTCGTCGCTCGCCTTCCTTGGGCCGCGACGCTGCTGGTTCGTGTCGTGGGTCTCGCTCCCGCTCACGCTCGCCCCTGCGGGCCGACCAATCTTGGGGGGGGGGTCGCCTCTCTCGGATCGATTGTCGGCTATGCAGGGATGGGTTGTGTCACGCATCGACGGGCGCTTGGAGTCTATGCAAGACTCCCTCTTATCGCGCTTCTTGGCGGTGACACACCCTCAGCGCCTCACCCTACCTACCCCTGCTACGGTCCCCCTCCCTTCTGCAGGCGTACGCTCTGGTCAGACTTCAGCTGCCGGGACATCCTTCAGGATGTTCAGTCCCTGGCTGTGTTGACGGGACTGTCCTCCTATGGGACGGGTTTGTGCGACTACGGTACGCCTGGCTTAGCCATCTTGCTCGATCACCCTCTCCCATTGGGGGCCTGGTTTGCTGTGGCCTTCGACTTCGCCGACCGTTCCGTCGCCGGCTCTCCTTCAGTCCCTCCCCCGGAGTCATCACTGCTTTTGCCTCCTCTTGTGTCTGTCGGCGGGTTGGACGGCGCGTTCTGGTCCTGGTTAAGCGCGCCCGTTCTTGAACTTTGTTCTATTGCTACCCCGTTCTTCTCTCACCCAGATCAGTCCTCTGTCGACAAGGTTTTTCCCTTGCGCCGGTGGGTGCCGAACATATTCTCTTGTCTTCTAGGTTCCCTCCGGACTTCTGTTCACCACCTGCGGCTTATCGCGGCGTCTGCACCAGGCGATCTTCGCGAGGGTTTGGACCGCATTCGGCAGATCCACCTTCGGCTCGCGGTGTCTTTGGTTCCCGAGCTGAAGGCGGTTTTGTGCGTGGCAACTCGGCGACGCCGGACAGTACGGTCCTCGTTCTGCCGGACAGCCCCCTTGGATATTCGTCAGGGTTTGTTGTACTCTGCGCTCTCTACGTCGGGGCTTTTTTGCGCAGGATGCTTGGGGACGCTACGCTTCTCTATCGGCGGACCCTGCTTACGACACGCAACGACGCGCTGTGTCGCGAGCGGGGTCTTCTCAGTCCCGTCCTTCTGCCGGTTCTCTTCGGGGTGCTGCTGCTCGTGCTGCCGCCATGCACGGGCACTGGACAGGGACGTTACAGGCCAGTGCGTCAGTTCCGCCTCGCACTTCTGTTCTTGCCCCCTTTTCATCCCCGCCGTGTCGGGGCTGGCCAGCCTTCCACTTCCGGCCGCCCTTCGCCGGGGTCAGCCACGCGACGGCCAGGGGTTGGGGTGGCCCTCCCTTTTCGACGAAGTTGGGGGGGGGGGGTAGAGGAGGTCAACGTGGCGCTTATGACCGCAAGGACCGTACCGGGGGTACCTCCACGTCAAAACACTGTGTAGGTTCTCCGGGTCGGTCTCCTTGTTCTCCTTCTCGCCTAGCCGCCCGGGTCGCTCCCCTCCTCTCGGGAGCTCCCACAGGTTGTTTTCGCCCTTGCGCCCCTCGCTGGGTGCGAGGGACGTTGGGGGCGGCAGATTGCACGGAGGGGTCTAAAACCTGGAGGTGGACCCCCACTCCGCTCTTGTCACCGACGCCGGCTCATCTCTTCAGAGGTGGCCCACGTGTTCACATCCATGCACGAGCAGGGAATCGTCGAGGGGGTTGACCGCCGGTCACCCGGTTTTCCTCTCCCGTGTATTTCTGGTACCGAAGTAGAACTGCGACGTGATGCGACCGGTGGTGGCTCTGTCGGCCCTCAACGGGCGCATCGTGCACACATGGTTTCGGATGCTGCTGGTACCCGTACGCCTGGCCCTGCGCCCTCTGTCGTGGGTAGTGTCGCTGGCCCTCCAGGATGCGTCTTGGCTCGTTCCTCTCCATCCTCGATTCCAGCAATTCTTGGCCGTTCGGGCTTCCGATCGTGTGTTCCTGTTCGACAGACTTCCCTTTGGTCTCCACATCGCGCCGCGGATCTTCTCCACACTGGTGGGGCGGGCTCTGGGTCCTCTCCTCAGGAGCGGGCTCCAGATCCTGTTTTCCTTGGCAGATTGGTTGATAGTTTCCTAAGCCCTAGGACTGTGCGTACGCGACACCCTCACAGTCGTTCGCCACGTCGCACAGTTAGGGTTCCCACGTCGATGTTCCCAAGTCACGCTTGACCCCGTCGCGTGTCGGGCCATGGGTCGGTCTCGCATGGGATTTGTCCAGCGCTACGGTGACCCTGGGTCTGCCGGACGCGGTGCACCTTCGGCGGAAGGTCTTCGCCGTGTTGCACTCGGTCTCCCTCCCGTTCTGGGCTCTGGAACTCGTTAGTGGGTTCACTGAATTGGGCCGCTCTGCCCATTCCCTTAGGGAGCCTCGGGCTACGCCGCCTACTCCTCATGGGCACCGAGGTGTTTCCGTTGCTCCTATGGATCGGCTCCTGCCGCTCCCGCGTACCCTTCGCAGACACTTCGGACGCTGTTTTTTTTTTTTTTTTTTTTTTTTTTTCTATATTCCAACTTACTTCCTCTCGGGCATAGGCTGAGATCCTTAACATTCACCACTTTACAATGAACAGTGAAGCCTGTGAGGTCTTGTTCCAGTCTAGTAGTCCAGTAAATCTAGCAATCATTTAACTGGACCTAGAACAAATTGCAATAGAAGGTTTTTTGGCTTTAACTTGTTTATTAGGTCCCTCTGATGAACATATAAAAAGTCTCCAACTTTTGGACACTGGGAAAGTGGTTAATTTGCATAAATTCAAGATGGCCGCCGTCCAAAGCTTCAATTTACAGATAACTTTTTTCTGGTTGCTCCTAGACCCTATAAATGTATTACAAACAACGTTTTTTGGCTTTAACTTGTTTATTAGGTCCCTCTGATGAACATATAAAAAGTCTCCAACTTTTGGACACCTGGAAAGTGGTTAATTTACAGCCGAAAAACCTTACAGACAGGCTGAACTGTCTCTTTCACAAGGGGTGACACAGGCACTTTGTGCTTGTATGGGTTTTTTGACCTGTTGTCCCTCTTTTTTTTTTAAAAAAAAAAAAAAAAAAACCATGACCTAGTATGACGTCATTCAGAGCCAATTATGTAATTCATGATAGGAGTTCGTATTCACTTGGATCATCGGTGCTTGCATCAAAGTTGCTATTTTGACAGAGTCCTTTACATTGACCACATGCACTGGAACATTCAAGCTCATTCCGTTTGCAACTACAGCGTTGAGTGTCACAGTTGCCCTTACACTGACATCTGACCAATTTCAGTAGTGAATCAGGAGCCACTGGCGAATCCATCGTCTTCGGTTCAAGCTGTCCCTTCCGCAGACACCAGCCCCATTTCTCGGGGTCCACACAGTTCCCCATCCATTCCTGGACCTGACAATAAACTCGGAACGAGTGGTATTTGGCTGCATCGGTTGTTGGGGGAAGGCTGTGAACTTCAACGGTAGTTGAACTTTTTGCCACCTTGTTGCAAAACTTTGTCTTTCGCAGTCCGTCAAGGGTGTCATTTCCTTTTCCCCCGTACAAATAAACCAAGGCCTTTTCACCAGCTGATGATATCGCGTCTTTACTTCCACTTTGGCAACAGAATGCTTCTATACATTTCAAGAAACCGTTGTCTTCCCTCACTTTCCTCAAGGCAGCCCCTTTACCAATACCATACAGTCGTGAGGTTGTGTCACATCCACAGAGTGCATGGACAACTGGCAGGACACGACAGATGCTTTCACCGAGAGCTTCTGCTACTGAGTTAATATGCCAACATTTCCCACCTTCCTTGCTCGACTTGAAGTACAAATCATTCATCCCTCGTTCCGCATAATGACACAACAGCACCAACAAGTCTGTGTCCTCACCTATCACATATGTCACGGTTTCCCTTGCATGCTCAATTCCCTTCTTCGCAATCATGACATCTGCATCTGCTGGCGCATTGACACAGTCAATTCCATTTGCCTTGAATGTTTCACACAATAAGTCAATGAAGTTTTGCTTATTGTCCGAGTTTGACAAGAAGTTTTCCTTTTTTGACCGAAGGGGCATGGTTGGAGTGAACATCACCTTTTGACCAAAGACTCCTTTTGATCGTCGATTGTGTGTCATGTCCTTGGTAGTAGGTCCTGATTTATAACCGTCGAATACAACCACCGGGTTGAGAAAGTTTTTGGAAACATGCTTCATGTACATGCTTGCAATGTCCTCAAATGTGTCACCCTTCTTCCATGGAATCCTTTGCAATAAGGAACCACCATCCAGAACATGGGTCACAGTTCTTTCTTCCTCAAATGATTCCAATGACGACTTGGGAACAACAGCAGCTATCTCATCTCCTAGCTGTGGTTTATTGGCTTCCCTGAGCCTCCCCCACTTATCGAACAGAGCAGTAGGGTAGCTAGACAACTCATACGCAAAGACCTCTTCAACACCTAAGTCCCTGTTATTAGCAAAGATGAGGAGCCTCTGGAAAAGGAGCTGTGGGTCGATTGGTACTTTTTGAGCACTGATTGTAACCTTTGCACCCAACGACTCAACTTGATCTTTCTTCCTAAATGAAAAGTCTAAAGCATTGCTACCTTCCATCTTCTGCACAATGTTCATACCAACCTCATACAGTAAATGAGGATTGGCCGAGGCTGGTCCTGTCACACCGTTGGCAATATTCCTGAGTTCATTTGATTCTTGAAATGGATCATAATCCTTGAAGAATGCGAGAACCTTCTCTGTGTCCTTCCTATCTCGTTCACGCCTTGCTTCAGTCATTTCTTTGTGCTGCTCAGAGGTGTGGAAATGCTTCCCTGTCAGTTCTTGCATAACTTCACTCACCTCAGCGCAGGCTGGCATAGCAAGTAACCAGCGCAGGCGTTGCGTTTCCTCCATGCCCCTACCACGTGTCAATCCACCATTCGTTTTCAAAGAGCGCATCAAAACCTGCTCTATAACCAAGTCGCTTGGCAGTCCTGCCCACAGCCGATCACAAATAGACCGGAGTTCAATTGACAGAACATGTCTTGGTTGAGCTGCTCAAGTTCAATCATGTCTTGAATGTACACATGGGCTGACTTGGCATAATTATTATGACCACACGCTGCAAAGTACGGCAACATCTCCTGGAGTGTTCCGAGGTACAGTAGGAAATCGCCCATTCTCAGTGCCCTCAGGAAGCGACGCAGCAGGTCAATCATGTCCATGTATTGAATCCATAGCTTTCCCATCTTATGCTCTGCTACGGAGCTCTTCTCAGCTTTAAGTTTTTCAGAAATTCTGTTGAAAACGTCTTTACTGCAGACTTCATCCGGTGAAACGTCTTCACGCAACAGCTTATCCAAAAGATCTGCAGCCTCCTGGAAGTCCTTGCATGCGTCACTTTCCTCATCTACCATTGAGAGGTTGACACCGTATGCCCTGCCTAACACAATCGAACTCAAGGCTGTGTCAACCAAGAAGTGGCCTCTGATTGCTCGTGCATAGGCTTTCCCACTCAGCATTTGGGTCACAGCATTTTCAGCGTATATAAGTTCCAAAACCTCCTTAAGCCCAGATGCTTCCATAACATGGCCCATGCATCCCAAAAAGCTCATCACAGAGTGAAAGCCACCAAGGTTCAAAACAATGGGTTTCAGTTCGCTTCCTTCCTTCTCATGAACAATGATCGTCTTCGCTTTCCAATAAAGCGGTTGGTCGAATGTCAGCATTGGCGTCGTTCCCTGGCGATGGCTTTCCGCAGCAACGAAGTGAAGTGTTGAGTAAATACAACTCATGTCCGTAGGGTCCATGTCAATCATGGGCAAGAAATGGACGGATGATTTCCCTGGGTGTGGTCCATGGCACACACTCTGCATTAAGCCGGACCAGCCTGGTCGTTTTGGTCGAAGCAACCATGACGTTTTCCACAGTATGTCCAGATTTTCAAGCTTGTCAGATGCTGAAATGGGGTCAAGCTTTCTAAATTCGAGAGAGATGGGATTAGTATAGGCCTAGGCAAAATGTAATAGACAATAATGTGCAGTAAAGGTAGGGCTTGACCTAGAACAAATTGCAATAGAAGGTTTTTTGGCTGTAAGGTTTTTTGGCTGTAAATTAACCACTTTCCAGGTGTCCAAAAGTTGGAGACTTTTTATATGTTCATCAGAGGGACCTAATAAACAAGTTAAAGCCAAAAAACGTTGTTTGTAATACATTTATAGGGTCTAGGAGCAACCAGAAAAAAGTTATCTGTAAATTGAAGCTTTGGACGGCGGCCATCTTGAATTTATGCAAATTAACCACTTTCCCGGTGTCCAAAAGTTGGAGACTTTTTATATGTTCATCAGAGGGACCTAATAAACAAGTTAAAGCCAAAAAACCTTCTATTGCAATTTGTTCTAAGTCCAGCCCTACTTTGACTGGTCTAGGGAGTGAGACATGTGAAGCACGTAGAGTACAACGAGCACCTGCCATCTTGCCTTCACATGAGGCACGGTATTCACTCATGGCCCGAAACGACCCCATCTCTGAAGCCACCTCGTTCCCGTGCTTCACTGTCTCACCCCCTACACTCTGACTCTCACACTTACACATACACAACGCCACCTGTTGAGCAGATAACTCACCATTGCTCGGGGCACGCTCTCTGCGGCTGTTCCCTGGAACCCCCCCCCCCCCCCCCCGACGATCGGGGTAGAAACAGATGCATCGAGCGAGGTAGGGCGAGGTTACCAATCAAACCTGGGACATCAACTTCACGGCGGATGGGTGGGACTCACGCCCCTCCACATCCATGCCCTCGAACTGTTGGTTCCTTTGTTCTTCCTGAGGGACCACGCGCTGGCCCTTCGGGGTAAGTCGGTGGCCTTCGGGATGGACACTCAGACAGCTGTCCACTGTATCCAACAGCGGGGGTCCTCCAGGTCATTGACTCTATTGGGGATCTCGGTGAAGTTGTTCTTCCTCGCGAACCGACACACCTTCTCCCTGCCCGGGCCTGCCACCCTGTGGGCGGACGCGCTGTCGCGAGGACAGGGCGTTCTTGTGGAATGGGCAATGCAACGGACTGTGTTCGACGACCTCGTGGCTTCCTGGGGTGTTCCGGAGGTCGACTTGTTCGCATCGAAGGTGCCGCACCAGTTGCCTCAGTACCTCTCCCTCCGGCCTCGCACTCCGGAGGGGGGTCCGGACGCTTTCATGGTAGACTGGAACAGGTGGCAGTCGATATACATATTTCCGCCACCAGACGCACTGTTGCTGTGCAAAGTCCTCGCGAGGCTGCGGCTGTACCGCGGCAGAGTCTGGCTACTCGCGCCTCTGTGGCCGGCACGGGCTTGGTACGCCCGGTTGACGCGGTGGTGCCCGAGTCCGGTCCTTCTACCTGTCTCCGACTTCCACTTGAGCTAGTTTGGGGACCTGCGGACCTCGTTGGCCTTCGCATCGTGCATGTTCATGAGGCACGGTGGCTCCCAGTCCACGGCCGGGACCTGACTGACTTCCTGAAGCGTTCCTGGCCGACTTCTCCTTGGGGGACTTACGGGTCCCGCTGGAGGTCTTTTACTAGGTGGATACAGGACACTCGCCAGACAGTTGGCTCTCCTTCCCTCGTCCTACACTCCTTGTTTCACCTCTTCCGTACACGTCACTTTCACGTCGACGCTATACATAACCACTTGTCTGCCGTCCGGGGGGTCTTTGAGTCCGTCGCTGGGCTGGTCGTTCCGCCGCAGGAGCTGGATTCCTTCATGACGGCTGCCTTCCGGGACCGACCGCCTCCGCGCCAGGTCCCTCCACAGTGGGATCTGGGGCGGGCTCTGGACCTCCTGGCTTCACCCACGTATACACGGGCCGCTACACCGGTTCCGTTGCTCGGGCGTACACTCTTCCTTGTCGCTCTGGCCACTGGGGATCGGGTGTCTGTACTAGCGGCATTGTCACGGCCCCAGGACTGCGTGCGATTCTCCCCGTCCTTGCATGGCGTCACGTTCACCTCCTCCCCTCATTTTGTTGCCACGAATGAGAGGGAGACCCACGTTTTCCAGCCTTTCACCGTCCAGGCTTTACAGCTTGGGCATACTCGCCATGTGTTGTGCCCGGTGTCAGCCTCACACTCCTCTGTTGCGTCTGTGGCGCCGCCTTCGGGTACTGCTGTGTGGGTGTCTCCTCGGACAGGTGGGAGGCTCTCGCAGGTGCAGATGGGACGCCACATTTGTCGGACCATTCGTGCCTGTAACCCTGTTTGTAGGGGTTCTGCGCGCGATGTGCGATCCTTTGCTGCCTCCTTCCGGTTCCTGCACAGTCGATCCTTACCTGACATCGCCTCAGCGGTTTTGTGGTCTTCTATCAATTCCTTTATCTCCTCCTACCTCTCCATGTCCAGTGTTCGACCCCCTCGGCCGGTGATAGCTCTCGGGGGTCGTGTTTCCTAGTGCTCTGGCGAAGATACCTGGTCTTCCCCCCTTGTCCCTCGTTCTTTTACTTTGTTTTATTTGACAAAGGGGGGGGGGGGGGGGAGTATGGGTTTGCAACACTTGATTGCAAGTTTGGGATTATGTATTGTTACAGTATATAAGTGTTTTTGCCACATTGAAAATTGTGTTTTGTTATTGTGTTCAATGTTTGTGTTGGTTTTGGAAGAAAAGGGATTTTGGGTACAGTACCTTTTTGGTTTAAGACAAGTCTATGTTTTTGCATTACTATGAATGACGGGCACGTGTTAAAACTGTTCTTTTTAGCTACTCCTCAGTTTTTCACTCTTTTATTAAACTCTCTTGTTTACATTGTGTCTTTGTCATTCATAATTTTGTTTTATGCATTGTTTGTTTTGGTATGTTGGGCTTGGATGTCCTCCTCCTATTTGTTATGCAGCCTTGACGTTGGATTTGCCAAGACTACTAACAAATTGGGAGGTTTGACATACCTCCCAACCTACCAAATAGGAAAACCTACTATTTGGTAGTAGTCTTGGAAAATCCAAAGTACATAATACCCTCCCTCACGCCGGACCCCTGCCCATCCGCGTTCTTCTGCTGACGTGAGATGTGATAACAAGAGAGTGTCGCTCATGTGCACGTTCGACAGGGATCTGCACATGACGGAACACGGGATGGGCCTTAAAGCGGTAACTAAGGTAAACCCCTTTTTCTTCTCTTCTATACTTTTTTCACCTTCGGTGATAGTTTTGGTTAATGTACAACGTCTCCTAGAGCAAGATAAGGAGTAGACTCTAGACGTTTTCTTTTTTAACCGCGGTTGGAATGACGACATAGCAGTCAAAATAGACAAGTCGTCATTGCAATTAGGTTAATAGCCTTGACGTTGGATTTTCCAAGACTACTACCAAATAGTAGGTTTTCCTATTTGGTAGGTTGGGAGGTACGTCAAACCTCCCAATATTGATGCAAATGAACAATTTCTTTTATAAAAAACACTCGGAAAATTTGTGGTATTAAAATAACAAGACCAAGAGTGAGAGCAGTGGAAATGAATTACTTAAGGAGTGCGTGCGGAGTTACATGGAGGGATAGACAGACTAATGAGGAAGTAAGAAGGAGGTGTGGTGTGGAGGTAGATGTGCTGGAAAGTGTGAAAAGGAACAACTTGAGATGGTTCGGCCATATGGAACGTATGGAAAGCGAGAGAATGACTAAGAGGGTGTACGAGAGCGAGGTGGAGGGACAGAGAGGGAGAGGTAGACCGAATATGAGGTGGAAGGATGGAGTGAGGAAGTACATGAACGAGGGCGGTGCTGGTTGGGGGGAGGGGCGTCGACTGACTGGGGACAGAGGTGCATGGGGGCAGTTCGTTCGTGGCCACCCCTTCGGGGATCACGGCGTCAGGCAATAGATAGATAGAAAATAAAAGATTTCCGGAATTTTAACGGTAACATTCAAGACAGCTAGAGCCGCCTTATTTACCAAGTTTCTTTATATTTTTTCCAGGGAATATAGTGTTTAATTGTTGTTTATCATGGTTTGAGTGGAGGATTTGCATTAACTTACCCATTATTCATTAATTTGAAGATACTCCGTCAAATGGCGCATTTATTGGGTGAATCGCGCTTTTACAGTAGGTAAGGAAAATTGTGGGGAGGCCAAGCACGCTTCCAAAATGTACAAATATTATATTAGATTAGATTAGATTAGCTTAACCTAACCTAACCTAACCCTAATATAATATAATATAATATAATATAATATAATATAATATAGTTTTTGTGAGTAACGTTCAAGCCATTTATTGGGTGAATCGCACTCACCGCATCTTTCAAAACAAGAAGAAGAGGACCCAGGTCGAAGGATTCATTGGGTGCAATGCTTTGTTTACGTTCGGGACATTATTTTAGTTATTTTTCGGTGTAATCGGGTTTTTTCAAGTGTCGATAACAAAATTCGGTTATACTGATGTTTTGGACCGACAGTTAGCCCATCGATCTGTTTAGGCCTAATAGGTCCGGTAGAGCATATACATCATTGCTATATATGGCATTAACCTCTGAAGTGCGCATGGGGGTAATTGGAAACATCCCCCTGTGCTGACGTATTTGAGGTGTTTCCGTCACTAAAATATTCATTGTGCCATTAATAGCATTAATACTTATCCATATGCGCCTATTATGGGTTGATTATAAAGGTATTAACCTGAAACAACAATAAAACGAGTGAAAACAGCGTTTGGATGGTCAAAATCGGAGATATAGCCCGCGAGTTGTATAATGTATGGGTGAGGCAATCTGCTTTCCCGCCAATTTCCCCCAAGGCCACTGAGACACAGTCGATCGATACTCTCTCTCTCTCTTGCACTCGCTTGCCATCAGTGATGACAACACCCTGCTTGCAACTCGCTAATGTTAGCACGAAAATATACCTCAGAATAAGGGAATAACAGGGAAAATAGGTGATAACTGAAGGAGAGGAGGAAAGTGGGGAAGGAGGGGAGGTAGAGGACTGAGATTTTGCATGGCCCAGGGGCCAAACAAAAATTAAAATTTTTTTTTTTTTTTTTTTTTTTTTTTCGATGTCAAAAGTTGATTTTTTTTTTCACTCACTCATAAGAGTCTCCCCGCAGTGCGCCGGGGGAACTCTTATGAGTCTCCCCGCAGCTCCCGGGTTAAGAGCTGAAATGTATTATAAGAGAAAAAAACAAAAACGCTAAAATATATGTATAGGCCTAGGCTACTGTAAAACAATAAGTTTTTCAGCCAGTACCCAACCAGCGGGGGTGTGGGGGCGGCAGCCCCCACCCATATACTAGGTTAGGTTAGGTTAGCTTAAGTTAGGCTAATAGCCTAGCACATAGCCTTTAAAAAAAAAAAAAAAAAAAAAAAAAAAAAAAAAAAAAAAAGTAACCCAACCAGCGGGGGTGTGGGGGCAGCAGCCCCCACCCATATACTAGGTTAGGTTAGGTAAGGTTGTTAGGTTAGGCTAATAGCCTAGAACATTTAAAAAAAAAAAAAAAAAAAAAAAAAAAAAAAAAATCTAGGCCTAACCCAACCAGCGGGGGTGTGGGGGCGGCAGCCCCCACCCATAATACTAGGATAGGTTAGGTAAGGTTGTTAGGTTAGGCTAATGTCTTCCCAAAGTTGACTATTTTTATAACATGAAATATTAGGCTACCCACTCCACCCCGTGAAATCCGAGCCAGCTTTTGTCAAAAGTTGGCTCGGGTATTCACAAAATTGGGTTGTATGGGTTTGCAATTTGGGAAAACCCGAGCCAAGTTTTAATACAAAACGCTATATTATTGTATTTTTACGCTTTTAACCCCTCATTTTCCCTGAACTTCATAGCCCTCCCCACTTCTGGGGGGCGTGTTTTTAGATTGTTGGATAATGGGTAAATACTCATTCCGCTCCTCTTCAGTATAAAACAACACTATAGGCCTAGGCCTATCTGAAGGAAAAATTACAAAAAACAAAATAAAACTTAGGCACTGAAATCGCTGTCGGTCCAAAAAGTCAGGTTTACCCAAAATTCCTCCATGCAGACTATAGGCCTAATGAGAAAAATATGGCGTCTATTGGTCCCTATTTTCCCTAATAAATTATTTCTAATAAGGCGGCAGAAGAGGTCTTGAATGTTATAATTTTAACTATCCTAAAACCATGAAAACACTAATTTCTCAAAATCTGGAGGAAAAAACAGGAAAAATAAGGGTGCGAGCCTATTCCCTACATTTATCCCAACAGATTTGCGTATGTTTCGGTAAATTGGGTAAAATTTAAGACAAAATGTGAAAATAATTAGGCCTAGGCCTAGGATAATGGATATAGGCTACGGTAGGCTATAGGCTAGTCTAGGCTAGGCTAAATAAAACCCTGATTTTGTATTCGAATATATAATCACACTACATAATAACCTAACTTAAAATGATACTATCTAAAGGGCGATGATCGAAAGTAAGGTAAAAAAATAAATACTGGTTTCGTAATAGGCTAGGCCCGGTAACAAGGAGAGAGCAGACAACAGACAGACAAGAGATCCATGCTGCCTATACTAACCTATATTCCAGGTTTCACAACCACCATATTTAGCCGCTGAGGGACACAATATATATAAACTACTCCTGTGTGTCCTCAGGAAGCGGACATGGCGGCTGGTGTGTGTAAAAGAGGTAAACAAGAGGGAACGAAGGCACCGCCATCTATCTATCTATCTATTGCCTGACGCCGTGATCCCCGAAGGGGTGGCCACGAACGAACCGCCCCCATGCACCTCTGTCCCCAGTCAGTCGACGCCCCTCCCCCCAACCAGCACCGCCTTCGTTCATGTACTTCCTCACTCCATCCTTCCACCTCATATTCGGTCTACCTCTCCCCCTCTGTCCCTCCACCTCGCTCTCGTACACCCTCTTAGTCATGGCACCGCCATGTTTTTTTTTTTTTTTTTTTTTTTTTTTTTTTTTTTTAAAGGGATGAGGTAACGAGGAACCTATTTACCCTGGCATAGACCTATTTTACTGTTAGGCAATCAGAACAGAGGCAAGGGGTGTGAGGAGATTGCCCAAATCTCCACCAGCCATGTTTACTTCCCAGCCTCGGTTTTTCTCGAAGGTTTTAGCGGCGGACGGGTATTTAAACCGGCGCTCAATTTAGTAATAATTAAATTCGGTATTATTTTACTTCAGCACCACATTACCTAAGAAAAATACATTAAACTGAGTATTATTTTAGTTTACCCACACATTACTTACCATATGTCTCGATGACAAACGGTAGAAACCGAATCATATTTCACATAATGGACTGATCTCAGATAAACAATTTGGGTTCATGTCAGGGAGATCTACTGTTCTGCAACTGTTAGGCCTACATGTGGTCGATAACTGGACAAATAAGACTATAAATGAAGGTGGTGGAACAGATGTAATATACATGGATTTCCAGAAAGCGTTTGGCAAGGTGCCTCGATCATCAGCGTCTACTGAAGAAGTTGGAGGAGTATGGAGTAACTGGTAACATTCACAAATGGATCACTGCATTTCTGATGGGGAGGAAGCAAATTAAGAGTTCAGATCAATGGAACCCTTTCTAGATGGAGAGAAGTCTGGAGTGGGATACCACAGGGAAGCATTCTTGGACACTCTACATCAACGATATGCCTGAGTGTGTACAGTCGGACATATATTTGTTTGTTGATGATACAAAGATTTACAGAGGAATCAATTAAACACTGAAGAAGACGGGGATATTCTCCAAGAAGATCTGAATTTGTTGCAAGAATGGTCTAGAAAATGGTTAATGTCATTCCACCCCGAGAAGTGCAAATATATGAAGATACATGGTGGCCATAGACAAACAAGAGAAACACAATACCATATGCAGGGAGGATATGAAGGTACTATTGCAGTGGTGAAAGGAGAAAGACCTTAAAATTGGAGTGACGACTGATGAGAGACTTACGTTCGAAAAACACATCCAAGAGAAAGTAAATAAGGCCAACAGAATTATGGTTATGATATGGAGGACTTTCGAATACTTATATGTGCCAACATTTAGGACTCTCTTTAAATCTATTGTAGGCTACACCCCCGGTGACCGGTTAACTCAACCAGTAGACCATTTCAACCAGTAGCTCTCAACCAGTACCAAATCAACCAATACGGTTAGGTTAGGTTAGTACTATATTTTGGCACTGGTTTGGTTGGTCTTGGTTGATTTGGCACTGGTTGAAATGGTCTACTGGTTGAGATGACATGGAACCTACACCCCCACTTGGAGTACACTCAGTCGGTCTGGGCACCACACAAAAAGAGAGACATCAGGACAGTGGAAAATGTACTGCGTAGAGCCTCCAAGATGGTGCCAGGACTCAGAAGTCTTAGTTATGAAGAGCGGCTGAGGAGACTGGATCTTCCAACGATGGTGTAGGCCTACCGTACGTAGACTATGTGGTGATATGATCGAAGTATACGAGATATATGACAGAAATCAACATCAAATTTTGAATGAGGGACAGCCCAACACAGGGTAACAGCTTGCAGATCTTCAAACCAAGATATCGAACGACGCTTCGCCAGAATACATTACATCTATAGATGTATTGTAATGATCACTCTTATAAGAGTGATCAATGTGTGGAATAGTCTTCCCAAGAGAGTAGTACAAGCTCACAATGTAAAATCATTTGAAAGGAGACTCGAAAAATTCTGGGCAAATCAGGGTATCAAGTACTATAACTTTGAAGAGCCTTGTACTAGCGATCACGCCGGATCCGGATCTGTCAGAGGGCGATTCGGACATTGAGGTCTGACCTACGTCGGTAGTGATCTGGAAATAGAGGTCATACTGGCATGCGTCCAATATCTACGTAAGGTTAAATTGCAGGCTTGCTTTCACTTGCCGGAAACAAATCTACACCTAAATGGCACGAAGGGTCTTAATATTGACAAAGAAATGGGGCAATAGTTCTTAAACTCGCCAATTTAATGGGGCAAACGTCTACAAATATCAAAACTAATGAGGCTAAACATGAGGGAGAAGGGGAAAAGAAGAAACTTCCTTTGAATACATATACAAGATCAAGTAATCTATAATCTAATGTTTCTGGATAATCATCATTGACTTCATGTGTTTTGCCTCCGTCAAAGGTGAAGGCCTCTGAGTGATCAATGTTACGTCTTTGTAATTTTTAATAACTGTAGCCCAATTATTACGTGGATGATTTTTTAAATTATCTTGAAAAAAATAAATTAGTTACCTAGTAAATTTCCGTTTTCTTTAAATGACAATAATTTACAGAACACTATTTTAAACACTAACTAATATATTTTAAATTATCGCACTCCGTTTATTTTATAATTATATTGACATATTATCACGTTTACTACCTTATAACTACGATATTAATTATATATAATTATATTATAAAGGTAAAGAAGGCTCAAACAGCGACATAAGGGTGTAAATAAATATGAGATACAATGTAGATAAGTTGCATCATCATATTGTCATCTCGATTCGTTTTCGAATCATTGCCTTTTTGAAAAGTGTGAGACGCGGAAGTTCCCTTCGCTTCTCCATTGGTTTCATAGGTTAAGTTGAAGTAGGTTTGTGATTAAGTGTATTTGAAATACAGATATTGTAATATTATTACAGTAGTAACATAATTTATTAACCCAGTCACATAATTTACATAATGGGATTGAGGGTAAAGGAGAGAACCGTCCAAGGGAAGGATAATTTCCTGCAGTTTATGTCTACAGATTATTTGATAACTGGCTCCCCACTGGACCGCACTAACAGAGATGTATTAGTGCTAAAGTACAGGGAATATTGTGCCCTCCACAATCTGCCTTCAGCGTCAGTTTACAACATTGGCAAATTGCTTAGCCAAATGGGGTTGAAAGTTAAATCTACTGTTATCGAACATGGATGGAAAGTTCATTTCTTTAGTGGACTAAAACAGCAGAAGTGTTGTGTTGTTCCTAAGTCCTTGTCACCATCAGGTTCAAATCCTGTATCAGCAACTCTTAAGAGATCTCTGTCACCTTGCTCTGGCACTGACAGTGATCTAACATCTCTCCCTCCCCATTGTCCCCAGTCCCAATGTAAACGACCTCGCCTTCCATCTCCCATCACTCCCATCAGGACCATCAGGGTCACCACAATGAAAGTCCCTGTATCGCCAAATTCCCAGATCAGCCTCACAAAACCCAGCGATCTGACACAGTCTGTCCTGGGTGAGCTAGAGCAGTTCGCAGAGGAAATGCTTAGCTTGTCCACACTGCCTCTGCCGGAATACATCCACAATATTCCCACAGAAGATCAATTGATGGATGTCCTTGGGGATGTAGATGAGAAGTATTTCTTTTCTTTGCTGGCCCATGTGAACTACTAAGATACTAAATATACAGAATACTATTGATCATAAGGCAACTTGCAAGGCAAGTGCTGCTACGTGAAAACGCTGTGATAACAAAATACATTCCTGGCTTGCTGGACTCCGTCGATAGCGAATACGACGCTGACAGTGAAGGTGATGATGGTATAGATTCCTTCCTGCCAGATGACGATTGTATCACAGGTAACATCTCTAGCGACACTGACGAGGACCTTCCAGTGTCTATGGATAGCATGTCGCTGGTCTTCCATACTGTACTGTTGCCCACATAAGTTCTTTTCCTCTCCATGATCTTATACATAGAAATATAAAGCACTTGATTAAATTACGAGCGTAGTTTCTTATGCAGTGGTTAACTCATCTGACTAGTCAACTGATAAAAGAAACCACGTTCGCAATTTACTAATGCTATTTTACTTCCATACATAAGATCACAACAAGCAACAGAACTTATACGGCCAACTGTATTTACCTAATTGTATTTACCTAATTGTAGTTTACAGGAGTTGAGCTAAGCTCGTGTTGTCCCGTCTCTCAGTCTACTTTTTATCCAATTTTTTCTTGAAAATATGGATATTCCTTGCCCCTACCACCTCCTCCTCCAGCCCATTCCATTTGTCAATACATCTATAGGGGAAGCTAAACTTCCTGATATCGTTCTTGCAGGTAGGTCTTTTTACTTTGTAGCTGTGGCCTCTAGTTATTCCTGTATCCATAATTAATATATCCTCCCTATCCAGCCTCTCCAGCCCCCGGGTGCATTTGTACATCATTATCATGTCTCCCCTCTCTCTCCTCTCTTTTAGACTCGGTAGATTTAATTTGTCTAGCCTCACTTCATATGGCAGTTCTCTGAGACTTGGAACCAATCTAGTAACTGCTCTCTGGATTCTTTCTAACTTGTGAATATGCTTCTTTAGATGCGGGGACCACACCACTGCTGCATACTCCAATCTTGGTCTAATCATACTCTTCATAATTTTCGCTACCATGGTCTCATCCAAGTACTGTAGTTCAGAGCAACTTTCATATTCTCGGCCATTGCATACATTCCGCTAAAGAGCTTGTTAATATGTTTCTCTGGCGACAAATTATCTTGTATAATCAACCCTAAATCCTTTTCTTTTTTGGCCTTGCTAATTATATTATCTCCCATCCTGTACTCCCAATTTGGTCTATTCACACTTCTTCCCATATTTAACACATGGCATTTACTTATATTAAATTTCATTTTCCACTTGGTGCTCCATTCGTATATTTTATCTAAATCCCCTTGCAGCTCCTCACAACTACTTTTATTTGTTATTTGTCTCATAATTTTTACGTCATCTGCAAACATTGACATGTACGAGTTTATGCCTATCGGCAGGTCATTCACGTACTTAAGGAACATGAGAGGTGCCAACACAGATCCCTGCGGCACACCACTCTCAACTTTCCGCCACGATGAGTAAGTTCCTCTAATGTTGGTCCTCATTTTCCTATCCGTTAAATAGCTCTCCATCCATTTCAGCAAACTCCCCCTGACACATCCTAGCGTCTCAAGCTTAGATAACAATCTCTTATGTGGTACCTTATCGAATGCTTTGGAAAGGTCTAAGTAGATGCAGTCCACCCATCCGCCTCTTTCTTGGAGTACATCTATCACCCTACTGTAATAACATAGCAAACTGGTAACACAAGATGTCCCTTCTCTGAATCCAAATTGCTTTGGGGTTATTATCTTCTTTCTCTCCAACATTTTCATCCATCTCTTCCTAATTAGCTTTTCACAAATCTTGCATACAATACTAGTAAGTGAAACTGGTCTATAGTTTAGAGGGTCCTCAGGGTTTCCATTCTTGTATATCGGAATGATATTAGCTCTTTTCCATTCAACAGGAACCTGTCCTTTATCTAAGGAAGCTTGAATTATGTCCCTCACTGGCTCCACTAATTGCTCTGCACACTCCTTTAAAACCCAGGCAGACACTTCATCCGGTCCCATAGCTTTCCTTACTTCAAGTCCTCTCATCGCAGATAACAGCTCATCTCTAGTTATTTCAATCTTACTAAGACCACTCTCCAGTACTCCCGCCTGTGGTTCGTCAAAACCTTCCTCTCTAGTAAAAACTGACCCCAATTTGTTATTCATTACCTCGCACATGTCCGATACATTTTCATACGTCCTAGCATCAACTCTTAATTTAGTAATTTGTTTCTTTACCTTCAACTTACTGTTTATATATTTATAAAATAATCTAGGATCACTTCACATTTATTTACTATGTTCTTCTCATAGTTCATTTTAACTTGCCTAATTATGTTAACATATCTATTCCTCTCCTGTTTATATTTATTCCGATTACTCTCAGTGTTCCTTCTTCTTAATCTAGCCCAAGCTGCATCACGCCTACCCAAAGCTCTTTTGCATTTCAAATTAAACCAATCTTTCTGCTTAGTAAAATTTCCAGTTTTATATCTTGGGACAAACAGATTGGTTCCTACTCTATAAATTTCGAGGAATCTACTATATTTACCTTGTACGTCCTGTTCCTTCAAAATAAGATCCCAATCTACTCCCTCTAAATATCTTTTCAAGGATACATAATCAGCTTTACTATAATTTAATCTGTCATTTATGTAGCTATTGTCTAATCTATTGGCATTACTCGAGGTCAACTTCCATTTTAGCAATAGGTGATCACTTTTACCTAGAGGACATAGATAGTTTATATCACTAGTTTCGTGAGGATCCTTTGTAAAAATCAGATCGAGTTTAGAAGGTTCGTTATTACCCCTCATTCTTGTATTTTCCTTCACATGTTGTGCAAGTACATTTTCCGTAACCAACTCCACTAGCCGACTTCCCCAAGATCTCTGATTTGGCCCTGCATCTCCCGATTCCCAATCAACCTCACTACAGTTGAAATCTCCTACCAAGATCAATCGATTTGTCCTTAAAAGCAATCTTCTCAACGACTGAATCATATCCTCGACCATCTCCTCAAACTCCAACTCCCTCCATGCTCTGGTCTTTGGTGGCATGTAAGCTACTGTTATGTCTAGCTTTTTTCCTTCTATATCATTGAGTTCAACTGCCATTATTTCTGCCTTGTCATTATTTAACTCCACTTGCTTTGCTGTCATAGGGTTCTTAACTAATACTGCCACTCCACCTCCCCTTTTTCCCTTTCTATCATATCTCCATATATTATATCCTTCACTAAACACTATATTGCTGTCAAAGTCCTGGTTCAGCTTTGTCTCCGTCAAACAGACTATCTGTGGTTGATCCTTTCTTAATATATCATCCAATTCTACCTTTTTACTGTTTATTCCATCTATATTAGTGTAGTAGCACAGTATATTGGAATCCTCCTCCTTGTTTCTCTTCCCTCCCTGCCTCCTATCAGGTTCACCTCCTCCTCCATCCCTTCCCTAACCTACCTCCACATTCCCTGCTAGCTCTATTCTCCTCCCCCCCCCCCCTCCACAATCTCCCGCCCCTCCCTCACCATCTCTCCGTCCTCGGGCTGATCCACTACCTGACTCACCGTCTCCATCCCCTGCTCCTCCCTCACCATCTCTCTGTCTTCGGTTTGATCCACTACCTGACTCACTGTCTCTATCTCCTGCTCCTCCCTCACTATCTCCTTGTCCCCGATTTGATCCACTACCTGACTCACTGTCTCCTTGTTCATTTCTCCTCGTATTTTCCGTTCTTTCTGACTCTGAGTGTACCACTTCTTTAGTTTCCCTTCCTTTACTCTCCAAAAAAAAATCCTTTTCTCCTCATCTGACAATTTTTTATTTTCATCGTCAGCCCTTGCTTGAACTTCTCTCAACTTTTTCCTTTCCTCTATGCTTAAGTCCTTTTTCACCCTAATATGTTTCATTCCAGTACAACTATTTAGCCTCCAGCTTACAATGGTTAATGCTTCAACCACTGACCTAGATTTAAACTCTGCTTTTATCGGTCTCATCTCACCCTTTTTATATCTTCCTAGCCGTCTTACTTCGTCCAGTTCTTTCCCCCAATCACAGCCTTCGTCTAGACACTCCAATATTTTCTTTACTTTGTCCTCATCCCTTCCCCTTCTTTCCCTCATATCTGCTAAATGTTCTTCAATGTCTCCAAAAATTATTATACTTTTACCTCTATCTACTGTTTCCCTCACTACCTTTTCCTTGCTCTTCAAAACCTGCACTACATTCTTCTCAAACTCTCTTTTCTCTTTTTCTCTCTCTTCCACCTGCTCCTTCATGATTTCTTCCAATGCATCCACCTTAGCATTCCCCACCCTTGTCCACTCATTTTTCTCCTCACTTATTACTCCCTTTACTATCTCACTTAAATGGCCCTCATACTCCTTTAGCTGCTCCTTGAGTGCCATGTTCTCTGCCTCCAGCTCATCTACTTTCCTTATCACAGCATCTAGGTTAGCAATTAATGGCCCATCTGCAGTTGCTACTGAATTGGCTCCACATATTTCTGTCAGTGACTCCACCTTCACACCTATATCTCTCCTCCAATTCTCCATAACTCCCTTCCATCTTAACAGACCCATCATCTGTCTCTTCACTACAGTCAATTGATCGTCCACTTCATTACCCTCTGCCAGAAATCCCTCAAATTCATAGCTCTCTTCATCTCCCAATAAACTCTGCCTCCGTTTGCCTTGGCCGGCCATTGTTTATATTTATGTAGCCTACAGTTAAAAATATACAAAACACTTAATAAAATTACAGTAAAATTAAACTACTACCTGGGATAAACCCAGGTAGCGCCGCCCCCGTTTGTGTCACCCTATCTTGAAAAAAGAATAAATGGAAAAAATAAATAGAAATGGGTGTTTGCGAGGTCACCACGAGCAGGTGGGGTACGACTTGATTACCTTCCTAAGAAGGTAACCCAACCGAGGTGTCGCAAGTACTAGGCAAAGATGAAATTGAAAATTGTACCAGAGCTTTGCCTCCCGGAGTTTAAAGTTATTGATTTGGGGCCTAAACACATAAACGGCACAATAGGTTTTTAATTTGACAAAGACATGGGGCGAAAGGTCATTAAATCGTCAAACTAATGGGGTGAACGTCTTAGAATCTTAAAACTAATGGGGCTAAACATGAGGGAGAAAGGGGTCTAGAAAAAAAAATAAGTATCGAGTAGTCAGTATTTAAGGTACTTAATTGGCTGTCTTTGTTCAACATAGGGTTAGGGAAGCACTCAAATCTTAGAAGATACGATCACTCATTTATGTTCTGTTTTATGGCTATTGTTAGACAATTTTATTCATATTAGGAAGGGTATATGGAAGTCAGAGGGTTAAGTGAGACAGTCTTTACCCTTATATTTCCCACAGATCCTTCATAAATTGTATAAAATCGATTTTATTCAGATTAGGAAGTGTAGCTGTATGTTGCCTTTATGGACTTGGAGAAGGCCTATGACAGAGTGGATAGAGAAGGTATATGGAAAGTACTTAGAATGTACAGAGTAGATAGCAAGTTGCTGAAAGCAGTGAGGAGCATGTATGAAGGTGCAAAGGCGGCAGTACGTGTGGAGAATGAGCAGAGCGAGTTCTTTGATCTGAATGTTGGGTTGAAACAGGGGTGTGTGTCCCCGTGGTTGTTTAATGTATATATACAGTAGATGGAGTCATGAAAGAAATACAAGGAAGAGCAGTGGATGTTGGTGTATCGCTGATAAGGGAGGGAAACGAGTGGAAGCTACCTGTACTGCTGTTTGCTGATGATACAGTTCTGAAGAGCGATAATGAATGGGAGTTGCAGGGTCTGGTAATTATGTTTGGAATAATGTGCGAAAAACTGAATCTGAAGGTAAATGCGGGGAAAAGCAAGGTTATGGTTTTCGAAAGGGGTGAAGCCACAGAGTGAGGTGAAGTTGAACGGTCAGGCTATGGAGATTGTCAGCTCATTTAGCCTAAGTATCTGGGCAGTGTGTTGAGTAAAGATGGGAGTATGGATGAAGAAGTGCAGGAGAGGGTGCAACAGGGGAAGAGGATTGTAGGAACACTGACAGCAGTAACAAGAAATAGGGTGGTCAGCATGGAAGTGAAGAAGTGCTTGCATGAGTGTGGTAATCCCGACATTGACTTACGGAAGCGAAACATGAACGTTGGTGGAGAGACTCAGACCAAGAGTGAGAGGTGGAAATGAGTTACTCGAGAAGTGCGTGCGGAGTTACATGGAGGGATAGACAGACGAATGAGGAAGTAAGAGGGAGGTGTGGTGTGGAGGTAGATGTGCTGAAAATTTGAAAAGGAACACCTTGAGATGGTTCGGCTATATGGAAAATATGGGAAGCGAGAGAATGACTAAGAGGGCATACAAGAGCGAGGTGGAAGGACAGAGAGAGAGAGGTAAACCAAGAGAGAGGTGGAAGGATGGAGTGAAGAAGTATATGAATGAAGGCGGTGCTGGTTGAGAGGAGGGGCGTCGACTGACTGGGGACAGAGGTGCATGGGGGCGTTTCATTCGTGGCCACCCCTTCGGGGATCACGGCGTCAGGCAATAGATAGATAGATAGAAGTGTATATGGAAGTCAGAGGGTTAAGTGAGACAGTCTTCACCCTTATAATTCCCACAGATCCTTCATAAATTGTATAAACTCGTCTCATAATAGCCAGAATAAAGTGTCAAAATGAGTACAAAGTACAAAGGTACAAAGGAAATCAAGCAACAACAGATCTAGTGACCCTTCTAGGTTGCTTGTCCTCCAAAACACTGAGGATCAAGTGTCCAAACAGTGGTTTAGAGTGGGTAAGGGAACATTGGAAAGGGAATTACTGCCCTGGAACTAATGTCCGTGGCAGGATTAGGAAGTTAGTTGGGGACAGATGGGTTAGTAACTGAGGGGGGGATAAAATAAAGTTATTCATTTACAAACGCAGTCAGTCGCGGGTTTGATGCGAGATATTTGTCTAGGCGGAGTTTAAATGAATCAACGGTGATGCACTCTATAACGTTTCGGGGAAGCCCATTCCACAAGTTGACAACTAGATTGAAGAAGAAATTCTTAGATTCGTGTGAGTTAAAAGATTTACCAATAATTTTGCAACCGTTTCCCCGCGTGTAATTAGATTGGTCGATAGTGAAGTACTTACTACAGTTCATATTGTCGATGCCTTTGATGATTTTGAACACTTGAATTAAGTCACCTCTTAATCTGCGCTGGGTTAAAGGAAATAGATTTAATTCTCTAAGACGCTCTTTGTATGGTTTGTTCTTTAGGCTAGGTATCATTTTGGTAACTCTACGTTGAACTCGTTCTAGCTTGTTTATATCTTTTTGGTAATAAGGGCACCAGGATTGAACGCAGTATTCCAGAAGAGGGCGGACTAAGGAATTGTAAAGGGTTAGGATAACTTCTTTGGATCTATGCTCAAATGACCTGCCTATAAAGCCAATTATTTTGTTTGCCTTCTTAACAACTTCTGAACATTGTTGACTCGGTTTTAGGTTACTCGATATTGTTACTCCCAGATCGGTTTCTCTGTTTACATTCTTAAGCTGAGTGCCATTCATCGAATAGTTTGCTTTCTCATTTAGGTATCAGATGTGTAGTACTTTACATTTATCCGCATTGAAACTCATTTGCCAAATTTGGGCCCAACATGACAATTTATCTAGATTGTGTTGCATATCGTCAACTTGTTCTTTTGAGAGTACGCTATTTGCAATTTTTGTATCATCAGCAAATTTTGAGATTGTACAGGTGAGACCCTCATCTATGTCGTTGATGTAAATTAGAAAGAGAATTGGTCCTAGTACCGATCCCTGGGGTACCCCGCTACTTACATTGGTCCATTTAGATGCCTTACCGTTTATGACTACTCTTTGCTTTCTGTCGCTGAGCCAATTTTCTATCCATTTCAACACACCGTCTTGTATTCCATGCGCTTTTAGTTTTAGCAGTAAACGTTTGTGGGGAACTTTGTCAAAGGCCTTTTGAAAATCAAGGTATATAATATCTACAGCTTTACTCTCATCGTAGAGGTTGAGGATATCGTGGAAGAAGTCTAATGTCTTGTTGTGTGTGTATGTGTGTGTGTGTGTGTGTGTGTGTGTGTGTGTGTGTGTGTGTGTGTGTGTGTGTGTGTGTGTGTGTGTGTGTGTGTGTGTGTGTGTGTGTGTGTGTGTGTGTGTGTAATTGATACGAAATTTGTAACAAAACTTTATGACAAACGAACAGATTTCCAATTTCATATAGTTAACTTTCCCTTTCTTTGCGGAAATATCCCCAAAAGACAAAGCTATGGTGTTTTTACTTCCCAAATAATACGCTATAGTAGAGTCTGTTCAAAATATGAAGACTTTTTAGAGGCTTGTAAGGTCCTTATTAGAACATTGTTGAAACAAGGATATGAAATATACCTCTTAAAAAGACATTTTAACAAACTACCAATTAGATGTTTTAACTACAATAAATTAAAAAATATTATAACAAGTGACGTATTTCAAGAAACACCATCTTAGAACTGCTAGAGATGATATGAGTAAATTTGTGAAGAGCATCTCAGCTAATAATGATGACGTCATTGAATTTACCACACACAATAAACTGAATGTGTCGACGTATTATTACCAGAATGTTGATGCCAAGGAGATGGGCTGATCCTGTCAGAGTGGGGGTTGAGCGTCCCCTGTCTCCCAGAGCTCAACCTCACTTTATCTCATGTTTCAATACTTTTTGACGTAGTTAATGGATTTCTTCTTCGATATCCGACGACAAAATGTGACTTCCCCAATTTAAACTAACTGATTTTGTCTACTCTACTTCTGACTACAAAATTGACTTCCCGAATTTATCAACCCCCTGGTTTTGACTATTTCATTAGTACTATTAAAATGCCCCAGAACGAGAAGCCCACCATAGAAGCCATGAACGAACACCACACAGAAACACCAAAGGAAAGGTCCACAGAACGAAAGGACCAGCTGACCGAGCCCGCCATTCCAGACAGGCCCAAGCCCGCAGGGCTAAACAGCTCCAGGACACACCCATTTACCTTTTCTAAAACTGACCATTTTCCACACCTCACGTACACTAACCCCCTCGTGTCCTACACTCCTAACTACAAAGATGATGAACAGGAATATACATTCATATTAAAAACACCCATGCCTGTCCCGACGTTTGATCCAATGCCAACACATCAGACAGCCATAATTATATCTATGTATGTTCTTGGCATCCGAAGTAGATTTTATATCTTAGAAGTTAAAACACCCACGCTGTCCCCTAGACCCTCGTATATCATTTTCCATGACGAGTATAGATATATGTAACACCGTGCCCAGTCGCCCCTTGCACTGTTCCTCTAGTAACTAAGTCTATAATATTAACTGCCACCAGCATTGATACGACATAGCGGCACTGTCCCTTGCTACAAAGATGATGAAGGAATATACATTCATATTAAAACATGCCCTGTCCCGACGTTGAGCAATGCCAACACATCAGACAGCCATAAATATATCTATGTATGTTCTTACATCCGAGAAGTAGAGTTATATATCTTAGAAGTTCAAACACCCACGCTTGTTGCCCTAGACCTCGTATAGATATTCCATGACGAGTATAGATATATGTAACCCGTGCTCATCGCCCCTTGCATTGCTCCTCTAGTAACTAAGTATTAATATTAACACACTAACATCTTGTCTTGCCAGACTAAGCTTCTGAAGACCCATCGCCCCATAAAATCTATGTATGCAATCCTTAGGTTAAGTATTTTTCTCCGCCATTGTGTTCACCTTTTTCCATTTACTTTCCACAATTGTCACGTCTTCCCCTGCCTCCTTCGTATCCACAGCCCACACTACGCCAATTTATTTCGTGTCTTACACCTCTTACCCCAACCAGAGATTGTATAAGATAACCTGGTTACCAGTATCTGTCATAAGTACCCCGAAACAATAACTAAGTACCCCTACGAACTGCCGCTGTGGTGGTATTTTATATTTAATAGAAAACGGCAGTTCCCACCAACTAATAGTTCCATAACCCTCTGACTGATCACATAACTCTATCTTTTCCAGACTCATATACCACCCCATAGTTGCATTCCCCGGTAGCATTTGGCTAACGTATTCTACTTGCCTTTTCAAACTTCCATATCCAATTGTAGCCTATGCCACCACCCACGCCCAGGGACCTTAGGGGCAAAATTTCCCTGTAGCCCTTGAACTCCCCCCCCCTCTCATAAAGACACCCCCGCGCTTTCTCGACTCTTGTCCGACCTAGCCTCTCTCTCATACCTCTTGAAGATCCTTGAATTGTCCTTACTAAACGGCTCTCCAACCTTTTTATATATACTCCTATCCAGCCTACCTTCACTTAGTAGGCCAGAACAACATTAGAACTTTACTACCCCTTGCATGCCATCTATTCTCTTACAACATCACAACCCTGCACCCAATGGTCGTCGGTGCGAGGCTAGCCGCCCGCCAGTAACTAACTTCTATTGCCATACTTCCAGGTAAATGTGGCGGAGTTAGCAACCCCAGTCTCCACCATATCCAGCAACCCTACAATTAACAACCAGCCGAGTAAAACCAGCTAGCTAAGGCACCTTCGGTTTTGGTATTAAAGACACTCACATCTGTCTCATACACAGAGGGTTATTACAAACACTGGTGATATGGCAAGCCCCCTAGCCACAGCCGCCGGACGACTATATCAGAGAGAGGGCGCCCAGCTCCCCCTTTTTGCCCACCCGAGGAGGGAGACCCCCACCCCCGGCAGGTATACCAGGAGGTATACCTGGCCCCTGTTTTGACTTTCGAGTCATTGCCAGGTAGCACAGGAATTCTTCCTATCAATGAACTAACCATGAATGACTAACACCTTTACTAACCTCTATTAACTCACAATAAACCATTTACCTTTCTTGCATGCTCTGATCACTAAATTAGCACCTCAGCTATACCATAGAATGAAGATTGAACAATCTAGAGAGACGCTCCTATCACAGCTGTCCCCATCCTCCTCGCAAAGTAGATCCCTCTCTCACCCTAAATTCGTCCAGTATACCCAAAATAGTACCTCTTACTAAGGCTCAGTTATATGAAAATATAAAGGCTTCCTATCGCCCTGTGCCACAACAGTAAATACCATCTTACCTAGTCCCCCATATCTATTGAGAGCACAATTAAGTCCATAAGACTCGAGATCCCTACTGTCTACAGGGTCCAGAACCGAGCCTATAAATCTAACCTCCCGCCCCAGTCCAAATCAGTTGAAAGCTAGACACCAACCAGGGGTCACTACCCTGCAGTTAATTTCTAGCTCTGCCCTTGTGTTGTTTCCGGAGTGAGATCCCAGAACCGGCAGACTCCGTGGCAGATTTGGATAGAAGGACCTGCCCACGTATTGAAGAAATTCACACATATGGCCCCCCTGGACGGCCGCGGAACATCCGTTAGCCCCCAACATCATGGACGCAAGATAACCAGGACCAGACCCATCAGATACTACCCCAAGATTCCCTCTAGCAGTACTACATATTACTCTGCTGTTTTAGATTCACTAATTAATATTTCTACGAAGTGGCTAACACCTTGCCCAGTAATTCATACTTAACCATTCCATTTGGGACGTACTAACGATCAGTGCTCTTTAATTACAGGCGGACCTTGACTCTCGTAATTACTTTATTTCAGATATTAAAACTCTTAGTGATATCTAACGCGCCCACTGATTTGCGTTCTATGTATTTCTGAGACAAGGATATAAAACTTAGATCAGTACCCCCCCTGAGGTTACTAGAATTCCCGTGCTCTAAAATACGTGTGTCTAATCTAGTCTGTGAACTACTACTTGTGCGCCAGAGCTACCAGTAATAAATCTAACAGTGAATATGAATCTATAAGTAACATTGATGGTCTTCGGTATATAAACCTGTGAAATCAAAGCCAGTGATCAGAAGATTAATACCTGAACGGTGGAAGTGGGAGACTAGGCTCCATCCAGATCCACTTATCACCATTCTATATATTGTCTTACCAATTCCTGCAGTGGTAGTATCAATAAACGGGATCATTTAACTTGCTACCATGTGTTCTGTGTTCTCGATTCCTCGATCTTGTATTGTGCATGCAGCCTTATATACCCAGTCAATTTAGAACTCACATTACCCAAGTTACACTGTAGAAAACAGGGCATAACAACTTACTACTTTTTCTTTAGGGCAAACTCTACAACCAGGTATTATAGAGATAGCCGGTTTGCACAGTTATAACAAAAAACTGATTACCATGGCTGTGGCCAGATAAAGTCCATCCGCCTCTCTATTTTGCCTTGGGTGGGTGTTTGACTGTGTCTATATATTTTTCATTCTATACTAATTTCAACTCTTTTCACAACAGAAATGTATGAGAGAGAGTGTGAGTGAATGAGCCTGTGTATGTGATGCGTATTGGGTGCTTGTGACTCTGGAGAGAGAGAGAGAGAGAGAGGGGGGGCAGGGTGACAAGACGAGTGGGTGGGTATGGGGTGTTACTGTGAGGTTGGTGAGAGTGGGAGGAGGGGAAGGGAGGATGGATGGGGTGTTTCTTCTCTCCTGGGAAGTGAAGGGGGATGGTGGGAGTGGGGGTAGGGGTAGGGGGGTCTGACGGAGGAACCTGTGTATTTGTCTGTAAGTTTGGCTGTCCAATTAACACAACCATAAACAATACCACTACCATCACCACCAATACAACCACTACCTCCATCACCACAACCACTACCATCACCACCAATATCACCACTACAACCACTACCCTCACCACCAATATCACACCACTACAAACCACTACCATCACCATCACTATCACCTCTACAACCACCACCACTACCACTCAAACCATCACCATCACTATCACCACTACAACCACTACCATCACCACCAATATCACCACTACAACCACTACCATCACCACCAATATCACCACAACCACTACCATCACCACCAATATCACCACTACAACCACTACCATCACCACCAATATCACCACAACCACCACCATCACCACCAATATCACCACAACCACTACCATCACCACCAATATCACCACAACCACTACCATCACCACCAATATCACCACTACAACCACTACCATCACCACCAATATCACCACTACAACCACTACCATCACCACCAATATCACCACTACAACCACTACCATCACCACCAATATCACCACTACAACCACTACCATCACCACCAATATCACCACTACAACCACTACCATCACCACCAATATCACCACTACAACCACTACCATCACCACCAATATCACCACTACAACCACTACCATCACCACCACTACAACCACTACCATCACCACCAATATCACCACTACAACCACTACCATCACCACCAATATCACCACTACAACCACTACCATCACCACCAATATCACCACTACAACCACTACCATCACCACCAATATCACCACTACAACCACTACCATCACAACCAATATCACCACTACAACCACTACCATCACCACCAATATCACCACTACACCACTACCATCACCACCAATCACCACTACAACAACTACCACTACCATCACCACAACCACTACAACCACCACCACTACCAATCACCACTACAACAACTACCATCACCACAACCAGTACAACCACTACCATCACTACCAATATCACCACTACAACCACTACCATCACCACCAATATCACCACTACAACCACCACCACCACCACCAATTATCACCACTACAACCACTACCAATATCACCACTACAACCACTACCATCACCACCAATATCACCACTACAACCACTACCATCACCACCAATATCACCACTACAACCACTACCATCACCACCAATATCACCACTTCAACCACTACCATCACCACCAATATCCCCACTACACCACTACCATCACCACCATATCACCACTACAACCACTACCATCACCACCAATTTCCCCACTCCAACCTCTACCATCCCCACCAATATCACCAATACAACCATTACCAGCACCACCAATATCACCACTACAACCACTACCATCACCACCAATATCACCACTACAACCACTACCATCACCACCAATATCACCAATACAACCACTACCATCACCACCAATATCACCACTACAACCACTACCATCACCACCAATATCACCACTATTACCACTACCACCACCAATATCACCACTACCACCACCAATATCACTACCAATATCACCACTAACACTACCACCACCACCAATATCACCACTACCACCAACATCATCACCACCACCACCACCACTATCACCACCAATATCACCACTACAACCACTACCATCACCACCAATCACCACTACAACCACTACCATCACCACCAATATCACCACTACAACCACTACCATCACCACCAATATCACCACTACAACCACTACCATCACCACCAATATCACCACTACAACCACTACCATCACCACCAATATCACCACTACAACCACTACCATCACCACCAATATCACCACTACAACCACTACCATCACCACCAATATCAACACTACAACCACTAACCATCACCACCAATATCACCACTACAACCACTACCATCACCACCAATATCACCACTACAACCACTACCATCACCACCAATATCACCACTACAACCACTACCATCACCACCAATATCACCACTACAACCACTACCATCACCACCAATATCACCACTACAACCACTACCATCACCACCAATATCACCACTACAACCACTACCATCACCACCAATATCACCACTACAACCACTACCATCACCACCAATATCACCACTACAACCACTACCAACACCACCAATATCACCACTACAACCACTACCATCACCACCAATATCACCACTACAACCACTACCATCACCACCAATATCACCACTACAACCACTACCATCACCACCAATATCACCACTACAACCACTACCATCACCACCAATATCACCACTACAACCACGTACCATCACCACCAATATCACCACTACAACCACTACCATCACCACCAATATCACCACTACAACCACTACAATCACCACCAATATCACCACTACAACCACTACCATCACCACCAATATCACCACTACAACCACTACCATCACCACCAATATCACCACTACAACCACTACCATCACCACCAATATCACCACTACAACCACTACCATCACCACCAATATCACCACTACAACCACTACCATCACCACCAATATCACCACTACCATCACCACCAATATCACCACTACAACCACTACCATCACCACCAATATCACCACTACAACCACTACCATCACCACCAATATCACCACTACAACCACTACCAATATCACCACTACACAACCACTACCATCACCACCAATATCACCACTACAACCACTACCATCACCACCAATATCACCACTACAACCCTACCATCACCACCAATATCACCACTACAACCACTACCATCACCACCAATATCACCACTGCAACCACTACCATCACCACCAATCTCACCACTACAACCCTACCATCACCACCAATATCACCACTACCCACCACCACCAATATCACCCACTACAACCACTACCACCAATATCACCACTACAACCACTACCATCACCACCAATATCACCACTACAACCCCACCATCACCACCAATATCACCACTACAACCCATACCATCACCACCATATCACCACTACAACCACTACCATCACCACCAATATCACCACTACCACCACTACCCTCACCACCACTATCACCACTACAACCACTACCATCACCACCAATATCACCACTACTACCACTACCTTCACCACCACCACCACTACCATCACCACCAATATCATCACCACTTTACCTCTACACCATCACCACCAATATCATCACCACTTCACCTCTACACCACCACCATCACCACCAATATCACCACTACAACCACTACCATCACCAGCACTACAACCACTACCATCACCACCAATATCACCACTACAACCACTACCATCACCACCAATATCACCACTACAACCACTACCATCACCACCAATATCACCACTACAACCACTACCATCACCACCAATATCACCACTACAACCACTACCATCACCACCAATATCACCACTACAACCACTACCATCACCACCAATATCACCACTACAACCACTACCATCACCACTACCATCACCACCAATATCACCACTACAACCACTACCATCACCACCAATATCACCACTACACAACCACTACCATCACCACCAATACACCACAACAACTACCATCACCACTACAACCACTACCATCACCACCAATATCACCACTACAACCACTACCATCACCACCACTATCACCACTACCACTACCTCAACACCATAATCACCACATCACCACCAATATCACCACTACAACCACACACTCAACCAAACCATCACCACCATATCACACATATCACTACATTCAACCCTACCATCACCAACAACCACTACCTCCACCACAAGCACCACCAATACATCACCAAACCACTACTCATCACCACCAAACCACCAAATCACTACCATCACCACCACAACCACCATCATACTGTTCACCCCTACATCATACCACCAATCCTACCACAACTACCATCACTACATTAACCAACCATCACCACCAAACTAAACTTTATCACAACCACCCACCACTAACACCACCAATATCACCACTACAACCACAAACTACTCACTACAACTATTAGCATTACCAGAATCATACATTTACCCCCTCCATAAATATCACACTACTACCACCACCACATTCACCTTACCTACCACACATACCATCAATACATCTACCATCAAAATCTACCATCACACCTTCACTTAACCGCTACCCTCACAAGGTTACCTCATCACTCTCTGTACTGTACTCATGACTTGTTCGTCAAGGGGAATCCACGCAATGCGAGCTAAGCTCATTATTATCGGCGCCTCCTTAACTGGGAATGTATTGCGTGCAAATGCATGTTAAGTGTTTTATGTACTGTTGGAATGGCTGGGGTTGTGTGTGTAGTCGGTATTTTACCCAATTGGCGGCATTGGAAACGAAGGCTTAGGTGGATCTGTATGGTACCATTCTGAGTGTGGGTGTGTGGCTGTTTATTCACTTGATTCCCTGTCTGGCTGTCGTCTGTCTGTTGTCCGTCTGTTAACCCTTTCTGTACCAGCGAAGTCTTTTTAATTTTTGTTCTGGCTATATTTAGACGATTTTGTGCAGCTTAAGAAGGATCTGCGGTAGTAAGAAAGATTAAGTGCGATAGTTCGAAGCCTGTTAATTGTTGGAGGCCCTTTTGAAACTGAATAAAATCGTCTAATGGCAGCCTGAACAAAGTTAAAAGGACGTTGCCGGTACAGAAAGGATTGAAAAGGTCGTGTGTTTCATGTATTAATCAATATTAATCAATTGGGACCTGCATACATCAATATTTAGCAGAATTACCAACTAAAATACGGTTGTAGTGCATTTATAAACATATACAATAATTCAACATGCTTTCTATTCCTCACACACTTACATTAGTATTACTATTCCGCTTAAAATCCACGTTCACGACTCTAACTTCCTTGTAGCCTAAACCTCAAACAAACCGTCCATTAAGGGCAGGAAGTTGGTTTAAATCCACGTTCACGACTCTAACTTCCTTGTAGCCTAAACCTCAAACAAACCGTCCATTAAGGGCAGGAAGTTGGTTTAAATTCCACGTTCACGACTCTAACTTCCTTGTAGCCTAAACCCTCAAACAAACCGTCCATTAAGGGCAGGAAGTTGGTTTAAATCCACGTTCACGACTCTAACTTCCTTGTAGCCTAAACCTCAAACAAACCGTCCATTAAGGGCAGGAAGTTGGTTTAAATCCACGTTCACGACTCTAACTTCCTTGTAGCCTAAACCTCAAACAAACCGTCCATTAAGGGCAGGAAGTTGGTTTAAATCCACGTTCACGACTCTAACTTCCTTGTAGCCTAAACCTCAAACAAACCGTCCATTAAGGGCAGGAAGTTGGTTAAAATCCACGTTCACGACTCTAACTTCCTTGTAGCCTAAACCTCAAACAAACCGTCCATTAAGGGCAGGAAGTTGGTTTAAATCCACGTTCACGACTCTAACTTCCTTGTAGCCTAAACCTCAAACAACCGTCCATTAAGGCAGGAAGTTGGTTTAAATCCACGTTCACGACTCTTCCTTGTAGCCTAAACCTCAAACAACCGTCCATTTAGGGCAGGAAGTTGGTTTAAATCCACGTTCACGACTCTAACTTCCTTGTAGCCTAAACCTCAACACCGTCCATTAAGGGCAGGAAGTTGGTTTAAAAATCCACGACTCCCCTTTCACTCAAACAACCCCCATTTTTAACACGTTCACACCACCTTGTCAAACCTCAAACAAACCGTCCATTAAGGGCAGGAAGTTGGTTAAATCCACGTTTCACGACTCTAACTTCCTTGTAGCCTAAACCTCAAACCAAACCGTCCATTAGGGCAGGAAGTTGGTTTAAATCCACGTTCACGACTCTAACTTCCTTGTAGCCTAAACCTCAACAAACCGTCCATTAAGGGCAGGAAGTTGGTTTAAATCCACGTTCACGACTCTAACTTCCTTGTAGCCTAAACCTCAAACAAACCGTCCATTAAGGGCAGGAAGAAATCCACGTTCACGACTCTAACTTCCTTGTAGCCTAAACCTCAAACAAACCGTCCATTAAGGGCAGGAAGTTGTTTAAATCCACGTTCACCGTACTCTAACTTCCTTGTAGCCTAAACCTCAAACAAACCGTCCCATTCTAAGGGCAGGAAGGTTTTAAATCCACGTTCACGACTCTAAACTTCCTTGTAGCCTAAACCTCAACACACAACCGTCCATTAAGGGCGGAAGTTTGGTTTTAAATTGCTTTCACGACTCTAACTCCTCCTTGTAGCCCTAAACCTCAAACAAACCGTCCTTTCAGGCATCCCCTAGCCCCAATAGTTTGGCGCTATTCAGACCCTTGCAATCAAACCCCCATTCTTCGCCAATATTAATGACCTTCGTGCATTTAGGGGTCGATTTTTTCCTGCCGACGATAGCGAGCTGTATTTGAAAAGGAACTGCTTTGGCTGGGACATTTTTCTACCGAAAAATGTAAAACAATATATATCGAAGGGGGTCTTGTGGTTGTTTTTTAAAGTTGATGGAGGTTTAGACGAGCAAACTAAACCCCTCCTTACACCATTGAGCCGAACCAGAAATTATTGCTGCCCAATACCATCTGAGCTCCATTAAAGAGTCTAAATATGCAACAGGAGGCAACCCGATAAATAATCCATTGGTGAGGAAAAAACACTGTATAAAACCAGGCGAAGAGCTACATACAGTATATATATGCAGCTATCAATACACCCCTTTCCACCTCAATTGACTACTTGGGAGTCTCGTTATATAAGGAAGTTGGAGCTGTAGACGTGTGAATTAGCAGAATTACCCGCTAAAAATACGGTTGTAATGATATATACAACAAAAAAAACCCAATTCAACATACTTCAATTAACCACACCTACATTCTTATGACATTTATATTTATATCCATGTTTACAGCTCCAAATTCATCATAGGCTAAAAACATGAACAAACCGGCCATAAAGTCTATATTATGTGACAGGACAAGCCCCATCAAAACCCACACATGGGGACAGAACAAAAAAAAACTATATACAACACAGCGAAGACCTAACATATATATATACCGCTTTCAATACACCCCCCCCCCTTTCAACCTCAATACCACCCCCCCTTTCAACCTCAATACACCCCCCCTTCAACCTCAATACCACCCCCCTTTCAACCTCATTACCACCCCCCCTTTCAACCTCAATACCACCCCCCCTTTCAACCTCAATGTACCACCCCCCCTTTCAAAACCTCAATACCACCCCCCCCCTTTCAACCTCAATACCACCCCCCCTTTCAACCTCAATAACCACCCTTTCAACTGCAATACCCCCCTTTCAACCTCAATACCACCCCCCCCCCTTTCAACCTCAATACCCCCCCCCACCCATTTCAACCTACAATACCACCCCCCCTTTCAACCAAAATTCACTACCACCCCCTATTTCAACCTCAATACC